>NEWO01000028.1:1951777-2001429 GCA_003013225.1 Phalaenopsis aphrodite
GTTCTAAGATAGTCAAAGGGAGATCCCTAAGGCTAGATCCTAAACCCTAAGAGGAAGACTAGACCTCACCAAAAATGAGGTCAACACCCTTCTAGTCTATTTATTTTTACAAGTAGTTTATTCTTAAAATTCGTGCAAACCTTTCATTTTGAGTTTAATGTTCACATTCAATTTGCTTGTGTGTATGTATTGTGATGGACGCCATGGTGAAAAAGGATTCATGTAGCCGACCCCACGTAGTGGGATTAAGGTTTTGTTGTTGTTGTATGTATTGTGGATCCATTTTGCAGCTATTGCATTTAGAACATGCGTGTTCTAAAACTGTGGTGTATTGTGTCTTCATAAAACTTGTAACTTAGTCAAATGGTTCACACATGGAATCCGTTTCCATTTATGAATAAAGAGCTGTTGTAGGTCAGTTTTATATACCAGGCTTTCGTCATCTCATCATAGTGGTGCACATAGGTATTTATGTGTACGAGCAGCCTACATTGCATTCTTACTTTACATGAGTGTTGGCCATGAAATTGATGGTGAAGAGAGAAAATTAAATGATCAAAATTTGGGCTTTTTTTTCCTTTTCTCTTCTTGCCCTTTTTTTTTTATAGTTCGTCTGATTTTCCTAAGTACACATATAAGTAGATGTCATCATATATAATATATTTTTTTATTAAAAGTTAAACTGATTCTTTTTTTCCAGTTCTCTTTCAAGATGCATGCAATGTAGATTATCTTTATCATCTTCACGATAATTATTTCCAGGTCCCTATGATCTCCACTGTCTCCCCATATCTTTGGTCTCTGAGATTCTAATAGCATCTTAGGTTCATATGGTCTCTAGGGTGCTATATTTATCAAGTTAGGGAGGACATTTTGAAAGGGCTGAGGAGTTCAAGGAGGTGCACCATGCTTTGTGTGATGTTATATTCTAGGAAGATTTACATACATACCACTCAATTCCTATGTATTTACATATCTAACACCTAAACTTCATTTTTTACATACATGCCCCGTTCTCTATGCTTGAAAATGTGTGTTTCACTTTTTAAAAGTTAAAATAGTGGTATTTTGATGCTATATGGGAGATTTGGGTGGTATAAATGTAAAAAATTAAAGTTTAGGTGTTAGATATGTACATACTTAAGAATTGGGTGTTACGTATGTGAATGCTTTTATATTCTAACAGGTATTTTAGCAAGCAATTCTTTTGCTATATCATTTAAGTATCTGAAGCAGAAAAAGCGTTCTAATATAGTGGATTTTTTTTCTCTTCTTTTTGCGATATAAGAATGCTATGAGAAGTTCCTTCATGATTTCATATTTATTTAATTTGAAATATTAGTTCATGAATTTTGCTAAACTTTTCAACTAATTTAACTATTATCGCAGTTATCTTTTTGATTTTAAGAATTTTTTCAGTCATTTTGGCTTTAAATTATCTGCCTTATTTAAATATATTGGGAACTTATCATTTAGCTTACTTTGTTGATAGTAGATAATGAAATTCTTGGAGAAGGCTCTAGATATTCTATTAACCTTCCATGGTTGATTAATTTTAGCTTCTTGTTACCTTGTTGTAGGTGTGCCTTGAAGGAAAAATTTCGCAGAAGTCCGCTATCAAAAGTTTGAGTGAAGGTCATTCACCTTTTGGCGATCAGATACCTTGGAAATTTTGTGAACAATTCCAAGACACTGTATTTCCAAGCCTTTCTGGAGCCCGAATTGTTCGCATTGCTGTCCATCCAAGTGCCTTAAGGGTAATTACTCTTGAAATTTTTTAGGAACATTTACATACATACCACCCAATTCTTATGTTTTTTACATATTTAACATCTAAATTTTACTTTTATATTAATGCAACCCAAATCTTTAATATTACATAAAAAATACCACCATTTTATCTTTTTAAATGTGAAATACACCTTTTAATGCATTAGTAAATTGGCCTGTATATATAAAATGACTTTTAGATGTTAGATATGTAAATGCTTAAGAATCGTGTGGTATGTATGTAACTCTTCCAATTTTTTAAAAATTTCTTGCCTATAATGATTGCCATGTTCAATCACCTACCTGCTTTATTTTGTTACAGCTGGGATATGGCTCTGCTGCAGTTGACCTTCTAACAAGGTTTGTTTTTGAATTTGCTTATTACATTAAGGATATTGCTTAAACATAAATGCATATTGAGTTTGACACTAATACATTTAATAGCTGAATCTTTCATTTATGTTTAATATTCTGATTGTCTCATGCTAATTATGATCTTTATCATATTTAAAGTTGATTAAAATAGAAAAAATACATTAGCTCTATGATAAAGAGACTAAAGTTTAGCATAGCTTATTCTTTGCGTGTCTTATGGCCATACTTCTCCCTTTGCATAATCAACTTCTGTATTAAAAATTTTATATGGGTCGCATTTTTTACATGCTCATTTTAGTGCAGCGGGATACTTTTAGTTATCCATATTGAATTTTATATGTTAAGATAATCATACTTAATTTGCCTTCTTTATTTCTTCTTGTTTATTAGTTCTCCCTTTATAAAATAGTTATTTGTCATTTTAGATCTGCTTATTATTATTATTTTCTTAGTAGGGTTATGTTAAAGTTAATGATTTTATTGCTGCTCTTTTAAATAGTAGGGTTTTGCTTGTAAATTATGTGGTTGATGATGGGAAAAAAATTTGATTTCTTTTGGCAACCAAAATTTCATTTTAGGATTGCTCCCTCCTTTTTGAATTTTGATTTTTTTCATGCTTTAGTTCTTTAAATCTTATCTTTAAACATTTATTCTAATCAGCTCAATCTATTTTTTTTAACTCTCTTTGATCTTCCTCTACACCAATTTCTTGGAAAATTTACAGACATGGCACACAATTCTTAACCATTTACATATCTGAAGCGGGGCTGAGAGATGGGGCATGGGTGAGATAGGCGGGGCGCGGGAGACGTGTAACCGTGGAGGCGCACTCGACAATTTGGGGGCCAACTGAACCGAAGGGTTGTTAAAACGGCCAGCAAGGATCTTGAGCTAGCCCCCTGCTGGACCGGCCGGTCTTATTAGACACGAGAGATACTGCGTAGCTCCCCTTCCATTCCTGTTTACCTCCTCTTCTCCCCTTCCTTTTCTTGGTTGCCACCCAAGGGAGGAACCTTCTTTTCCTATTTTATCTAGTAGCTATTATATATATGTATGTGTGTGTGTGGAATTAGGATTATGTTTTGTATGAGCTATTTCAGATTTCTGTAGAGTCTCTATTTTCCCTTGCGAGGGCTGTATCTGAGCACAGGTGGTGTTCCGGTTGTATCTTGCTCTGAGGTGGTTATGTATTTTCTCGTATCTTTCTCCCTACCACTTCTCCTTCTCCTCTTTTAGCCGCCCGTCAGCCCATCTCCTTCCAGCTGTCATGCCACCCCCCTTCAAATGCCGCAATCTTGCTGTCCAGCCCTCCAATTCACCTCACAACAACCTGTTCTCCCTTCCCCTGCAGCAACCATTGCTGTACGACCCTTCTGCATCCAGCCACTAGCCCTCTTTCTAACCTACCCTACAACCTTTAACCCTTTCCTTTCCCCTTGCCGCTTTGCCAACTCCACCCTCGCCCTCGGATCTTTTCTTTCCAGCCCTAGCTGGAGGGTAGTGTTGTTATAAATTTTTTTTCCAGTTTGTGTCATGTTGTAACCCCTAATTCCGTGCGTAAGAAAAGCGTGCTTCCATTTCTGCTAAGTTCTGAACTAGTTCCGGTATCAATATTTCACACCTAACTTTCATATTTACATACGTAACAGTTTGATGCTTTGAACCTATGCATAAAAATGTGCATCTCACTTTTAGAAAGTGGTAATAGTGTTATTTCTGTGGTGATATTAAAAATATGACTGCTTTGTTGTGTAAACATGAAAGTTTAGGTGTGAGTATGTAAGTAAATTATAATTGTGTGCTATGTATGTACATGCCCCTTTCTTTTTTTTTATTAACTAATCTTGTATCAAAAGTTCACCACATTCTCGGCTTTTGCTATGCCACTCACCATCTTCTTGTCTGGCTGAATTGCATGCAAATTTTATGTCGAGCAGAACTCAAGATGTCAAGTAAACTTAAAAAATAAGGTATTTTATATGACCAATATCTTTTGCAGGTACTATGAAGGGCAATTGTCACATTTTTCTGAGGAAGATGTTGAGGAGATTATAGAACCAAAAGTTAACGTTATTGAAGCAGCACAAAAGGTTTGCTATTTTAGATTATTGGCATATTCTCTTTCGGTATTTTGCTTTTTATTTTTCCAAAAACTTAAATATTCCATGTGCTGTACTTGTTTTTAAGGCCATGATTTATTTTTATTTATGTTAAAATTCTGTCAATGTATTTATTGAACTGTTTAGTGCAAGCTTTTAAGCTTCATCTATATCTATAGTTTGAGTGGCGAAATGGGGAGTATAAGTATAAATTTTGCTGAGGCACTTCATGAGCTAATGTGCTAAATCTCATCATGCTAAAACTCGGTCATTTTCAATTAATGAGCTATCTTCGGAGTTCAAGCTTGCGACTCAGTTAGCTCAATTTGCGAGCTTAGTAATTAGTTGAGTTCGAGCCAACTTGGGAACTAGCTCGAGCTCATTTACTCCCCTAAGTGGGAGTTAAGTAGAGACATGAAGGATTTTGGCGGAGAAAAAATAGAGAAATTTCGAAAGCGTGAGTATTTTCTTTTTCTATTGGATTTTTTAGAAAAGAAGACTAATATTTAATTTGACATCCACATACTCTTAAGAACAAATCCTTTAATATAATATGCTTCATTAATTGCTATTTTAGATATGATAACATTCCAAGTATGTAGTTCATGTATAAATTAATATTCAATATTTAATTATCGTTCATGAACAGCTTGAAATTCATTAACCTAATTAAATCTTACTTGGTTTCTAATTTGTTTAATGTATATCATAAAAATTAACTGAGCGGGTATCTTTATGCTGTTGGTATTGACGATTGTTCGTTTAAGTGGTTGGGTTGGTATTTATTGGCCAGGTCTTTCTAATTCTCTAGATCGTGCATTAAGGTCCATTTGTAAGTGCTCATGGGTGTGTCTGGACGAAGTTTTAAGGTCTTTCTATGCGGTAGCTTGCTCGCTCTAAACTCTTCCCTCTCTAAAACCTAAACCCCAAGGAAATGGCCAAATGGAGGACCTATTGAGAGCAAAGGAGTTGCGAAAAAATGGTATCAAGAATCATTAGCTCATAGGGGTCTAGATCATAAGGAGTAACTCCAAGTGGCCTTTGGTGACATAAAATTTAAAGAAAGCTAACGACTTGTGGGAGTTGGCATCTAGTGGTTAGACCTTAGGAGATCAAGCAATGTAGTGAAATGTAGGCAAGTTGAGGGTTGAGGAAGTGGTCATTAAGGATTTAAGAATAGGGCGACTAGTGGATGAAGTGGAGCCGAATAGGTGTGGAATATGTCGACAGGTTAGGAAGGCCAAAGAATCTAACGAGTGAAGAACAAAAAGCTAGGCAATTTAAAATTGTGGACTTCTGCTGCTGTGTCCGAAAGGTTATGCTCAAGCTTAAAAATCGGTGAGAGTTGGGCGGATCAAGATATTCATGCCATCGGGGTTAGCAAGATGAAAAGTTTTGCTCCCTAATCTCATACCTTTTGCATGTAAATGGAAACCTTCAAAACGAAAACTGGCAATAGGTAGTTGTAGAAACCGCTATGTTAAAAGATAGGATGATCACCCCAACGCCAACGAATAGACGAGGAGGGTTCTAAGAAGCCAAGTTTGATTTGATTTGATCTTTTCACTCACTAGGAAGCCGGGAAGGTAGGTTGCCATGCCACCTAACTATATGAAAATTGCTAATGGGATGGGATGGGCACTAAAATGTTGGCCATAGGAAAGTCAACAAAAGGCGAGCAATATGAAGTCCATGATGAGCTTTGAGATTCTAGAACTTTCGGTCTCAAAATCGACACTTACAATAATATTTTGTAGGTTCTTGAAGGTGACTTGCTTGGATATCGATGTAGTCATAGTCACAGAGAATAATTGGGTAAAGTCTGCAAGGTGGTGACTTGAACAAGAGAGCTCGCTTGCTAGGCATTGGGAGAGTCATTGAAAGGTAATGATAAATGTTACATATAAAGTGTCGTGATGGGGCCACGCGATGAGATACATGTGAGCAAGTACATAGCGTATAAAGTGGGTTGGTTTGATTCATTGAACAAGAGAGGTCGCTTGCTAGGGAACGAGAGAGTCTTTGAGATGTAATGACAAATGTTACATCTAAAATGTTGTGATGGGACCACATGGTGAGATACATGTGAGCCAGTACATGGTGTATAAAGGAGCTTGGGTTGACTTTGGGAGCTTGTGAATGAGACGTTATGGGTAGGAGTTGGACCAAAGTTTCAAAGCCCGTAAATTCAAATTATTGAAACAACCTTTAACTATGTTAACTAATAATGAAGAACCCCAAAAAGAAGGTCAACAACTGCCATCGAAGTAGTAAAGGCCATTAATTATTTAGCTTTGTCAATTGTCCTGCTTGAGGTAATGAGAGTTGAAGAAAGCAATTTTATCAAAGTGCAAAGCGTAATGTGATGCATGATGCTTTATTTTTGCTTTAAAGCGCAAAGCGCAAAATAAAGTGACACTTTTATTAACTAAAGCGCTTATAGGTTATGCAAAATTATGAATGTCGACGTGGGGCTTTGGAGAGGAACAGGCTGGTCCTCAAGGGGGGAGGGTTGTCGACCTCTCATTTCCTTTCCTCATTTTCCCTCTTTTCTTTTCTCATTTTTCCTTCCTAGCAATTGTTGATTCGGAATTTCTATTATTTTTATTAGTATTTTTCTATTCTAAATTCTTTCGATTATAAACATTGCCTAAATTATGAATTCTTATTATGTTTATTCTCTTATTTTAAAACACTGCCAATTATATTTTATTTCTTAATTAAAAGTATTGTCTAATATAACTCATAATCCCTTTTATATATAGATGTTGTTTTGCTTAGGGGAGGTCTTTTGTTGCTTAAGAATTCTGCGTACTGTTTGAACAGCCACCGACATCCTGTTTTTCCCTTCAAGGAATGTATTCGATGGCAATGAAGTACTCCGACTGTCCCTCGTTCTAGGTGGTGACCGTCTCCAAGGGTCTGAGTCGTGCGTCGGCTGTAGCTCGATCCCGAGGTGGCATTTATCTTGTCATACGTCTGTTTTCCTATTGATGTTCCATCATTCCAGCCACCACCGCTCCTTCCTTCTCGCTACCAATCATCGGCTTGCCCTCATCCAGCCTCCACAACCTCTCCTGTTTTTCCCCCGCAGCTGTCCAACACTCATCCAACCACTACAGCTCGCCGCTCTTCCGCCGCAGTTGTCCAACGCTCCTCCCACCCCTCACAACCCTCCTGTTCTTCCCCGCAGCTGCGGTGGTAGTTTCCATCCTCGTCGTCTCCCATGGATATCTTTTATTGTTTATGTTGTGTGTATTTGTTTGTCAGTATTTCTTGCTTTCCAAGTGTCGTGTTTGTAAGCTCTTTCAGTTCAGCAGTAATATTGTGTTTTTTTTGTGATTTGGGCTTTCTCATCCGGTATCATTTGGTATTAAAGCTACCCCAAATCTAGTCCTATCATAAGATTTCCTAACGTCCTCCATAACCCACAAAATTTCCTTCCTACCACCCAATACCCGTTCCACTGCTACATGTTCCTAAGCCTAATTTCCCTCGCTGATTTTTAAAATCAGCAATGTGGACCCATTTTTTTTTTTTTAACTTCTTTCACCTCCACTAATTTTTTTTCCTTCCTATTCCTAAACCCTAACCATGCCACCATTGAGATACATGTATGAGCCTTCGCAAGAGGAGATGCGGCGAGAGATCCGCCGACTTCGGCGGTAGATTACAGACATAGAAGATGAAATCCAATTGAAGACTTCCCTCGACCGTAATCCAAAAGGTTGAAGGGCGGAACAAGAAGATCTAAAGATGGAGCATGAAACACAACACAGTTTCTACCAACTTACTACTGCCAAAAGTCGCAGACTCTAGCTTCCGAAGTGGAGAGATCGCATCAATAAGCAACCCCTCTTATTACTATTCGATGAAACCAATCATCAAAATTGTCACAGCCAGAAAATTTTGCAAGTGCCACGGCTTAGATATGTTGAAGCAGAATGCACAACCAGGGGAATGTTCTACTTCACCGAGTAGGGCGTCATCGAAAAGTTGGGCGACGACACCGCTAGCACTGATGTCTGTGAGGACAAAAGAGAACTAGCTTCTAGTTGAAGAGATAAATGACGACCCGAAAAGAGATGCAGAGTTCAAAGAGGATCCACAATTATTAGCCAATACAAAAGAGACACCCCCTCAATAGAGATTCCAACTGGTAACATCAGAGCATTGTAGATTTTTCAGATGTATAGACCCCTTCTTTACTTACCCTTACGGAGGGAGGTCTGCCAGAAGTAGGGTCATTTTGTGGCATTTCATAAATATTACGAGAGATTATTCAAAAGTTATTTTCAATCCAGCATGATACCCATCATCTGATGTCATGACAAAAGAGGTGAATCCCAACTTTGTAATGGGTCCTAGGAGCTTGATGGGGACAAACATTCTTTAATGGAATACATGTCCTATCAATAAAGAGGTCTCTTTTGAGGCGGTGCTAGTGAGTGGGGTGCAATCTGCTTCAACATATGGTCCTCATCTGCACTCAACCAATTGCGACGAATGGAAAAAGTAGGTTACCTCTGGAACGGCTCGATACTTGAGTGGTGAGAATGCTCGTCTACCTACAGTTCCAACTTAGAGCATGCTAAAGGTGGACGGACGTCTATTCTATCAAAATGTGTTTTGGAATGACAATGCCTAAGAGATTGACCTACTAGGGGATTGCACATTTCAGCCACATTCAATGTCGCAAATCTGACACCGTACTTGGGATCCAGAAGCATCAACAAAGGAGGTCGAAGCTCCCCNATTCAATGTCGCAAATCTGACACCGTACTTGGGATCCAGAAGCATCAACAAAGGAGGTCGAAGCTCCCCCAACCTTGTGAGACTGACACGGGGCTTTGGAGAGGAACCGACCTATACTCAAGGGGGAGGGCTGCTGACACCCCCCCCTTTCCCTTCATCCTTTCCCTCCTTTCCTTTCCACCATTTCCCTCTTTCCTTTTTCCATCTTTCATTTCTAGCACTTGTCAATTCTGAATTTCTATATTTTTATTAGTCTTTGTCTATTTTGAATTCTTCCTATTATAAACATTACCTAAGATATGAATTCTTATTATTTTTATTTTTATTCTCTTGTTTTAAAACATTGCCTATTATAAATCGTGCCAATTATATTATATTTCTTAATTAAAAGCATTGCTTAATATAAGTCCTAATCCCTCTTATATATAGAGGTTGTTTTCTTTAGAGGAGGAGGGCTTTTGTTGCTTAAGAATTCAGCGTTATGTTTGCACAGCCACCGGCATCATGTTTTACTTTCGAGAGTTATATTTGAAGGAGAGGAAATGCTTTGCTTGTCCCTCGTTCTAGATGGTGACCGTTTCTAAGGGTCTGAGTGAGGCATTTAGCATACCGTACATCCATTTTATTGCTGTCGTTCCATCATTCCAGCCACAGCCGCCCCTTGTTCTCTATGTCAATTGCTGGCCTGCCCTCATCTAGCCACTGCAGCCCCTGCTGCTCTTCCCCTGCTGCTGTGCAACACTCATCCAACCACCGCAGCCCGCTTGCTCTTTCCCCGCGGTTGCCCAGCACTCCTCCCACCCATCACAACCCGTTTGCTCTTCCCCACAGCTGTCGAGCACTCCTCCGACCACCGCAACCCTCTCCTGTTGTTGCTACCGCTGCAGCCCGCTCATACAACCACCTCGCAGTTTCTTTTAACTAAGTTCTTCGAAGGGCGCCTCAGAGACGCAAAGCGTGCTTCATGCATTTTTCTTCGCTTGTCTCGTGAAGTGCATTTTTTAAAACATTGGAAGAAATTAATTCTACTGTTAAAATTTTTGTAAAGTTTTTTCACAACTGGTAGTAGGTTGTAGATTAAATTAGGAGCGTGAGGGACATAATAAAGGTTTATTTTGTGGGAAATTTATTTGACATTTTTCTACTTTGGATGAAATAGTCATCGTCAATCTGAACCTTCACTTTGATAATAAGATGGTTAATTGTCAAACAATGAATGGGAGAAAGTAATATGATTAGATTCCCTTGATTCAGTGATCAATTGCACAAAGTTTAACTATAGGACAGGACACTAAAATCAGAAATATCTGTTTGTACAAGAGAAACGCTAGGGTTACCGGATAAACTAATGTATTTTAGTAATTTTAGAAGATGATTCGTTTGCACGTTTACTAAATGTAGTCGTTGAGGCTTCATTTGCATGGGTTGATATAGGAACATACTGTTCATTTTTCTTTTTCTTCCGGTTGGCAGGGTTTGTTATCGATCTTTGAACAATTTTTTCATGTTTGTCATATTTTTTTATGTCGTCACTGTTTAAAATTAAATTTTTTTTTTGTGATTGCAAAGTTCCACTTGTATATTTTTTTTTCTTTCCTTCCATGCATAAAACTACTGCAACTTTTTTTTTTTGGCAAATACTTCACTAATTCATGGTAGATGTTGGCGACCAGTTATTCTTGCTATCATTTAATCGAATTCAACATTAAGGTTTGTTCTCTTATAGTTTGAGCTTTGTTCTCCCTTGTTAGGTGTCTGATCTTTCCTCTGTCACAAGTATACATTCGGATAGATTGATTTATTGATGATTTGTGGTTAGTGTGAGTCGGTGTTAGAATTCAAAGATTCAATGGATTTTTCGTGGATGTGGCTTCTAACATAATAAGGGGCATTCAAATGCTGCTTCTATTTTAATAGGGGTGTTTGAGGAAGGGACGGGATGATTCCTTTGCTCTAATACCTTGTGGAAAAGCAGAATTGAGAAAAGGAAATGCTCTTTTTTCTTCAGAGTTCTTCCGGGACCACATTTATATTTTATTTGTCAATTTTTTATTTTTTTGTTTTATTCATGTTTTGAT
Organism: Phalaenopsis aphrodite; assembly: GCA_003013225.1. Lineage (NCBI taxonomy): Eukaryota > Viridiplantae > Streptophyta > Magnoliopsida > Asparagales > Orchidaceae > Phalaenopsis > Phalaenopsis aphrodite. The sequence goes on from NEWO01000028.1 coordinate 1,962,855, forward strand.
TTGAATTAAAGCATATTTGGTTGAAACAATTATATTTTAAAACACTCAAAATATCATTTTGGATATTTTGAGTATTTTTAAAAACACGTTGATTTTTTTTTACACAAAAAGTAAAATTATAGAAAAATTATTCCAGTCAAACAGTTATATATTATTTTGTTGAAACAAAATTCCATTAATCAATCATATGTTTCCATTGTACAAATTGATTAGGGTTGTGGCTTCACCCTGGGTTATGAGTTTGGGACAATCAACGAATTTCTTGAATATGTTTACTTTTTAAGACTATAACACTATCATAGAATGGGAGAACATTTGCATAATCTATACAACATATGAAGCACAAATTTTATCTTGATAAGAAATGGATGCTTTAATTTTTGGCCTTTACAATTCAGTCTTGTAAGTGGAATACAATGGAGTGAGAAATAATTCATGCTAAACAAAAATTGGATGCTTTAGTTTTTGGCCATTACAATTCAGTCTTGCAAGCGGAATACAATGGAGTGAGAAATAATTCATGCTAAACAAAAATTCTTAAATTCATCATGTTTTTTAAGGCAGGCGCACAGTTTAGAGTTTTATTCCTATTAAAACATCTTTTACATCTTGAAGTTAGCTTTTTTGCTCCTTTGCCTCCTCAATGGAAACCACTCATTTACTTGCTCATTTTCTTTTTTTCCCTTTTCATTTATTGAGATTGGTATCCCTCCGTTAAATGATGTAGGTTTAGAAAGCTTGAATACATTATGTAATTGTCAACATAAATTTTTTATGATGAGATAATGGATATGTTGGATCAATATGAGCAACATGTAAAGTTTCTTTAAAATATAAACTAATATGCTTTTGATGAAGCCATAAACAAATATCATTTTTTTTAATTTCATGGTTGTCAGCGACAAAAAGCTATCTTCACTATTGTAAGGAATACCTTTAATTATTAAATCATTGCCACCATATAAGTTAGAATTAAAATAATAAATGTACCTTATTCTGACTTTGGGGCTGTTTGGGGCAGCTGCAGTTTATCTAGCTTATCATGATAAGTTGCTTATCCTGATAATCTTGTGACAAGCAACTGATCTGGATAAGTTGTCTGTGCGTTTCGAGAACAGCTGATTTTGGAAAAATAATCAATCTGTCCCTATTCTAGATAAGCTGTTTAGATGTTTGGTTTATGCGTTTTGTAAACAGCTTATTTACAGATTTTTTTTACAAATTTACCAAATTTCATTAATGCAATAATAAAGAGGAGATTAATTTGAAGATTGAAGAACATGAAAATACAAAATATTCTTAAAATTAAAGTTCAAATGTTAAGACATGAAAATACAAAATATTTATATCACTTAAACATTTTAGATCATATCAGAGAAACACAGTTACCTAAACAAAAGTGAAATATAACTTAACACACTAATATGTACTATAATGATACCCAAAAAAAATAAAAGATAAAGGAAAAAATTATAATGTTGACTTTAAAATGTAGCAGCATATCACGGCTTATGCTGTCCGGCTCTGACACTCCAGAACCCAAAGCAAACATGTCTGACTGGGATACCGTAGAAATGGAAGCACTAGAACCATGAGCGGTGTTCTTAAATTGTGATACCGACGAACTCCGAGCAGCGGTGTCCAGTTGGGATTTCATATAAAAAGGCGTATTGTCGGCCCACCTGAAGAAAGTGCAATCCTTCTGTCATTGTGTCAATCGCGGACATCTGTAAAATTGTTTTCCGTAGCTATGTGACTGACGTGACGTGAGTAGCAAGGTCGATAGCCCGCACCGGCACATCACTTGCCTGGACTTCCTTGAATATCTGGAACTCATCGTACTGCACTTAATAAAAAGAGAATAGATCAGTAAAAAATTTGAGAAAATATTTAAAATATACTTACCGAAGTATGGAGAAGTCAACCAATTTCAACACTATGAGAAGCCAGCACAGCACAACTGCAGCTCATTATGTAATATATAACAACCATGTATTATAAGGAGACCCAACAGACTCCATCCCAGATGTAAGAATGAAATTTATATCCAGCAAACATGCACAATGGAACAAAAGAGATTCCAACAAATCAACAATAGAATAATTTTTGTTAATTGCAGTGCATTTTGGAGAAGGAAGCAAAATCAAAGCAACAAGTACAGCACCCCATTCGATTCTACTTTATCAGATTCTTTCATATACCGCTTAAAAATGGAACAAAATTCATTCTGCAAATTCGACAAAACTATGCTCGATCACCCTATGTATCCTGCTAATATGAATGAAGGGTCATCAGTTAACTGAAATGTTCTCCAACTGCTATATCTAACTGATTTATGATTATTAGCTTTTCAATTCATTCATAAAGAAATTCACTATTCAATAATATATTTATCTTGCTTAAAAAGCCTAAAAAAAGAGAAAACATTGATAAGCATTCATATCTGACTTGGCCTTTCATAGAACCACATAAGAAACTGCATTTACAGGCAAATTAACGCCTACAAGATGAAAAATATAAGGATGGTGCCAACTATTGTGTCGTAGAAGCAGCGATTGCCCTAAAAGAAGATGGGTTTTTCAAGCTGCAATGAGAGGAACACCCTTTATGTTCAATGGAATTTGTACATTCTTGGCCTCATTTGTATCTAAAAGCCAAGATTTTCAGACAGTCACAATTTCCAGAAAAGCATAGAAGAGAGGATTTTAAGTTGTAATATATGCTCACAACCATGCTCTTCAACCAATCTTCAATGGAAAGTAATAAATTGCCCAACCATTTTAACGTAGAATTGCATAGACTTTACCACATTACCATTCTAATGCAGTTAAGTAATAAAAAAGAAATGGCACATTTTTCTAATATAATGCTGAATGAAATAACCACTATTCATTGGAACAGGTACAGGTTCAGTGGTTCACTGCAAACATCATGGGGTAGCAGGAACATATTGCCCAAATAAAGATGGTTCAAAAAGCTAGAACTCTCTCAAATATATGCCACACCAAGTTGCACGAGATGGATAAATACCATTTTGTTTAATAACTGACACCAAAGTTATAAGCCTCACAAGTTCATAAAGCTAATTAGAACTTGTATTGTGATATCAAAGACATATTATTCCAGAGGTGGCCAAACCCCTCACCAACAAATAATGGCTAAAAATAAATGCATATCTAATATAAATTTCTATTTAAAGCCAATTAATCAAGATAACTTGTATTCATCTGCATAATTAAAGAGCTTCAGGTACATCAGATTTAAATTTTAAACAGACAAAAGAATTTATAAAGCCAGCATCGGTCCAATTAATATCCTTTATGCCAGCAATTCTCAATCACAATCAAAGTTCGGTTCAGTGATCTTTAACAGGGTCATATGGGGAAATGTAGAGAAAGAGGGGGAGAGGGAGAGAAAGAAGGGAGAAGGGGAACAAAAAAAAACGATACTTTATATCCAACCCAAAAATAACAAAACATCACCCGGGACATAACATAAAGCCTCTTCAGTTTATATCCAACCCAACAGTGAAATGAAAGAAATATACCATGTGTTCAATTATCACAGTATAGACACCATATTGCCTTCAGCTCCAAACAGAAAAAAGTAAATGAGAGTATTCTTAAAACACCAAATGAGAGTATGCTTAATATATATGCTCAGAAATTAATACGTGCAGCCAAATGAAGCATAAAGTATTATATTGCCTTCAGCTCCAACCAGCAGTTACATCCAATTCTTTCCACAGGAAACAATTAAATGAAGCATAAAGTATTATGCTGATCTTCCATGCCATTGGCTTAACAAAATTAACATAAAGCACATATCACCAGTCGAAATTCACAATATTTCGAAGAAAATGAGAAGCCTTTTCGAAGCTTTCATAATGTTCATATCAATACAAAATACCCATGAAAGAGTCAGCAAAATTGCACACATAAATTATTATGTTGTAGAACACTTTCTGCCTGTTGCAATTATGGATATCACAGACCTCCAAAAGTATCTTTGACTGATGAATGAGCTGGGCAATGTAGAATTGCAAGAGTCAGCCATCTCGCGATTGGAGTTGCTGACCCCATTTCTGAGGCTGTTATGTGTAAAAATGAGAAGGTAAATCTATAAAAATGAAGGGAGAAATTCTCTAAAACCACAATGGCTCATATTGGGGTATCAAAGGCTGTTATGCGTCTAACATATACCAAAATATGTTTTAAAAATGTAATATATTGCAGCCATGTCTAACAGCAATTTTATACAATGCACACATTTGATCTCTTATCATCCCCACAGCAAAGAGCAGAAATATATAAATACAAAATAGGGAGATATCGGGAGAGGAAAAAAAAGAGGGGGAGAGGGAGAGGGAGAGAATGGGGAGAATTTGTGAAATGTCATATCTAATTCCAATTGTTTCCAAAGTTTAGTGCAGAGGAACAAACAAAAATCAGAGTTCCAGCAGAATGAGAATTTCATATTGAATCCCCGTCATGCATGAGTGTAATAACACCAAAAAAATATCTACTTCATCACACAAAAATAAGTTTCCAATAGTGTTCATAATTCCAAGAGGAATTATAGTTTTACAAATAAGGATTTGAGATGCATTCAAAAATAAAGAGATATGTTAGTTCCATATGACGTACTTCTGAACAAATTGTAGCTTAACATGAAAACCATGACATCATTTAGGAAGCACAAAATGCATTTGTTATACGCTCCTTCAGAGCAACATCTCATCTGCACCTTTGCTGACTTGGGTGTTAAATTCTTCTTCCTCCATTACTTCATCTGGTATGGACTGTCCAACCTGTAATTTGAATGCTTCAGGCGGTATATGCATGTCATCAGCGTCAACCAGAACGAGAGGGATGCCTTCTAATGAAATTGTGGAGCATCATTGTAGCCACAATAATATGTACCTGTTTTTGAAATGGATACGTCGGCATATCAAGTAGATTGCCTCATTTTTTTTTTCATACTCCAAATGTCCTTCGATTACCCCGCATAAGTAAGAGTGACATTTGTTAAACATCTCTTTCCTATCATGTGCGATACCACTTGACCTATCGAAATCAGGAATGTGATACTTCGTGTCTGCAAATGGTTTTAAATACCCTCTTTGTAAAGGATATCCAGCATCCACCAAATAATATTTGTCTGCCACGAATTACACTAATAGTGACCCTTGAAGAAAAATTTCAATAAATTAATCAAAGTTAACATACCTTGAGGCGAGTGTGGGAAACGTTGTCGGCTGTTATTTGTCGCAAAGCTAAAAAGACGACTGTCATGTGCATTTCTTTCTCATCTGGCCATCACAAATGTGAAGCACATGTTGAAGTCGCATACAATCATTACAATTTGTGTAGGTGAACCGCATCATCCAATGTACGCGACCTTTTCAATGCTAGGGAGTCGGGCATCGTCGTGTGTACCGTCAATTGCCCCATTACAGTTTTGTATTGATTTATTGGTGATCTCAATGACATCATATAAATTATCTTATGAAATGAAAAGAACGAATTAAATAGACTAACCATGAAAAATGGCATGTAGCGCGTGTCATTGGCTATTTTGGTGGGAGTTCTACTGAAAGTTGGATCTTCCGACTTAATTACGTGTGAAGCTAGGCTAATTAGTTCTCTTATACCAATAGAGAAGTATCGGCTTATTGTCTCTGATGAATGTTAAAATCGCTTTACAGCTCATCTAATTGATTCATTTTGAGATAAAATAAACAACGTAATTGCCAAAATCTCTCTTGTAGTAGTTCTAGCCGAACCTACAAAATCGTGATTCATTTGTAGTTCGTTCAGAAGATCCAAAAAAATGGGTACGGTCATGCGAAATATGTTGTTGAATCTTATGGGATGCCCAACAAGCATCTCGCCCACCCATTTATCCCCAATAAATAATGAGGTCATTCGCGGTGTTCGTACTCTGTTTGAGCGGTAGTACTCTAATAACAATATACAAATTGCCACAGCTATTCTTTTGCGGCATTCTCGGTATAACACTTGTCGCCGCTGATTCATCCTGTATGAATTTTGTATTATGCATAAACAATTTTTTAAAGGAAATACAAAGAAAACAAACAAATATCCAAAAATAAACTTTTTCCGAAAAATATACTACTCCAAAACAGAAATAAAAATATTATGCATATCAAAGACTTCACCTAAAACCTAAACCAAAATATCCATTACAATAAGCAAATACAATAGACATGAGATATGAAAGATTCATTTATTAATTGAGAGACGCAAATAATCAAGAAGCAGCTCGGGGCGAAGCCTCTTGAAAGTTTGCCTCTGGGTTGGGTCCTCGAGAACCCTAACACATTTTAAGTAGAATATTGGATCAGCAAGAACTTCTGGAATATCTTCTAGAAAACTCAAAACCATCAACGGTGGGATCACCCACCATAGATTTAATTGATATCGGAGCTTCAAATACAGTTATCAGTCTATCAATAGAGCTCTGCACTAAAACATCTTTATTTTTTCCTTTTTTTTCCATCTTATGCCTCTTTGATTGGCCAGTTGACTCAAGCTCCCTAGGGTTTATGCTAGGGCCTTCACCTAAACCGATAACCTGGTCGGGGATCACGCTGAGATGCAACAAAACCCTGCTCGCTTGGGTTGAACGTATGGTGACCCGTAGCAACAACCCCCTTGAACATAACATCCAATTTGTCTTCCAAGTCCGACTTAATTCCAGAAAACTTAAATTTCTTTGCATTAGGTACTGCCTGCAACAAGAAAGGAGGGGATGGGAGCATATTAGGTGAAATATAAGTATAGATGTAAATTAACTGAAGAGTTCGCAAGAGTACAATTATTACCTCTAATTTTTCAGTCAACCATTCCTTTGAAGCGTCTACGGTACGCTTGACAGGATCCCCAACCAAATCACGTCGATCCCCATTTAAGTTCTTTTCGTAACTTCCAATCTTTCTTAAGTTGATCTCTCTTGTTCTTGAATTTCAATCTATTGTAAGCTCGTCCTGTCAATTCTTTAAATTTAATTAAAATATTTTGTTACCCTTCTTTGTTAAAGTAGGTTGTCGGTCTATTTCCAAGTTCAATCTCCTTAATACAGAGATTGCAAAAAATGTTGGTAATTTTCTTGTCCCACATTGCTGATGTAACTTCTTTGTTTTTAGACATAATGAGATTACTAAAAAATATGGATAAAATAATGCAGTCATATTGATAGTATAATAAAGCAGCAGTTGAAGAAAAAAACATAACCTTAGATAAAATAGAAATTCATGTCATGAATGCTTCCAAAATGAAGTACAAATATATTCAAAAATAAATAATTTGAAAGAATTTTAATAATATTTGATTTTGAAATAGCCCAATACCGACTCAGAAAATAGTGTAAATGAAATATCCATATATATTCCTTGATTTACATGTTAAATTTGGCCACAAGACTAATATTGTATTTGAAGCTATTCAAGTGCATCTCAAGAATCCTCAAAATGAAGTACAAATATTTTCAAAAATGATATTGCTATTAATGATGTGAGTGAGAGAGTTTTGATGTTTGATGTTAGGCTATTACAAGCATGGCTATGGGAACCTCTCTTCAGGTAATGGATGCAGTGTCATCCATTAGTGTCATCCATCAAAGTTTAGAAAAATTTAGATACATGCTATACAATTATTATGTATGTATTACATACTAGAGATTTGATGTTTGACAACTGCATCATAGATGTTTGAGATCCTTTTTTTAGGCAATAGTTTTTTTAAAAAAATTTACATACATACCACACATGTTATAGATGGCCGGGGGAACTCTCTTTCAGGCAATGGATGCACAGTTGTTATGTATTAACATATCCATTTTTCTATCATTATTCTTGATGATAACAATTTTTCTATCAGTAGTCTCAATGAGATTCTGTTTCAAGTAGCTTTCTGACTGCTTTGCAAAAACTATACATTCAGCCTCCAGTTTTGTAAATTACTTTAGTTTAGCTTCTAAAAACAATGCCTCCAATTTTGACCCAATATTTTCCTTCCATACCTCATAATGTTCAAAGAATATCACTGCAGGAAGTCCACAACATCTCCAAATAATAGTATCAACGCAAAGAAGTATAGGTATTACACAATACAAGTACCAAACATCAGATCCATAACCAGAAATAACATCAGATCCATAACCAAAAACATCAGATCCATCAATAATAGTTTGCTTGAAAAAAAAAATCCAAACCATCATGCTACTTCGGCGAGGAAGATGAAGGAAACTTGATCCATTCGCAAAGAAGTGCAGAATGACGTAATATATAAATCAGGATAAAGAAATAACCGAGGAAGATGAAGGAAATCAGGACTCGATTAGCATTCTGAGAAGATAACTGTGGACATCAAAAAAGAAACGGAAGGAGATACGATGGATACGAACATATCTTCTGGGACTTCTATTAGGGTTCTACGAAGGGGAGATGCAAACGAGAGCTGCTTGCGGGGAGAGGAGCGACAAGGGGCGCGAGATCTGCTTGTGAAATTAGGGCAGAGGAGCGACGAGACCAGGGGCAACGATAGTCTTTCTGAACGATGAAACGCAGATCGTGGGTAGGACCCCACGATCAGCGTGTAATAGTAAATTCAAAACTTCATTTTGTAAAAATCAGCTGGCAAGTGTTTTCCAAACGCGAGGTAGCGTTTTCAAAACGCCACCGCAGCAAAAACGCCCTCCCAAACGCATCCTTAGTTATTATAATAAGTTATGGGCTATATTAGTATTCTATAGGAACTTAATTACTTATTGCTATATGCTACTATGTTGTGCTTAAACAAATAAGTAAGGGCTCATTTGTGATCGATTTTATTTTTTGTTTTTTATTTTTTAAAATAATATTTGTTTAATGTGTTTTTTTATAATTTTTTAATTCTAAAAACAAATTATTATGTTTTTGAAAACACTCATAGAAACTTTCAAATATTTTGTGTTTTTAAAATAACTATATTTTATTCAAATAGGCAAACATGTTTTTTTTTTTTTCTTTTATGGTAGAGTACAGGTTTTCCTAATTAGTGTATGAAAGTTGTGCATACTTATCTTGTAATTGTTGAGTGTTGTATTTGCTAAGACTTTTCCCTCCCATAAATCTCATATTTCTCTAATACCATGTGCCAAAGTCTTTTGAAAAAATGAGCACAAAGGTTTTATTTTTAGTGGCATTTGATTCTTACCCTTGAAGTATGTTTGCAGGTATCCTTGCTGGAAGAGAATATAATGCCTAGAGCCAACCTTCCTCCCCTTCTCGTTCATCTTCGAGAGCGGCTTCCTGAAAAGCTCCACTATATTGGCGTTTCTTTCGGGCTAACACGGGATCTTTTTCGATTTTGGAGGAAACACAACTTCTTTCCGTTCTATATTGGCCAAATACCAGTTAATAATGCTACTTCTCCGTGCATGTTTATTCATCAATACAGAAAATTTTAAAATTGGGGCATTTATATGCATACCACCCAATTTTATATATTTAGATATCTAAAACCTAAATTTTACCTTTTACATTTATGCCACCCACATCTTTTACATCATATAAAAAATACCACCATTTTAATGTATGATACACCTTTTCATGCATATGAATTTAGTAGTAAAGTGGCATCTATGTAAAAATTGAAGTTTAGGTGTTTGATATGTAAATATACATATGAATTTAGTAGTATGTATGTAACTCATCTTTTAAAATTTTTGTAAATAGCCTCTTTTTTTAAAAAAAAATTTGTCCAGAATGCTGTGACTGGTGAACATAGCTGCATGGTTTTGAAGCCACTAAACACCGATGAAATCGAAGTTGGTGCTTCTAGTCAATGTGGTTTTCTGGAACCATTTTATCAAGGTCAATTTCTAAGTTGCCTACATTTTAGCCTCAAGGCTTTTACGCATAGAACATGATTCTTATGTATTTCCACATATCACATATAAACATGCATATTTACGCACACCACTCAAATCTTTTCTATCATATTAAAATTAGCACTATTACCACTTTTTAGAAGTGAAATAGTTATTTTTATGCATAGGTTTTAAAACACTAAAGTGCTATGTATGTAAATATGAAAGTTTAGATGTGAGAAAATTATGTGCTACATATGTAAATGTCCCTTTAGCCTTTTGGTCCGGACTATTGGCAATGAAGTTGGTCACATTGGCTCAATGCAGATTTCTGCAGAAGATTTAGCCGACTTCTCAGCACCACTTTTCAAACCCTCGATTATAAACTCGCAATGAGGTTAGTCTATAGGATTTTAAGCACATTGTTTTTATCCATTATTTATGATTCATTGTGCTTTGTTTCCTAGCATTTTGGCCTCGAAGATAAACTTTTGTGATCATGATGATGTCTCAAATGAGGGAAACACAGAGCGTCTCAGGAATTTATTGTCTCCTTTTGATATGAAGAGGTTGGAGGCATACACAAACAATTGTGTTGACTATCACATGGTATGAATTTTTTTTAATTAAAATGAGATTTGTTTGTCCATTTTGAAATGCCTTGTTATGTTACTTTCTCTATTTTTGTTGCCCGATTACTTTGGGAACAATTTTGTTTTTTTCTCCTTTTTTTTTCTTTTTGTTTTTAGAAAATATTTGTTTAATGTGTTTTTTACGTATGCTTATTTTTTATTTCTAAAAATAAATTAGCATGTTTTTAAAAACACTCAAAAACAGTGTTATGAGTGTTTTAAAAAACATTCATATCTCAATCATATAGGCAAAAACTTTTTTTTTTTCAAATAAAAATACAAAGAAAACAAATAAAAACAAAAGTGATCCTGAACAGCCCCTAAGCATTTTTTTTTTATTTTTAATTTTTTGTTTCACTTTCCATTTGGTGTTTTATCTTGAGGCGTAGCCTGGTCCCACCTGTCCTGACCTTTTTATAGTCATTCCTTTGAATATCATAAAATTGTTCATAAAAATTCTTTGCTCGGATTCTATCGTGCTCTATGAGATAGATTGGATTTGTTTTTAACCATGTACTGTTAATGGCTAACAAGGATTGTTTGGATTTGGGTTCATGACTCTTCAAGGTGTAAGTTCTCATGATTAGTCATATGGGCATTTGCATGCATACCACAATTGTTATGTATTTACATATCTAACACTTAAACATTCATATTTACACACGTACTAATATTTTTAATATCACATCAAAAATATAAACATCTCTTTCTTTTTTAAAGTAATATACACTTCTTCATGCATAGGATCATGACACCATGTGTTATAAGTGTAAAGATCAAACTATGGTTGTTAGATATGTGAATATATAAGAATTTTGTGGTATGTACGCAAATGTCCCTTACTTATTTCTCTTGATGTTGCTTAGGCTCAATTTTAGTTTTGGAACTTTGAAGTAACAAATTGTTTGGTGGATGAAGGTAATCCTGATTTCATCATTTATGGTTTGCTAGTTTATATGATCTTTGTTTAGCATTGGTCTATGTTGCAGTGACACTTCTAAAAATATGGTGTTCCTGTGTCGGACACGTATCGGATACCAACACTTGTTCAAATACCCAACATTTGTACGACACTTCGAAATGAGTTTGAATTTTTTGGGCTCGAATAAGTCTGGGACAAACCTTGACAAGAGATCGGACATGAGTTCAACACGAGTTAAAAAAAAACATGACACTTGAAGTAGAAAATTATAAATATAGGTATAATCCTAATTATTCCTCATAGTTGAAACCGTTTTCTCTCTCGTCATATCAAAATTCTCTCTAGCATTCATCAAAATTGAGCATCGAAGTTATATCTACTATTTGTTGAAGCTGAGTATCAATAATTCTCTCTTTATTTGTCAAAGTTGAGTGTCAAAGGCCCGTCCTGCATTCGTCAAAGCTAAGCGTTGTAGTTCTATTTTGTTCATCAAAGTCGAATATGCACCCGCTAAAGCGGAAGCCGTGAGCTTCTTTGTAACAATCTGAGCAGGAGTCAAACATGCTCCTTGAAGTCAATCCAAATATCATGTGAACTTTGCAACACTTGCACTGAAGCTAATATTTGTTGAAGTCGCCCTAGTTTTTCCATTGATAATTCTAATTCTAAATGTTAAAATTTAACTTAATCAATTAAACAAGGCGTAATCGTATGATATTTTAAGGCTTCTTTGACATCAATTTTATTTTTTGTTTTCAATTTTTTCTTTGTTTTTAAAAATATGTTTGTTTAAAGCATTTTTAACATGTTATTATTTTTTTATTCTAAAAACAAATAAACTTTTTTTTTAAAACAGTCAAAGTAACTTTTGGGTATTTTGAGTGTTTTAAAAAAATAACCATATCTTAATTAATCATACCAACATGTTTTGTTTCAAATTAAAACATAAACAAAGCAAAAGAAAAATTAAAAACAGAAAACAAAAAATAAATGTGATTCCAAACGACTTAAATTTTAGTAGATAAGTTAGAGTAATTCTTTTGAACATTTATATGTCTAATTTTAAAAATAAGTTCTTACGGGCATGGCATTTCATACACAAGTTAATTTTTACTTTATTTTCATATCTCTTTAATAAAGAATAATAAAACATAAATATTTTATATTAATAATAAATTATATATTAAAACTTGTCCATAAAGCTTCGTGTCCTATTTTTTCAATTATGTGTTGTTCGCGTGTCATGTTCTTATCCATGTCCATGCTTCATAGGTAGTAATCTTCCTTGTGACTATAGTTTCAAATCATAGAACTTTGTGGTATAACTATGGGCATCGGGTTAGAGAGGTCGCTTGACTATGATTTTCAGTTTCTATGTTAGCAAGCCTTAGCCTTTAAAATGAAAAGAACTTTATTAATTGTTAAAAAAAAAAAAAAGAAAGAAAACTTACAATCTTTTGTTTGCCATAAGACCATGTGTTGCCATGTGTACATGATGGGCTTATTTTTTATAGATTCAAGTCTTACATTATTAGACACATTTATTCCACTTCATTGCCGTCTCATCTTCATGGATTCATTAATTTTTTGTAGGAAATAAGGTATTGAGTTATGGTCGTGTACTTTTATTTTTAATTATTAAACATTTTATTATTATTATTATTGTTGTTGTTGTTATTGTTATCTTTTTTTGGAAATTTACATACATACGACAAAGTTCTTCTGTATTTACATATCTAACCCCCATTGTTTGATATTTACCCTTGTAACATCTTGGTTTCATAAGCTTGTGAATGAAAAGGTGTGCTTCACTTTTAAAAAGGTAATGATTGTGGAAGTTTTTATGTGATGTTATAGGTTTGAGTCATATGCATGTAAATATGAATATGTTGGTGTTAGATGTGTAACTACTTAAGAATTGTGTGGTATGTATGTAAATGCCCATCTTTTTTGGTTTAATCAAGTTTCTTAAAGGCATGATATTTGTATTTTTGTTCCATTGATCGATGTAAGTGGGACCCATCCCGTTTGACATGGTGAGCTGGCTCATCTTTAAGTAGGTGGGGGATCTTGGTTGCAGCATGATATATTTTAATTGGTATATGTTATAGGGCCTTGCCATATAAATCCTTTTTCTTTCTCTAGAGGCCAAATCATGGGTCTGGCTGAGGCATATCATCGCTTGGACAATTTTTGGTGATTTGTTTGTTTTTTTGGCTGTTAAGAAAGCAGTTACAAATTCTTACAAGATTTCGTTGTCAGGATCAGGAATGGGCTCCAAAAGAAGCCACATTGGAGCTTGGCACGATTTAAGTCTTGTGGAAGGTGATTTTAGAAAAGTTGTCATGATGTAGTGTTACGGAGTTACCCCAAATCACAACAGGGAAAACAAATATTATTACTCAAAAGCAAATAGGTTACAATCAAAGACACTTGGAACTCCTAGAACTAGAAAATAATAAAGACACAACACGACTCAACTAGGGTTGTGGCGCGAAGAAGAAACTGTTGTGGTTTAAGAAGAAATAATAGCTAAAAGGGTTGGAGGTGGCTGGAAGGAGGGCAGCAGAGGTGGGAGGAGGCCAAAAGAGTGGCAGCAAGTATGAAAGTGTGACATGAAGGGATGGCAGCAGGTAGAGGAAGCGGCTGGACTGGTCGGCTGTGAGATGGAGGTGTTGTGGAAGGCTGGCAGCAGTTGGAATGGCTGGAAAAGGGGTGGAAGCAAGCAGGTGGGGTGGCTGGACTGGCAGGCAGAGAACTGGAGGCAGTTTGGAAAACTGGCAGAAAGATGAGTGATTGGGAGTGCTGGCCAGCTGCAGGGAAACAGTCGGGAGGCAGTATTCCAAGTGACGCCACTGGCCAGCAATTGCGGTGAGATGGAGGCAGCAGGGGGAAGAGAATGTGGAAAACAGGGAGCGATTCATACACACCACCTCCAGACGAGTTACAGCTGAAGCACATTCTCGCCTTCAGATATAGCTCTAGGAGGGAAAATTGGATGCTGGTGGCTGTCCCTTACAGAAATAGGAAAGAAAAAACTGACCTAAACACAGGAAAACGACATATAATTATTATTAGGTTAGCTAAGGGCGGACCCTCTCAGTTAAGCGGCAAATCCCTCTCAAGGAAGCATTGTATGGGCCCTCTCTTCCCTTATGGGTCGGTTCAAGCAATTGGATCGTCAGCTATCAGTACCGCATCCTGCGTCCCGTGCGGGTCGTCAATTAGTGTAGCATGATTTAAATTTTAGGCTTTCTGGAGAGGCCCAGATTGTGGTTTTGAGGGATTATTCTTCATATTCAGTTATTGTCGCCTTGCTCACATACACTCTCACTAGCCACTTATTCTTTTTTTTTTAGAGTTGCAGGAGTTATATATATAGGCTCATAGGGGCCCATTCTTAGGATGGACAAAATTTTAATTATTAAATATAATATTAAATGAATATTAATAATAATAACAATAATTAAATGGATCAAAAATGTATATAATTAGTGTTTCTAAAGAAAAATACAAACAACTAGTTAGATAATATTATCCGATTTATGAAATGAAAATATTAATAGAGAATACTGTAAAACTATAAGAAATTATATATAGACAATTGGTTTGGTTGGGTATTTTTTATGGGGGCAAAATCATTAATTAAGTTAAGGGGGAGCAAACTCCTAAAATTTATTATTTGATAAAATAATAAAAATTTTGAGGGTGGTCCCACACTGTAAAATGCTCCCGCTCATGATAGATGGAGTAGGTTGAGGGGATGCTCTCATTTATGGAGCGATGAGGTAGAGATGAATTTGGTGTGGCTTTTTCTGGTGCGTAAATTAGGAGCTTCAGCGCATGGGTTGCATTTGCTAGAAATGTTAGATTCGGTTGACCATCAATTGGAACAAATTCATCTTCTTTTGCTAAGATTGTATCTTGTGTGCAAGCATGCATGTATTGATTCTGGATTAGGATTGAACAGTAGTTGTGCTTTTTGGTTTGCATCTGGTTAGATCCGACCCCATTAAGCTGTCCCTTTTCTTAAAAATATTAATTTAGTTGATTGAAAATTGGAAGAAAAGTATATAAAAAATGTTAAATTAATCGAACTATTATATGATTAGTTTTGGTTTATGAGTAGGGCTTTAATTAAGTTTTAAGATCAATTAAGTGGCCTACTTTAGCCTAATGTCAGAGTTTTAAGGTCTATTTTTTTAATTAAGCTCTGTTTTAACTAATTTGATCTTGGTTTTATAATTAAGGTGCCAATCATGGGAATCCGAGCTTTAGCTTGCCTAATTGATCAGTAAGGTGGCTTGCCTAATTGATCAATTTGCACATGACTTATTACTTAAGCCCACTAAAGTTCAATTTTGATAATGGGGTCTAATTCTTTGTATTCTGTTAACCCCAATTTTGGGTAAACAGTTTTTTTTATTTATTTCATAAAAAACCCTATGATCCTGAAATTGTTTTGAGACTCCTAGTGAATTTTTAAATAATGAATTTTGGTAAAAATCAACAATAATTTCCTTCTTGCAGATGTATTTTTTTGGTTTGCTTTCCGAAACACTTATTTTGCACTCCATTACATGCTGAGATGAGCACCTTCATGTCTCTCTTCCACATTTTCATATCTTTAGAAAAATTTGATTTTTCTAAATTTAAATTTACATACATAACATACAATTCTAATGTGTATACATATCTAACACAACTTTTATATTTACATTTATTACACTTTGGTGTCAAAAACCTTTGCAAGAATATTTACATTTATTACACTTTGGTGTCAAAAATTTATGCAAGAAAAGGTGTATTTCACTTAAAATAGTAAAAGTTTTATTTTGATGTGATATTAATGATTTGAGTGCTATGCATGTAAACATGAAGTTTAAATGTTAGATATGCAAATACATAAGCATTGGGTGATATATATGTAAATGTTCCTTTTCTTAATCTTTATAAAAAGTTATTTTTTTTCAAGCTTGTATCAATTGATTCATCTTTCTTTTTTTTTAGTACTATACCATTATTTCTTAAGTGCTACTTTATGTAGATTCTTGATCTTGTGCCAGTCCTTGCACATCACTTCTTCCAAGGTGAACTCCCTGTCACAATATCTCCTGTCCAAGCTTCTGTTCTGTTCTGCATAGGCATGCAAAACCATGACATTTCACATATAAAGGTTAGTTGTTTTTTTATTTGATAAAATTTATGGTTTCTTGTAATGATTTGTGATTCATTTATTCATTTTATAATTAAATTTTACTGAAAAATCAAAACACTGAACATTCATTGGCCTTCACCTTTCCCACTTTGGACTACTGTAAAATGCAGGAGGAGATGAAGTTAGAAAGGGAGCAAATACTATCATTATTTATAAAGGTTATGAAGAAATTATACAAATACCTATACGGCGTTGCGACTAAAGAAATTGACGCAAGTTTACCTCGACTTAGAGAAGTATGTGCTTTTTTTTTCAGCTCCATACTATGATTTCTCTCATTTATTTCCTCATACATTATTTTGCTTTAGTTCTTATTTATTTTGCAAATTTTGGTTAAATAATGAAAATTTTAAGGAATGAACCTTAGGAACTGTAACCTATTTAAGGTGTGGATTGTGACTCGATAAAACTCATCATATTTGCTTTTAAAACGACCATGCATGCAATACAATTTTGTGGCCTTTTTTTGGGTGAAGGGGGGAAGCGGGGAAGCGGGGTGACCATTTGCATACATACCATTCAACTTCAATGTATTTACGTATCTAACACCTAAACTTCGATTTTTAACATTAATGCCAGCCAAATCTTTCATATCACATCAAAAATGCTGTTTTTTTAACTTTTTAAAAGTGAAATAAGTATAATAGGGTGACTTTCCCTCCTTTTTCTTTTTATGAATAAGTTGAATGGGGTGATTCACATACATACTACCACTCATTTTCTATCTATTTACATATCTAACACCTAAACTTTAATTTTTACATGCATGCCACCTTACTTATGCATGAAAAGGTGTATTTCACTTTTTACATGTTAAAATGGTGGTGTTTTTTATGTGATATGAATGATTCGGGCGGGATATAAACTATAAAAGTAAAATTTAGGTGTTAGATATGTAAATAGATAGGAATTGGGTGGTACGTATATAAACTCTCCTTTTATTTTTTATTTACAATAAATCAACTTCTGCAAATAAATTTTATTTCAAATCAAAACATAAATAAAATAAACTAAAAAAACAGAATCAAAAGTGATCACAAACTGTCCCTAACCATTTTACTTGAAACATCTTCAGCAATTTCTCACTCTATTGTGTTCTCAGGTTGCAATGGCCCCTCATAGTATATCAGTTGATGAGGATCTTAATGAGGCAGCCAAGGAAGTCATGGTAAATCAACTGTTTTTACATATTTATTCATTTATTATTAGGAAAATTTACATATTTAGCATGCAATTCCTGTGAATATACGTATCTCACACCTAAACATTCATATTTACACGCATAGCACTTTACCTATATATGAAAATGTGAATCTGACTGTTAAAAAGTGATAATTAGTGTTGTTTTTGATGTGATACGAAAGAATTGAGAGCTATGCTGCGTGGTTTTGCTGTGAGATACGTAAATTCATAAGAATTGAATGCTATATATGTAAATGCCCCCTTATTATTATTATTATTATTATTTTAATTTTGCTTGTTGTACATTTCTATGTTTGTTTTACCTTAACTTTTATAATTTTCTGCCCAGGAAAATATGAAAGCTGACAAGGAAGGCATCCTGAAGCCGGAGCAGCTACAGAAATACGCCATTGTGGACAGAGAAAGTGATTTTGAGAAAGCGCTTGGGAATGGAGGTGGTAGGGTTTCTTCCAGTGGCATTATTAGTGTAAAATCCAGCAAGTTAAAAGTGGAGAATGGAGTGCACAAAACGGGCAAGAAAAAGAGGAAGGAGAAGAATGATGTGGAGAGATCATTTTCTAATAAAAAGAAGAGAAATTGAAAGGTTTTGTTTTGGGAATTTAAAATTAGGGTTTTGATTTTTAAGCTAAATTATGTTTATGGCTTTTTATTTGTATGAGTAATATTCTCAGTTAATTATAATTGTTGTAAAAAAATTTTAGTTTTTTATTTTTTGGGAAAATATGATGACATATTGTTAGTTTGTATGCTTGTATATTGTGGATTTAACTTATTTATATGTTATGTTTATTAATAGGGATAATTACATGTAGATTACCTGAAACATTGCAATTTACGAATCAACCAGAGGTGATTTTTTTGAACAGTTTATGCGTGTTGTGATCAAATTATTGAGAATTTGATATAAATGAAAAATAGTGGTTTGGGCTATACCATGAATTTTGATATTTGAGCGAAAATTTGAAAAATAAAATGTTTGGGGTGGTATGTCTCAAATTACCCCTTATGAATGATATGCTTTTTTGGCAGAAGGGCTCTGAAAAAAAGGATATGCATAAATACCCAAGAATTTCATATTTAGGATAACTAAATATATAAATTGTTAGGACTTGTATGGAAATCTCCTTTAAAAGCTTCAGTAAACCCTATAAATTATGGTATGTATGTCAATATGAAAGTTTAGATGTGAGATATATAGATACATAAGAATTATGTTCTATGTATGATTGTATGTAAATGCCCCTGCAAATATAATTCTTAATAATTTTATATTTAGGTTATATTGAAAGTTACAGTAATAGTTAATCACATAGGTTGTAGTATATCATATAGGTTATAGTAGCGATGCAATAGCAGCAAATGGCAACCAAGGCCGTAAGCTCATGATTGCATCTCCTCTTAGTTTACTTTTTTGCATAAGAGATCACTTTGTCAATATACTGTTTAAAGAAAACTTCAATTGTCAAGAGACAACAAAAGCAACTAGTTGTCCCTGGAAATTATCGATGGATCCTCGGCATGTTCGGGATATGTTGTTGCATAGTACCTAGAATACTTCGTTACACTGTGTTTGAGGTACTTGGTTGCACCATGTTCAACGGTATTTATTATATTGTGTTTGGGTATGTCACACTACATTCAAGATATTTCCTTGCACCTTAGAGTTCATCGATGGCAGCGACATTGAGATGGCCTATGAGAATCAACTGCAGGTGGGTGGTTAATAGTGATCAGAGCTACGGAAACCGAAATTTATCACAGTCAACATTCCAAAATTGCATCGGTATTTGATACATTCTTATCTTTTTCTTCACCCTTCAAATAAAGAGGGGATTATTTATAAGCTACAAGGGAGGAGTATTTTAGTCATTCGGTCAATAACTCTCATAACCATATGATAGAATGACCCACGTTGATTCCACTTGCTTGCAACAGAATGAAGCTCGTTGGATTCTTCTCATCTAGATGCTCAATATGATTATAAGTGTGTCAAATTTAGAGTCCATATGACCCTCCAATTAACAACTTCACGAGTCCAAATATTGTTCAATGGATTGATTCGAGCTTAATTGCACTCAGATTAGACCAATTTCTTTGTCATTGAGTTTGTCTTGTCACGACTTAAATTTGAATCTAGAATAATTTTTACTCAAAAATCTCTCAAGATTTGTGTCGAATAAAAAAAAAATTGTTCATGAGGTGTCACTATAGCTCTGGTAAATTTTGTTTCTTGTTCATAATGTATTTCACGAGTATTCAATCTTGCTTTATTGTCGCATAAACTCATGTTTAATCACTTCATTATTTTATAATATTTTGTTCAAACAAATTAGTACATATTCATAATTGTGTATAAATATTGATGGACATATTGTAGTTATCTCCATGTGTTTTGATTATAGTAAATGAAATATGTTCGATACCATAATATTATTATGTTGGCTTTAAACTCTTCTTGTGGCTAGTTGAACCAACGAGTTCTCAGAGAAATCATTAGTTTTTCATAGAATTAGTGTCTACCTTTCTTTATTTTAAAGTGCGGTGGGAAACCAACTATATATAAATATAAATATAAATGCATATACATATATTGCACTTATATATTATCAGGTAGCGTTAAAATATTATTAAATTTTATATTTAAAAGCACACTTAGATTGTGATATAAATATAAGTACATCAGTTTAAGTCGCACATATTTATGATCATAAGCATTTGATACTCCTTTACCACACCAGAGTTTTAAATGTTGAGTATAAAAGTTTAGGTGTTTGATGTGCAAATACATAACAATTGTGTGGCATGTAAATTTCTCAAATAATCAGTTTTTAGAATTACTTTAGTACAAAAATATACTGCTACACAACTATCAAAATAGTTTCATTTCAAGTGCAAAGCACAAATGTTAGTTAATTTTTAGAGAAACAAATTACGTAAATTGCATGAGATTATGTACGTTACATTTGTGATGATCAAATCCTGTGAATGCTGTAGCCTGCGTCTTCTGAACCAACATTCTCCTTCCAGTTCTGGAATTCAGAACCCCCAAATACAACCATTTTAATCCCTACATAGCTGTTAGAAGACAGATGTGTGTCAATATAAGAACATGAAAACCAATGTGATTAAGTCAGCAAAATGGAAATAAAATCATGCAGTTTTGTACCGAGCAGCCCAGGTTTTAAAAAGAAGTATTATTGCAAATCAAAGAACCCACCCAATTCTTAAGTATTTACATATCTAACAACTAACCATCATTTGTTTACATTTATACAACCAAAATCTTCCGTATCACATGAGAAAATACCACTTTTTTTTAACTTTCAAAACTGAAATACACTTTTTCATGCATAAGAAAGGAGTTGTGTATGTATAAATGGAAGAATAGGTGTTAGATATATAAGGATACAGGAATTAAGTGGTAAATATGTAAATCTTCCAATAATTTAATACCATGCACTATCACCATCAAATAAAACAAGCCAAATTATTTATATTTGCTTCATATGACCTATTTTCACAACTATAAAATCAAGTATTGAATATTAAAAATGGAAGTATTGTGCATGCATCTAAAATAGCACCTGTTGTTTTGGTATTAACATTGTACTTTACAGGACCTTACTACATATTCAACAATAGCATGGCTCTCACAAAACAAATTTAAGAGAAAGGGCCATTTAAATAATACCACTCAATTCTTATATTCACATATCTATGATCCAAGCTTGACTTTTTCCATTTATTCACCAACCAAATCTTTCATATCACATAAAAAATACCACTATTTTAATTTTAAAAAGTGGAATATATATATATATATATATATATATATATATATATATATATATTAAAAAGATTGATCAGAGGCTATTAGACGAGTCTCCCTTCCAACCTCATGTGAGGGATCGAACCTCCGACCCTAGCGGTCTTAAAACCTCTGTAAACCAAAGAGTCACGGTAGGCCACACACACACACCTCATGGGATATACACACACACACACATGTAAATCTTCCTTGAGAGAAAAGTTGGTTTTAGCATGCCTTTAACTGGTTTAGTCTAGCAAGGAACCAAACAAGGTCGTAAACTTCAACATTCAATTAGCGATGCCTTTATGAAGAAGGAAAGGAAATTCATTCAATTTGCGTTATATGTATGACGTAATCAGCATTAGCACTTCTTCTTGTTCAGTTTAAAAGATGTTACGTCTATTTTTTTTCTCTCTACTGGGCAAAGGTGAAACAAGTTGGTCGATAATCAGAGTTCTTAAAAACAAAAAGTGTCCTTTTAGGCAGAGAGATAAATCTCAGCGTCTGTGCAGCATTGCTGCGGAGTGTTATTTCTCTATGCAGCAGTAGATTGCTTGTGAATATGGGTGTAAATGAGTCGAGTCGAGTCGAGCGCAAGCCATCATAACTTGAGATTGAGTTTAATTAATTAATCGAGTTTGCGTTCGGTCTCTAGTTTAAATCTACAAGTTTGAACCGGCCCTTCTCGGCTTGTTTATTATGAAATAAAAAAATAATATTAATTCATGCTTGTGTAATAATAATCTTTTAAATTTGTATTAATTTGATTTTAAAAAAATGATGCAATTAATCTAGCAAAGTTTAGCCGCCGCCCTGGAATTCAAAATGAGGGTTTATCCTTGCTTTGTTTGAATCAAATGCACGAGCCAGAGAAAGAGCAATGAGAGAGCGTGATCGCAAGAGCTAAAGGAAGCGAGAGCAAAGGAAAGGAAAGTGTATAGTCGGCCAGACCGATAAGAGGACAGGAGACAAGGGGATGAATCTTAAGCGAGAAAAGCGGGATAGAGAACGATTATTGTAGTGGCTCAAGTAGCTCCAGTGGCTAGATTACCTAGGACAACCGCGAGCAAAGGAAAGGGATGAACGAGTAAAACCACTCATTTCCATGCGCAAAAGAGACTTATGAGGCTTGTAAAGACACTTGACCGAGCCTTCTGAGCTCCTAAAGCAAGATTCCCCATAAGTTTAAGCTTCTCGAGCGAGCATTTCGATGCCCGGATACAAGGAAGCTGAAGGAATTGACTCGAGCTAAGAAGCCGAAGAAATTCTTAGCGACCAAGGGAGTCGATCAACGTCCAGAAAAGATACCGGCAACAGTAGAGCAAGGTGAGTCGGCCCAAATTCATGCCATCCACATCGTAGGAGTCGTCACCACCATCCCGGAAGTAGACAAAGTAAAGGCCTCCCGATGAATAAATCTAAAAAAATTTCGCTCGGGCAAGCCATACATGAAAACCTTATCCATACGACCAGTCGAGCAACACCACCTATCACATTTATCGAAGAAGACTTGTCTCCAAAGGGAACTCCTACAACGATGTGATTGTTGTTACGACCCTCATCGAAAATTTCTAAATAGGAAGCATTCTCATCGACACCGACACTCAGTAAATATCTTGTTCAAATCGGTATTGGATAAAATGGGTCTCGAAACCGAGCGCCTATCGGCTACTTCCGTGTTAGTTGGAGCCTAATCCGCCCTCGCCTCTTTGTTCTTCATCTATCACGAAATAGAAGAAAAGGCCCACATCGATCTCTTTGATAGATTGATTCGCCTATCATCACCGCACACAGTGAAGTGCTCCTGCTGAGCCGAAGAAGAGCAAATAGAGAGTGGCATAAGGAATTCGGTGGTTGCTCACGGGACGTGAACGATCCAAAAGGCAGTGGGCGAAGCAGGAGAAACTAGACGGAGCATTGCTGGCATCGCAGATTCTAGTTTTTCGGAATTCTTCTTTTTCTTCGGTGTATCTCGGTGTAGAGAGAGAAAAGTGAAGAAGGGAGAAAGAGTTTGCTCTTATAATTGTCGAGACTATCGATTGGTGTAAATTTCTCAAGTAATAAAACCCTCCGCAATTCCATGCATGTAGGCAATTTGTCGAACCACGTAAATTTGTGTGTTCCACTATTATTCTTTTCTAGTGTGAATTTTCTCGTTCTATTTTTCGCTTAATCGTCAATCGTTCTATTTTATATATATACCACAACAACTAGTATCAGAGTCGTGTTTCGGATCTGAGAAAGAATGATGGTTGTAGACGAAGTGAATGTTTCAAGGATCGAGAAATTTGATGACACAGATTTTGGCTATTGAAAAATGCAAATAAAGGATTATCTCTATGAGAAAAAAATTAATCTTCCATTATTGGGGAAAACACCTGAAATGATTGATGAGGCTGAATGGAATTTGTTGGATAGACAAGTTCTGGGGGTTATTCGATTGACCATATCGAGATCTATTGCACACGTCGTCAATGAGAGAACGACTGTAGATCTCATAGCAATCTTATCATGTATGTATGAAAAGTTATCGGCGAATAACAAGGTGTACTTGATGAAGAAGATATTCAACTTAAAGATGGTGAAAGGTGTTTTGTTGCTCAACACCTGAATGATTTTAATACTATCACAAATCAATTGTCGTCCGTTGAAATTGATTTTGATGATGAGATGCATGTGCTGATATTGTTGGCATCATTGTCAAATAGTTGAGAAGTCATAAGGATGATAGTTAGCAGTTCTGCAGGTAAATCTAGACTAAAATATGATGATATTCGTGATTTAATTTTGGCTGAGGAGGTGCGCAGGAAAGTTATTGGAAAGACCACAGGTACGAGTTCAACACTGAATGTTGATTTCAGATAGAGATGACAGGACAGGAACTCGAAGAGAGTGAGATCAAAATCAAATTCTTGTCAGCAGACAACTTGCTGAAATTGTGGCAAAGCTGACCACATAAAGAGGAACTGCAGAAATCCCAAGAAAATGAAGAATGATAACCAAATGTGATAGCTGAAGAAGTACATGATGCACTATTGCTGACAGTTCATAGATCTTTTGATGATGGAAGTGAAGAGAAAGTGGGTCTGGGGCACCCATTCTTATTGTTCCACAAACTGATGGTGGAGAACCACAGAACTATGAAGAAATTTTGCAATATAAAAGTTCGAGCAAGTGGGAGTTGGCAGAACTTCTACCAGTGAAGAAGATATTACACAACAAGTTGGTGTACCGGGGTGAAAACTGAGTTTGATGACAGTAAGAGGTACAAGACTAGACTTGTTGAAAAAGATTTTCAGCAGAGGCAAGATATTGCCCATGTAGTGGGAGTTAAGCAGAGACAAAGTAACTCGAGAAATAGTGTGGAGGTGCAAGACTATATTGTCTCTGCTGAAAATCCTTGAGAAACTGAAGTTGTGCACAGCTTCAATTGGGCTTCTGGTGTGAAGACAAAGGTTTTGAGTTGCAGAGGTTGAGGATTCACGTTTGAAGAAAAAAATGCGACGTCGCCAGTGAAGGATATTAGTTGGGCTCTGGTATGTTGATCTATTGACTAAGGGTGTTACTCTTGAGAAACTGAAGTTGTGCACAACTTCAATTGGGCTTCTGATGTGAAGATAGAAGTTTTGAGTTGAAGGGGTAGAGGATTCACGTTTGAAGAAAAAAATGCGACGTCGCAAGTGGAGGATATCAGTTCGAGGAAGAAGACGTAGCATGTGTATCGGTCTTCAAGTTGGAGATTTGTTAGCTAGAGTCTGATCTCGGCTCCTGATCCCGCCCCCGTCTCCCTGTTCTCCATCTATCGTGAAATAGAAGAAAAGGCCCGCATCGATCTCTTCGATAGATTGATTTGCCTCTCGTCACCGAACACAGTGAAGTGCTCCTGCTGAGCCGAAGAAGATCGAACGAAGAATGACAACAGGAATTCGGTGGTTGCTCACGGGACGTGAGCGATACAGAAGGCAGTGGGCGAAGCAGGAGCATTGCAGGCATCGCAGGTTCTAGTTTTTCGGATTTCTTCTTCTTCTTCGATGTATCTCGATGTAAAGAGAAAGAGTTTGCTCTTGTATTTTTTTACTATCGACTGGTGTAAATTCCTCAAGTATTAAAATCCTCTGCAACTCCGTGGATGTATGCAATTTGCCGAACCATGTAAATTTGTGTGTTTCGTTGTTGTTCTTTTCTAGTCTGAATTTTCTCATTTTATTTTTGCTTCGTCGCCGATCATTCTATTTTATATATATACAACATTACAAACTATTATACGGTTTTTTTTTAGAGAATGAAACATTGGGGTTTCTACCACTACCTATCACCTAAGGAGAGGACGACAATCAAATTAATTCTATGGTTGATTTCATCGTAATGGATACACCCGAAACCTACAATGTTATTATCGGTTGGCCTTTACTGAACAACTTTAAGGCAATAGTCTAAACCTAACACGTGGTGGTAAAATTTTCAAAACATAGAGAAATCATCAAAGTTTGAAGAGATTTAGAGCAGTAATGCACCTGCTACTTGCAGGTTATTAGCAACTTGCATCAGAAGCTACTAGAGTTGGAAACGCGATGAGGGAGTGTCCTAGAAAGCAATGAGGCAAGTGAAGAAATCTTTGCCTACCTCGATAATAACATTAATTCTTTTCGATGATAAAGAGTATAAAAAGACTCTCACCCATACTTTCCAGGAATACCATGATGTCTTTTGCTTTGTCAGCTCAGGAGATGCCAGAAGTTTCCATAGATGTGGCTTGTCATTGCCTCATCTTCAACCCTTCCCCCCGACAGAAAAAACATAAAATGATGTAAGGGGCTTTGTCCTGGCCAAGTCAATCAAGGAAGATGTTCAAAAGTTGTTGGAAGCAAGATACATAAGCGATAAGAGTACAAAAAGTTAGTGTTATTTTTTAATGATGAGTAAAATGACAAGAGTACAACCCTTCAATCAAGTAAGAAAATGACAAGAGTAAAACCCTCACAGTCAAAAACATATGCTTTTATAGGGGCCAAAAAGTGGCAATCGCCTAATATGTAGAACAGTAAAAAAAGAAAAATACAGATAATTAAAATCAATGGAGTATAACCGGCATCACATCACAAAACAAAAAAACATAGAAATAGATTCAGTATTTTTTTAGAGAACTCTTTTTAATAGAATGGTCAAAGGCTATTATACGAGCCTCCAGTCACTCATAATGTGTCTAACAATTCGAGTATCACCCTCGTTAAGACTCACGTCGCCAGAGGGGGATTCGAACCCCAACCTGAGGGATCTTACACCAAGGATGCCAACCAACAGGCCGAGGTATGCGACACAAAGAACTTATCATTACAAACGTCAATGAATCAACTGCAAGAAAGAAAAAAATTATACAAGAACTTGACATGGCCTCAACTGAAAAGTAGCCCAATCGGAGGAGCCTCCTCAACACAAATAATCCATCGGATCTAATTTGTCACAGCCTATCAAAATTGATAGGGGCCTGAATAACCAAAAATTTATCCCGCAAGTTCATGAGATCCCACTGCAAGAAGGCCTATGATCGTCTCCACAACTCAATCTCGCGTTCCAGTATGGCTAACCTAGCCATATAGTCGGCCAAATATGTAGGAATCGAGATATTCCCACACGAAAGGGGGTTGTCATCAAAAAGCCAGTCAACTCGCAATCTGTCACGAGTCAATTGTCTTGCCCGTCCTCCGATTGATGTTGCCCGTGATGGCGACTTTATCATCCCTAACTCCCCGCTCATAACTCCCAATGCCTCCACTCACCACCAGGAAGCTTGTTCGGGTTCAGAAAAGAAAGGTCATTTGGTCCATAGCCTGAAAAAATATAACACAAGTAATGGCCCTCATTAGGTAAATATCAACCATCACGAACGGATGTCGTCCTTACCAATCGCCTGCATAAGCTCAAACACGTCTAAGAAAGGAGCAGATGAATCATTGCCTCAAAACACTTGAGTTGCCTGCATGCCCTATTGTGACATCCCATCAGAAGTCGGCGCACCAAATTGTCCTCCTAACCCAAGAACAACGGCGACTCAATCTGTTTTGGGAATTGTGGTACCCTCTCTAGCTGCAGTAGTAGTCAACATTTTTGAAACGTAGGGAGCATCCTCTGGGGCCTCACAGAGAAACCCTGAACAACCGACTGATGGATTAGCATTATCAAATGCCCGATCAGTGTCATCGAGGACCGTATGGGAGGATCCCTGTTGAGCTGGTGGAGGATCAACACCATCAAGGGGATTCACAACACCATACAAGACCGCTCGACGAGATCTCTGTTGGTCCATCGACGGAGCATCCATCTTATGCTTTAATCTGCTACCTCATGCAGGCTTACCAAACAATCCCCATGGACATTAGCTTGGGTTCAAATAAGCTTCTCCATCAGTCAAAATTTCTGGTAAGGAAAACAAAGTCAGACGTATGAATTAGAACTCAATGAAATTATGGGAAAGTCTTGCCAAATATACATAGGTGCACGAGTCTCCAAACTCAACTCAATATTTAAAGCTTTAAATATTTGCGATTGATCTAAGAAACAATTATTGAATCTATTAATTTTCACGCTCTTATCGCAACACGACCTCCTAAGGTTTGAGAAAACCGGAGAAATTAAATATGTACATAAGAAAATGTACACTCCCAAACAGTAATGAGACCAACAGACCTGATTAAATAAAGATGGTCGACCAAAAGGCTTCTTTAGACACTCCAGGGATCGTTGTACGCAGGCTTCAGTGGATGATCGTCGGGCGTTGAAGAGTCAAAAAAGTGTAATAGGTCGCGGGTGCCCAAGGCCAAGAAACTACGGCCAATGTAGGGGAGGTTGATGTAAACGTCATTTACCAAGCCAGCCATCATATCATAAGTTCAAAAATGTCAAGTGCATAGGGGCATGCACTTGATATTGCACAGTCGACCCTCAGACTTGTCATCAGACAGCTCAAAATAGGGAACAGGAACGAATGACCCAAGCATTCAATATCAAACTCAAGATAAAAACTGAAGGGTGTTCTTTTGTGTGGTTATTTGAATTTGGGTTCAACAAAATATATATATCTATGAATATACACATACATACATACATACACATATATATATATATGCAGAGTGGAACTCAAAAGCATTTCTGTTAAATTGGCAACTTTTGAAATAAAATTGTGTATATATTCTACATATTGTTTTCTAGAATAATTTCATTCCATAAGTAAATATGTATCTGTTAGGATTAATTTAACTAATTTTGGACTCAGCTAGTTATGTAATACAAACATTTATTTGATTTTATTCCAGTTCTATCATTAGTATTGCATGCTTTATTTAATTTGTTGAAAACCTTTTAATGATGCTGTTTAATTTAACTACAAAGAAGGATATTATATGCATATATAGCTTGTAAATCGGATATAAAAGTTGTGGCCTTTAATAAGCAAGTGACATTTATTATTGACAAGTATACAATCTACACCTTATCATTTTAAATTAATTTCAATTCTTAAGCATATTTGTTTCCGTTAGACTTGATTTTACAAACTTTAGGCTACATTAATAATGCGATATGAACCTTCAATTTTGATTTTATTCCAGTTTCATCATTGAAATGGCATGTTTCATTTTATCAGTTGAAAAATTTTTAACAGTTGTTCTTTAACCGCTAAAGTGGATATTATACACATGCGCATCGTTCTTAATTAACAGTTATTCTTGGAAGAGAAAATGAGTTGACGGAAGAAGAAATGAAGAAGCCAGGAAGAGGAAAAAATGAGTCGGGCCGCCAATCAGAAAGGAGATGTGATAGGGTCAGGAAGCCAAACAGACGAGTTCACCTATAAATCAACGCGAGATGCGGGTGCTCTAGGGTGTGCGATCAAAGAGTAGAGGAAAGAAGGAATGAGAGGCGTTGAGAGAGCTTGTGTTACTTGAGGATACAACGTAGTGAGAGAAGAAGAGAATTGTAGCATTTCTGCGCTGAGCCATGACGTCTCAGTCGAACAAGGAGGAAGACGAGGGAGGCAGCAGCAACGTCGTGTGGTTGCTTTTCCGTGTTAAGAAATGGGATTATGTAAAGTAAAATAATGATAATATTTAGTCAATTAAATAAATTTAAATTATTAAATTAATTTTTAATATAAATACCATGCTCATTTTAGGTTTCCATATTAGAAGAGTTGACGTCAGGGCAAAAGCTCATTGAATTAAGCTTCATCAAAGTGAGTACTCTTACTTCTAAATTAGGTGATGATTTTGTATTTCTTCTAAATCACTCGTATTAGTCAAGATATCTTGTGACTACAACTAAAATATGATTATTATGGCTTATTATTCAATCTGATCTAGAAATGAATGTGAATGATTTGCAAAGAAGTTATACTTACTGACTACACCTATATATATATATATATATGTTATAAAAGAAATATATTGGATGATATTTAGAATGTAAACGAAAAGATTTATAGTATGCATGCATCTGTATGTTTGGCTATGATGAAGCACCACTTAATGATACCAGTGGGAGAACACTAATGTACACATGTGCGTAAATGAAAAAATATGTTGATATTAATGTGTCTTAATTGACACAAATTTTTAGATGAAGCCTCATGTAATGGTTGTAGAGATATTAAATGATATTGATATGATATTGATATAGACTCTTTGAATGTCAAATATTTATATTGATTTATAAAGAAGCTTAACTCACATGCATATTGCTCTTTTACAATGTATTATTGTAGCGTAGAAGTATGAGCATTCACTAGTTTTGCTTAGCTCACTGTTGTTCTAACTAATTTTTCATGTTAAATTAAATTATTAAAAAAATAAGCGATTGACGAGAAAATATTTATAGACGACAAAGACAACCAGTAACGAGGTAATTTTAAATGGTATCGCTTTAATTTAATTTATAGTGGTTCTTTAATATGTTAAATTATAAGTTAATATAGAGAATTTAATTCACACCGTCCGATCATCCTTTCCCGCCTTGCTTAATTCCAAGTCCCAGACCGGATCGTGACAAAAGACAAAAAAGTGTTACTTTATTTTGGGCCAAGTATATTGCAAAAAGGCTCCTACGCACTTCATATAGTGTTTTGCAATTTGAAAACCCTATTAACAACAAAAAAAATTTACATGCTAGCTCACAGTTCTTATGTATTTACATACCTAGCGCCTAAGCTTTCATATTTGCAAACATGGAACTTTAAAACGGTGAATTTCACTTTTAGAATGTGATAATAATGTTAAATTTGATGTGATTTTGAAGATATGAGTGCTATGTGTGTAACTATGCAATTTTAGGTGTGAGATATGTAAATACATTAGAATTGTGTGCTATGTATGTAATTTACCCTAAAAACAAATTATAAAAAATCAAAATGCAAATTTTGAGCATCTAATTTGCGTACCAACAAAGAGCAATTATCAAATAAAAAAAGTGTCTGATCTTACTCTGAACTTATGCAATATAGCGCATTCACCAAAACATCTAAAAGCAATGGCTCATCTGTTCCAATGTCTACCCTGTCAGAACATGAGCCCACATGTTAAAATCTAGGGGCATTTACATACATACCACCTAATTCCTTTGTATTTACACATCTAACACCTAAACTTAACTTTTTACATTTATACCACCCAAAACTTTCATATCATTTAAAAGATACCAACGTTTTAACTTTTAAAAAGTGAAACACACCTTTTCATGCATGGAAAAGATGGCATTAGATATGTAAATAAATAGGAATTGAGTGGTAAGTATGCAAGTCTTCCTAAAACCTAAAGGTCAAAGTTTAAGAGCTAAAAGGAATTACAGTTAGTGCATGAGAAAGGTAGCTACCAGACGCGTGCTAGGTTATCTTGTAATTCAAGGTCGCCAATGTTGTAAAATGTGGTTGGAGTCACATTTGCTCCCATAATAGCATCATATCTTGGTCTTTTATTGTCCATGGTAGACTGAGATAACTGACTAGATCAAAAGAGAGCAATTTTTAAGGATAAACAGACAAATATACAGAGAGAGTATGGTTCATGATGAAAAACGCAGTAATTCCTACATGTAAAATCTCAGAGTTAGCAATTTATCAGTTAATCAATGCATTACACAAGAAAATTAAACAAAGTCCTAAAAGGAATAGTCCAAGATAACAATACATCTCCAAATCAGAAGCTGAGAAAAACAAGGATGTGCCTTTTACAGCAATATCAGCACACCAAAGCAACTGCAACAGCAGAAGTAAACTTCCAAAAAAAAGTGAATGAAAAAAGGAAAAAACAATATGTGCTGAATAAAGAATTAGAAACAACTGAGTGAATCCAAAAGTTGAATCGAAATAACTATAACATTAAACCAAAACCACCAGGACAATCGAAGAACTAAAGAACACATCCTACTTTCTTGAGTACCACCATCATAGCCATGATTACAAAAGAGAGAAGTTAAAAAATGGTCCCCTCACACTTTGCATGGGCTATTTTAGTCCCAATGTTTACAAATGTCGGCCGTTATTTTTGGAAATGGATGATTTTTATAAAATATGACAATACTTTTAATATAAATATGATTTTTTAAAGTAACACTTTAATTTTAAAATAGATGAGACCAAACGAATCTCACATATTAAATAGTTTAAACGGTTGAGCGTGATACCACAAGTAGTACACTATCCCGAAGGATAAACATACCACTTGACAGTAGGCTTAACCACCTAAACTAAGGAGTTTGTGACATCTGTTTGTTCTGCAAAAATCTTTTATGTATGGTCAACAAGTTCTCCTACCTAATATAAGGATTAGATAATGTTTATTTTATTTGTGTTCTAAGTTCTCTATAGAGGCAAGCACTTATAGTTAATTACATCTTAAATGACCGAGGTCACTTAAGAAAACTCTCGATTAAGATCAGTAGTTTTACTTTCAAGATTTCAAAGTTTAAGTTTCCAAGATTGGACACGGTAAAATCAAACGGGAGTGGCTCAAATAGGAACAGTTATTTTAAGGAATCTAAAAGAATGAAGAGTAGGGGATATCACAGATCCAGAGGGAACCCTGGTGATTTAACAACTATCCTATTATTTGGCTTTCTGTCTTTGAAATAATATTATTCAATGTTTAATCTTGCAATTTCTTGTTAGAATTTAAAGCTTACATTTGCACGATATATGATCGTGCAAATAGCCTAGAAAGATAGGACGATTTACACTGTGCCGGACAAAAACCTCGAAATCCTAAAAGTGTTAGGACTTATAATTGCATAACAGAGCCATGCAAAAGCCTAAAGATAAGGTGATGATTTATGTTGCGCTAAGCAAACCACCTTGAAGTCCTATAGCTTATTATTTAAATTAAGGAAAATATTTAGTTGACATGAACTTGTTTTGACATTGCAGATCCACCTCGAAGTTCTTCTTCTATGTGTCCTCGTCGTGCTGCCTCTGGTGTTTGCTCCAAACTCCCCGTCATAGCATCTTCGGATTCGACGTTAATTTTAAAGGTTATATGCAATTGTTTAGTCAACATTCTGCTGTCGGGTACCTCCTATGAAATAAACTACTGGCCTCCTATTCTAAAATATAGTGTGTAAAAGTAGTAGTAGCACGTAAAAGTATACTAACATAATTTGAAGAAATGAACTAGCATGAATTGCATCAACAAAAGAAATACCACTTAAAAAACTCAGGAAAGAGCGACAAATGACTCATGATAAAAGAAAACTCGAGAAAATCGCCAAATGGCTCACGACGTAAATCTTGAAGTAAAAACAGTAAATAGCAACTCAAAGAAAATCACCGAAAACACAGGAAAATCCTAGAAAAAAACCACGAATGCTTTACCAAAAAATTCCAGTAAAATCCCACGAAAAATCCAAAGAAAGAAAACCGCAAGCACTCGGGTCGAGGCTAGGCTTAGATATTATATATTTATACTCGAGGGACGCCGAAGGCTACTATCGGTCACTCGGATGTATAGAGTCCGCCACTTGATTAGAAGGGTGTCCTACTGAACCTAACTTTGGAGGGTACTCCTTAGCCCGGTACTGGTAATCGACAAGTGGACAACCAAGTTATAATACATTTAAAATTTATACTTTAGCATGCACATAGATTTCAGGCATTCAAAAAGAAGTTGTATCAATTTTGTAATAAAAATATTTTTTATAAATATTGTATATGTTCTTATCATGTCTGTTCTTATCAGTTTTAAAAAATTATGATTGTTCACGAGTCGATCACGTCATCGGGCGTAGGACCACCAATAACCTAAGAAGGTATGGATCCCTCGCTAGTCTTGTGTCGGTGAATGATATTATCATCCTGCAGTCATCAGGTTTCTGGATTGGGTCTTGATGTCGTAGGATGACATAGCATTCCACTCTACCATCGGCGTGCCTTAGTCATCACCTCCCTAAGCGCAAAAAACAAAATCGACCTACTTGTGACTTTGGTTGATGGTTCCATATATAGCAAAAGACTATATATGAGCACTTATGTGTCAGACATAAGCACCAAAAACCGAACCAAGAAGCAAGGAAAAAAAAATAAAAATGGGATGAGAGAGAGGAGGAACAGATCCACCTAAAAGATCGAAAAGATAAATGGTGAATCAACCCTCAAAACTTGTGACGAAAAGATCTGAAAAGGATGGTCAATTATCCTTGAATCAATCCAAGAAGGATATCATTTTCTCAAATTTTATAAATGAATCAACTCAATAAGGGTATTCCTTCCAAATCTTGTTTCGAACAGGCCGAAACGGGCTCGAATCAATGTGATAATTGTTTACGCGGCTCCACCATCACTTACATAATCACACGCTCAAGCCTGAACTCAAATGTAACATTTATATTATCCAAACCTTAATGTCAAACTTCAAAAAAAAAAAAACTTTTTCGTGAATGACAATTTTATGAGCTTTCAAATCCTTCATGAATCTGATTCATATCAACCTTATGCTTTCTCAAAATGAAATTGCAAGAATCTTTCATATTTCACAAAATAAAGGAAAATAATTCATAGAGGGCAACCTTCTAAACTTCCAAAAATCATGCCAATATCAAAACCATTCAATTCCAACCCTCATTTAAATCTTCTCACATTAGAAAAGTGCAACATCAATTTAAAGAATATATAAGTGCTCATGGTCAGGGCAAATCAAGAGGGCAAAATGAGCCCTAACAAAACTTCAACAGGCTCATGGGTAGGAATAAGAAAGAAGACAGGGGCTCACAAATAAGGCCAAAAAAAGGCACAACCAAAACCACATAACAAGTCCACGAGTAGAGACCAGAAAAAACACAACCAAACCCCCAATATAAGCTCACGAGTAGGGGCAGCAAGGGAAAGCCACCACATATATTGTTATTATGCTCTTTTGATATACATAAGAGAATGAATGAACAAGCTCTTATAAATCATCCAAACTGAAACCATTTTCATCAAATAAGACATGATAGTGAGTTGGTCTGCTTATATCCAGCATTCCCACATAGAAGCACATATTGAAATTATAATTTTTTTTGAGATTCAACAACAATCCCAATAGAAACGTTATCCGGAAAATCTCCAACCAAACCGAGCCCCACAAGAGGGGCAAACATAATGACATGTTAGGCAAACCGAGCCTAGCAAGAAGAGCAAACAGCATAACAGCTCAGGAAAACCGAGCCCGACAAGAAGGATAAAGCAGAGAGCCGTAAAAGGTAAACCGAGCCCAGCAGAAAAGGACAACAGAAAAAAAAAACCATGACTGACAAACCAGGCCCAGCAGGAGGGGCAACAGAATTAGTCATAACATGTACATTTGAGCCCAATCAAAGGGGCAAAACAAATAATCATAACAGGTAAACCCGAGCTCAACAGAGGGGCAAAACAAATAGAGTTCCAGCCAAAAAAAAAAAAAGAGTCCAACAAATGGAACAAAATGAAAAAAAAACGATTTCAGCTCAACCAAACCCAGAAAAGAGAGCCACAACAGATAAACTTTTGAGCCAAAATGAGTCCAATACATGGGGAAGAAAGAAAAGCAGCACTTCCAGCTAAAATTCAACCAAACCGAGCCAACCAATGGAGAAAACAGAGCAAAATTTTCAGCTAACATTTAATCCCATAAGAAGCCAAAATCGAGCCCACCAGATGGGTCAAAACAGGACAGAATTTCCAGCATTTATTTGGACAGGAATAACAATAATAAAAATCATCAATATTTCATTTTCAACATGAATTCTAAATGAGCAAATATCATTTTAGAGTTCATAATTGTGGCTTCCCAAAATATTTCGAGCAGAAAAGAAACGCAAGCAATCCTTTCCCCTAAAATTACTCTTCCTTTAACAATAAATTGATTCAGCAAGGAGAAAAGAAAAAAGAGTACAGCTTTCAGCATACAGGTATAGAAATGATAGAAGCGTAAGAAGAAGATTTGCATGTGACAATGGATCAAAACATGCTTTCCCTAAACTGCTATTTCAACTAATCAACATAGAACTTCTAAATCATATCCAATAAAAGTATTAAAGGTCCAATAATTGATATCAATGTCATTACGAAATACTAGTTAAGACAAAACAAAGCCTCATGTACGCACTCCCTATTTTAACATCTCCAATATGTGTCGAGCAGGGAAACAGAACAGAGAAGAGAAGAAAGAAGTACATTGCTCGAGATTTCCTAAAAGAAACAACAGAAAAAAGGCCACCAAGCTTCCAAACACCCAGCACACAAGGACCTAGCCGAGAGGGAACTTCGGTAGAGCCTTCTTCTCCTAAAAGCCTCGAACAGCAACTAGCGAAAACCTCGGCCTTCCTTTCTCTCAAAAAATTTTCAACAACCCAGAAAAGTACCCTAAGAAGCTTTTTTATAGGCACAAATGAGAGGGGGACAGCCATATTTACCACAGCATTGTGATCGAATCAAACGACGGGGAAGGAATCGTCACAATAAAGAAGGAGAAGGTAAAGCCTCGAGAAGGAAAAGTGTTGGCTAACCCAGCTCCTGTGATTGGAGAGTGGAAAGGTCGAGTAGCCACGCGAGGAAGAAGAAGAGTCGAGAGAAGGGAGGCGGCCGCGTGGATCGTCCAAGGGCACACAGAGAGAGCGAGCCAAACACATGATTGAGCCGCGAGGGTCAAATGAAAGTTAACTGTGCGGGAAAAGGTGTAAATAGGGTTTAAGATTAAAATTAATATTATAAGTAATAATATAAATATAAAAGTATTTAATATTTTAAAAATAAAAATTTGATTTGTACATTTTTATTTGTGTGTCATAGCATAACAAAATGGATGTCTTTTTTAGGTAATTATGACGTTCCAGACGCGTTGGCATGGTCCGTTTCATCGTCGAAGTTCGCTTTGACGAATTCATCGATTTGCATGTAATTTTTTCGTGTGCGGAATTATGGCAATATGGGTGTCTTTTCTAGCTACAATTGATGTCCCGGACGTGTTGGCGTTGTCCATTTCGTCATCGGAGATTGTCCGAAGAAGTTTGCATTTTCACTCATCCTTTAAGCTCAATTTTAGTCTGATTTTGTGCAACTTAGTGAATTTTGTGAATATTGTGTGTGCGTGTGTGATGATAAAGGGCCCGTTTGGGGCAGCTTATAAGTGCGGGCGGCGTTTTCAAAACGCCGCCCTACCGTTTGGTTAGCGCTTATTGGGAGATTATTTGAAAATGTGTTTTTGAATTCCTAAAACGCGCGGACCGCGGGCTGACCCCCGCGGTCCGCGATAAAAATTTACGCAGTACCCCTCAGATCGCTCCCGTGACCTTGCCTTTTTTTCATTCGTCTCTCGTCTTTGCCTTTCTCCTTCGGCTCTCCCGCAACCTCTCCCGTGACCTAGAGCTTCGCCTCTTTTGGTCGTTCGAAGTCGTATCTTCTTCTCTCGATCCCGTCGAAGCCGGATCTTCTCCGTTCGAAGTCAGATCTCCTCGCTCCCGTCACCATTCTGTATCCCGGCTTCTCCGTTCGAAGCCGGATTTTCTTCTCTCGATCCCATCGAAGCCAGATCTTCTCCGTTTGAAGTCGGATCTTCTCCGTTCGAAGCCACATCTTCTCCGTTCGAAGTCGTTGCTTCCTCGCTCCCGTCACCACTCAGTATCCTGGCTTCTCCGTTCGAAGCCAAATCTCCTCTGTTCGAACTCGTTGTTGGACGCAGAAGGGAAAGGTCTTGCAGATCCCGACCTTGTTTCGATTGCACTGTTGGCATCATTTTTTTTTATGTTAAGTGTGTCCGGGACGTCAATATTACTTAATGAGGGTGTCTATGTCGTTAACGCTTCGAATATGGGCTAAAAATACGCAAATTATCATTTTGGACTCGTTTGCTGAAAAAGTGGTCTGAACGACCTCGAACGATGAAACAGACCACGCGAGTGAGTTCGAAATGTCGATTCCACTTAGAGCGGGCGCTTGTTGGACCACGGTTTCGCGTGCGGGCTAAAAATGCGCGAATTTTTATTTTCATCCCGATTGCTAAAATAAGTGTTCTGAACGACCCCAGACGACAAAATGGATAGTGCGGTAGCGTCCGGAACGTCGAATTTACTTAGGAGAGAGGCTCATTTCACTGCAATGACGTATTCGGTAAAAAGATGCGGAGAGATAATAATAATAATATTATTATTATTATTATTTAAAAAAAAGATTTTCCTTTTTTTTAAAAGCTGTGTAACTATCCTCCCTCTCTCCTCTCTCCTCCCTCTCTCTTCTATTCTCTCTCTCCCAAAAAAAAAAACGGTTTAAAAAAAAGGAAAAAATGAAATTTTTTTCCCATTCTAATTCTTCGCATCTCCTCACAGCCATTGGGCCTCCCTTCGTTCGCGACACAGAACCGCCCCTCCGGACTCGCGAAAACCTCCCGGATCCATCTCCTCGGCCGCCGGCGCCGCTCGTCGTCGGC
>NEWO01000028.1:2006305-2139434 GCA_003013225.1 Phalaenopsis aphrodite
TTCCTCTCCTCTTCGAATCATTTATATGGTTCGGGAGGGAGATTTATTCGAATGGGGGAAGTATACGACGATTGACAAGCTGGCGACTCCTTTTAAAAAATAAAAAAATGAAAAATGAACAGAAACATGCACACCATTGTTCTTCGAAGGTAAATATTCGATCCTGATTGCTTTGAATTTGTATTTCGAATCTGTTTACATCCATAAAAAAAAACTAATCTCTTATTTCCATTTGCATATACAAAAGTTTGTTTTTAAGGCATACCATATGAGTTGGATTTTTTTATGCATATGTACTCCTAGTTGTTGTAAGAGCAACATAGGGTTAGAGTGAGAAATTGTGTACAAAACTTTCAAATATTATTGTCTTATTTATTTTAACAATCAGCAGAAATAATTAGAGGAGGAATTTTGTGGTCGAACTCATATAGTTTAGTTTTGGCCTAATGTTTTGATTCCGAGAGTGCCGATGATGATGATGATGCACCTATCAAACATTTTGTTAGTATTATACTCTATATCAAGTATGGATGGTTGGTAAAGTTGTATGAAAAGATAGTTCACGTGCATTATTGACTCTTTTGGTATTGCTAATTATTAGTTTATGTTTTTTTGCTCTAATTTACATGCACTCAATTTGTTTTGAAGAAGAATTAATCCAAATTAGGAGCTTTGCAACGATTTCTAAGAAGCTATGTTTCCTTTTATAGTTTTTTTTTATATATGAAAGATTGCTAATACTTTTGCGTTGTTCGGTAGTTTCAACTAAAATTTTATGCCTCATAAATATGATATGGTTTAAAATATTATTCAAATATTCATCATTTTGTGTTTTGATTGCTTACACTTATAGCTGAAAATATTGTTGTTCTTCTCTTTATGTAAATCACTTCTGTTTTATAAACATCAGCTACTAATATTATTTTTTGTGTTATGTCAAATTAAAATAACTCTTAGAATATGGAATTGTTTCTCTGTATAATTACTCCAACCAAAATCTCCATTATAGTGTTTATAGTGTAATATTATGGATATCACTCGATAAGAAGGTTTTTGTTGTATTTTTTTTCCATATTTACATTTCCCAAAATAGATATTTCATCTTTTCTATGAATGTACAGTTTGACAATCTTTACAAAAGTTATTTTTTTCTTTCGAAAGTTTATCTTATTTTTTAGTAATTTTGTCATGATTTGTCATCTAGAGTTCTTTTAAAGAATTTACGGCGTCACAAAGATGAAGATGTCATTAATATATCTTTTGTTTTGTGATTTCTTAGAGGGTTGATATAGAAATTATTTTTTTGTTTAGTGGTTTTTTTGCCATGAAAAGAAATATTTTGTGTTTATCCATTAATCTGTCAGAATTCAATGAGTAAAGCTAAAGAGGCTGAAACATCAGTTATGTGGAATAGAGAAACTACTATGATCTTTTGTGATTTATGTGTGAGGGAGGTTGAGGTGTAAAATAGACTCACTACATTTTTTAACAAAGAAGGGTGGTGAAATATCTTGGTTAAATTCAAAGAAATGACTGGAAGAGATTACGATCGCATGAAAATGAAAAACAAATGGGACCAGTTAAAGAATGATTGAGAACTATGGAAAGAACTCAAAAGAGGATCAACAGGAATGGGCTGGGATTCAGTTAAGCGCACAATAGATGCACCAGAAATATGGTGAGCCGAAAAACTACAGGTGCATAATTAACTCTTTTTATTTTATGTTTAATTTAATTTCGCATTGAGTTGAGACTATTTTATTAATGCACATTTGTTATCTATATCAGGCAGTCCCGTCAGCAAAAAATTTTAAATTCGTTGGCATTGATCCAGTAATGGAAGAAAAACTAGATGGAATGTTCACTGGTGTTGTCGCTGCAGGAACTCATGCGTTCACCCCAAATGATATAGGGTTTGGCAGCTCAGCCCAAGAGATGGATACCGTGCAGATAGGTGATTCAGGAGACTGTCCTAGCCATGTTCACACAGATGTTCAATCCACGAGTGTGCCAAAGCGTCCCAGGATAGAAAAGAAGAACAAAGGGGTAGCTTTCATTAAAGGCACTATTGATTCACGTGTTGAAACATGTAAAGCTCGGTCTTCTTCATCGCATGACATGTAAATTACATGTTCATCGCATTATAAACATGTAAATTTCACTCATATGTTTATAAATTTCGGCAGTCCATATCTAGCATCTAAATATGCCAATGTTTTTAATAATGATATCAACTTTAAAAAAGAAATTTATGTTGATTATTGTTGTAGTGAAATTTGAAGCATCTAATGTATGATTATGGAAGCATCTAACGCTGAATCATCTAATGCTGATTTATAAGCAATTTATATATAGTTTGGATGGCCCCATGCTATGTATGTAGCTTGGATGGCAATCATTACTATGGTATGACCCATTGTGGTCGAAATTAGGGTATGTTGGATTCAATGTTGACCGAAATTTTGGATGGTTTCAATTTTGGTTCTTTTGAAATCAAACTAATGTTGAAGTTGTAATCTATTTTTAATTTCATTTTTATGGTTGTGAAGTTGTATTCTATTTTGTTTCATTGCAAAATACTGCAATAAGGTTTATGCAATATTGTTGAAGTTGTAATACAAGAACAATGCAGTACAAGCTCCGTGCTCTGTATGCAGTGGCGGCTTCTCCGTTAGATATGCAATATTGTTGAAGCTTCATTACATAAAGATTTGGTGTTAGATAAGTAAAGACACAATAATATGAAGTCTTATGCAGTAGAACATTTTCCTCCTTGCTATTTTCTTACTTTAAAGTACAGGCATTAGAAGCAACATGATTTGCTTTCCATGACTACGATGCACATGTTTGGGCGTCGGTTGAATTAAACTAAAAATTTTTGTTGGTTTTAGGAATCCTTAATTTTATTTTGATTGGGCGTCGGTTGATATTTTGGAAAACATTTATCATATAAAAGCATCAGCCTTTAAAGACTTCATTGTATGATCTGTACAGTACTCTCGTTGATAATCTCAATGAAGGTTTTACAATTTACTAGTTATGATTTCTATATTTTGTCTAAGGATTATGAAAGTTTTTTTGCTGCCCTGAACCTAATTTCCGTCCATATTTTGCAATTAATGTTTATTGTCTAATGTTCTATGGAAATTGAGGTGTTGAGATATTTCTTGTCGTGTGTTCGCCATCTTCATCATTAGCCTCGTAACAATTATTTGTGATTTGCGGTATGAATTTTTATGGAATGAATTTTCTCCGTGAAACATGTAGTAGGACTTTATGATGGCCTTCGAATAGAATTGAAGCTTTTTTTACTTGCTAACTTCTTCAAATCTAGCACAAATATTATAGCACTTAAGGAAAGAAAACCATAGTGCCTGGATTAAAGCACCATAGTGTCTGTGCTTGTAAATATGAGTGAGAATTATGAGAATACATAAGAATGGATGCTATTTATGTAGATTTCCCTAAGTTTTTATAAATCAATACGTTTTAATGCATGGGTTAAAGCACCATTTTGCCTAATGTTGTTCCGGCTGGTTCACATCCACATTTTCTCGTTTCAATAAGTAGATCAAGAGTGTCTTTTTGTTGAGAAATTAAAAAAAAGTCATTTTTACTCCATGCAATCTCCATTCCAAGGAAATAACTTTCAGAGCACACATAGTTACGGACGACAATTTTACAGGTGTCTGCGGTGGGGACAAGGACCGGACAACTGCAAATTCTTCAGGTGGGCCGACAGTGGAACTATTTTTACGTGCTCTCAATTGGACACAACTGCTAAAAGTTCAATAGTGCCACAACGGGAGAACGTCACATGTGATTCGAGTTCTTCCATTTCTACAATATCGCAGTCGAACAGGTTTGCTCAGATTTCTGGAGTGTCAGATGCAGGTGGCATAGGTCGTGATATGCTGCTACATTATACAGTTAACATTATCATATTTCTACTTATCATTTTAACATGCTATTTTTTCTTTTTTATGGTCTCTTATTATACTTTGTAGTAGTATGTGCAGGTGCGTTTGACTTTTGTATGTGTAACATATTCGTTTGATATGATCGGATATGTATTAGTTATATGAATATAAATCAACTTTTTGGTATTTTCTTGTATGAACAGTGATCTTTAATTTTACTGAGAAAAGAACAGATTCTACTGCACAAATTATTCATTTAATAAAAAAAATTCCAAATAAGTTGTTTATAAAACGCACTAACAAAACAGCTAAACTGTTTATTTAGAACATGGGCAGAATGGTCAATTTTTCACAATCAGCCGTTTTTCATAAGCGTCAACCAAACAGCCAGACAGCTTATCTGGATCAGCTGCTCATCAGCAGATTATCAGGATAAGCTGCTTATCAGCAGAAGCTGGACAAGCTGTAGCTGCCCCAAACAGACCCAAAGTCCTGAAGAGGTTTTCCTATGACTTGAGATCCTATTGAGAATTTCTCTTTGAGTCTCCACATGATAGTCGTTAACCACTCGACCATACGACAATGATTTTGAGATCATCAATGCGAGACATCACAAGAGAAATAGGAAGTGGCTCGAATTTCTAAGGGGATGAATTGCAATACTAGTTTTCTAAGATAGTCAATAGGAACCCCTAGAGCTAAATTCTAGGATCCTGAGGAAAAAAGTAATGACCTCAAAATGAGGTCAACAATAAACAGTAAATTTGATCCACAAACTCTTTTAA
Organism: Phalaenopsis aphrodite; assembly: GCA_003013225.1. NCBI lineage: Eukaryota > Viridiplantae > Streptophyta > Magnoliopsida > Asparagales > Orchidaceae > Phalaenopsis > Phalaenopsis aphrodite. The sequence continues at coordinate 2,011,011 of NEWO01000028.1, forward strand.
TATGGGTTAACATAGTCCCAAGTAAGAATTATTTTAGCCCCTATTAAAATAATCTGAGGACATATTTAGCATATTTATAACTCAGAATAAAATGGTCTCGTGTAAATAATTCAGAAAACTAGTTTGACATTTTATTCAATTACAAAATAAACCTAGAAACCTGAAAACAAGACAGCTAGAGCAACATAAACTCATAATAGTCATCTCAACGCTTAGTTTATGTGCTTCTGAAAAGTATAATTTTTCAAATTTCCATCTTTTATACAAAATTGAAAAACGAGAGTAATTAGAAATGAAGGTGCTCACACTAGACAACCTTCGAGGTCAGCTCATTTCTTAATTCGGTACATCTTTATGACCTTAGAATTTTGATACATTTCATTGTTGGTTTGTGCTAATGAAATTATTCTGTCATTGAAGCTCATGATACTTTATTTTGTCAAGATATTTCAGACATTTTTTATTAATTTAGGCAGTTTTTTAAATAAAAATTACACCGTAAATCAATATCCTTATGTGATTATTGATTGATGAATATTCTCCGTCATGGTTGTGATGTATTTGAACAAGGGTTGGGCTTGAAATTCTTCCAAGATATCAATCTTCAAACGCAAAATTTCTATGTATACACGTATCTAACATCTATAACCATATTTTTTTACACTTACACCATTTAAATAGGTTAAATCATAGTAAAAATATCACTATTTTAACTTTTAATGTTGAAATACACCTTATTGTGCATGTTGGGTGGCATAAATCTAGAAATTAAAGTTTGAGCGTTAGGAATGTAAATAAATAAGAATTGGGTGGCATGTGTGTAAATTTTCAATAATTTAAATGCTCCAAACACATCTCAATCACATAATACATTGCAACATCAGAATCTGGAATGTCTCGATATCAAAGTTTACATCCTTGACTAGGAATGATCCTGCAATAAAAATTTCTGATATGGTAATACAAGTTATCTAACAACAGCTCGGCATACTCTGATAAAATTTTGGCAGTTCAATGCTTTATAATGTTAAATTTCCACGATTTCATTTTTATGTTAATTTTCAAAGATTTACTAACAAAAAGTGATTTCAAATTTGATATATTCAGGTAAAGAGCAATACCTGCATGTTCATGGGATTGCAGCCCCCAAGGCGGCCAATGATGTACCATGCTCGAATTGTCTGACCAAAAAAAGAAGTCGCCAGTCATTTGAAATGTTGCTAATTTTTTAAATGATTCCAAAAGCATTAAAAAAAACAATGTTGCACTCACATCACACAACAATGTCACATCTTGCGGCAATGGAGCATTGTAGAATTCAAACCAAATATAGGAGTTCGAAAAATCAAATCTGATAAAAGCCAAAAAAAAAGGGGCAGTTAAGGATAAGCTACGCTATCTAACAAGCAGCAGCAGTATACTAAAAGAAACTTGTGAAGAAAATAAAAATAATAATAATGCTAGAATACAACTCTCATTGACAATGCAACATGCAACAATAACAACAAGCCTTAGTGGAGTAAAGGCTTGTTGTTGTTGCATGTTGCATTGTCAATGGGAGTTGTATTCTAGCATTATTATTATTATTATTATTATTATTATTATTATTATTATTATTATTATTATTTATTAGATTAATAACGGCAATTAAATCCCTAACCATTATTACTTATTATTTCTTTCCTATTTGCTTTTATTCCCTCATTATATATTTTTTATGTATTTTATTATGCTTTTATGTCTTTCCTATTAGCTTTATTTTGCTTTATTTCTTTTCTTTGTTATGTCTATTGTAATTGGGTTTAAATACTCTTCCTTCTAACAAAGAAATTATGTCGGCCGCTACTATATTCCAAATCTCTACATAGTAACACAGCCTAACCATAGATCCAGCAACAATCGGCATCCTCTGATGGTTCCAGTAGCCTGTGGTTTCCTCTTCAAATTTTCTACTACACTTTTTTTCTGGTCCTACAGAGACGGCTACAGTTTTCCTAGTTCTATAGCCACATGTTTCCTTCTGTTTCCAGCAATAGCCATTTCAATTTCCAACCACAGCAGCCACAGTCGTTTTTCCCTGTAGTTCCCTGCAGTTGTCTTCTGTTTCCAGCACCAGCCATTTTTCCGGTTTTACAACCACAAGTTCTACCTGTGAGGTTTCCTTTATAGTTCTCTATAGGTATCCAAATTTCTGATGTTGCATCCATCTATCGTGATTGGAATTCATCAATGGCTCTGTCGGAATATGAAGAATTCCTTCAACACTGAATCACCTTCAGAAGGTGTTCTTGATTCCACCAAAGGAACAACTCCGACTGATGCTCCCTTGCAGACCGGAGGACTGAAAACCAACAATTTCTTGATCACAACCCATAAGTTGAACGGCATTAGCTTTTTTTCCAATGGTCCCAAGCAGTGTCATTGTTCATCAAAGAACGAGAAAAGTTTGGTTACCTCACAAGTATGATTCATGAGCCTCCAAAGACTGACCCAGCATATGGAGTTTCGGAAGTAGAGAACTCCATAGTTAAGTTGTGGTTGATCAACTATATGGAGACATCGATCGGTCGTTCATACATGTTCCTCCGTTCACTTAGTGCCCTTTGGATTATTATCTGTGATACCTACTCGGATATAAGAAATTTCGGCCAACTCTATGAAGTATCTAAGAAAATTCCGGAAGCAAAACTTTGATCTCTTATTGCTTGATTTACTTTATGGCACACTGCTGGTAACCTTGTTTTATAAAAAAGAAGTAACATCTTAGATCTCTTATTATTGTGCAATACACTTTTCTTTCTTTGTGCAACAAAGTTACTTTATTTAGCCTTAATTTCCTGAAGTTTATTGTAAAGTTGATGTTAAATCCCTCCGGTACTTTGTTGTCTGGTTGTGTTGACGATTAACTACAAGGGATGGAGAATATAAAAGAGATCAATAACTCAATCAAATAGGAGGAGTGAATATATGAATGGTGGAAGCATAATATTAAATAAGAAGATTTACATGCATGCCACCCAATTAATATGTATTTACATACTAACACCTAAACTTCAATTTTGACATATAAAACACCTTACCTGTGCACGAAAAAGTGTTTTTCCTTTTTTAAAGTTAAAATAGTAGGGGATTTTTGGTTGCAAGGGAGGATTTAGTTTAAATAGGATTTAGTAAATTCTGTAAATCCGGTTTTATGAAATCCTAAAGTGGTTAAATCCTGAAAATTGTATGGTATGTTAATACATAAATCCTTATAAATCCAGAGAAATGTTTCTCAACTTTAGTAGGAATTAATAGGATTTATCTTTCCACATGCTTTAGCTTCTCTAAATCCCTTAAATCCTTGTCCAACTAGATTTACTAAATCCCGGATTTAAGGCCAAACCGATCAAAAATAGGATTTCGGAACCTGTAGGATTTACATATGCCTTTTTCAGATCCTGTATAAATCCTGCTTAAAACCAGCTACCAGACAGGGCAGTAGTGTTTTTCATTTTTCTTTTAAGTTAAAATAGTGGAATTTTTTATGTGAAACGAAATATTTGGTGGTATAAATGAAAAAAGTTTTAAGTTCAGGTGTTATATATGTTAATGCATAAGAATTGGGTGATATGTATGCTTAGGCTTGGTGTGAGCGTACTTTCTGAATGAAACTTTCATTGATGTTGCAGACCCAGTCTTGGTATGCAATATCTTGTTTCTCTTCCTCCTTATCCTTTCCTCCACCTACAATTACGCAACTATAGTCAATCAAAAGAACTAAAATCCTAGCATAATGCAAACCATTTCAAATATTAATAACCAGATTTTAACAGAAGAGTACGCATATAAGAAAAAGAACCTTAGATTGCGCCTTCTTGGGGTCATCGAAGCAGCTACCGAGTATATCCGCGATCTCGGGATCTCGATCGTAATCTTTCTCGTCCCGTCTGGCTCGATAAGCGCTGGCATGAGAAAACTCTTCCTCAACCGCTTTGTAATCCACCTCGTCATCTTTATCTTCGTGGCCACTCGAGAAATCTTCCTCTTCTCCTTTCTCGAGCTGACCTTCAACGTCTGCTTCGATTTCCTCGACTTTATCTATGGCCTTACCGTGATTTTGAGCACGCACGCCGCCGCTGAAGAAATGGATTCGAACCCTAAATGTAGGAGTAGGAGGAAAGAGGCTGAGCTGTGGAGTATATGAAATAATTTTCACAGCTTTGTTGGGAGGAATGGAGGTTTTCCAACGGAGGAATCGCGAAGGCGCGAATTGGATAAGCATTGCCTCCACCATTGTTGGGGTTTTGCAGTGGTTTTAGCTACTGTTGGTAAAGCAGACTAAATACTGTATGGTATTTATAATTAGATTTATGAAATTCAGTCGGTTATAAAATTCTCTTACTTAATTTTGATTTAATTTATCGGATTAAAAAAAAATTCCAAATCTTTAAGTAGTTAATAGCTACCATGACATCCACTTAAATTTAAATTTATTAAATAACAAAAGAATGCATTTAACTTATTTATATTTTAAGAATTTATTAAATTTAGTTTGAAGTGAATCAACCTCAAAAAATCGTGAGAATATTTTGTCCGGACGGACACCGCACGACTACAAAACATCATGTAGCCCACATCACATCGGCAGGCGACATGACACTCAGCAGTTTGCTGTCCGGACAATTTTATGATTTTTTTTTTAATTTGATATAATTTAATTTAAACTTTTTCGTTGAAAAACTGAGCTTTCAATAAATAAGTAAATGTGGATTGCATCCTTTATTATTTCTTAAATCTCAATTGTAAGTTTTACTAAATGATAAATTCCAAAAATTATTACGAATGATTTTAAATCTCATTGAATTTTTAAAATTTATTTCATAACTTAAATTTATTTGTTCCAATATAAATTTAATATTAATTAAGAATGTATTTATTTAGATTAATAAATTATAATTAACTCTTCATTATTTCTAACTAAGTGAACCAAGAACTTGTTATTTGCTAAGAAAAATAATCATTAATAAAAAAATTCTTAAATTACTGAATTAATTATTAACATTCATTAATTAATTATTAATGGGTTGTTTGCTAAGTTAAATAATCCTTAAAATAATATTATTAAGCTAATTATGCCTTAATACGTATTAATTAATCATGAAACATTGCAACATCTATTAAATCTCTTCCATTGATGATTAAATCACAAATAGCATCATTATAATTTGAATTTTTTTTGTTTTTTAATTAATTAAAATAAAAAATATTAATATAATTAAATTAATGCCTAAAATTAAATAGTATTAATCATTAATAGAGATTAAATATTTTTATCGTGTCTTTTTATAGTGTTTTTTGTGCAATTAATGCAGGAATATCAACTATTTTGATCGGATGGTTCAGAGAATTCCCTTCGATCATGTGACGCTTAATAAACATTTGAGTGTCTTAACGAAGTCGTAATTGAATGATATTGGGCTCGTTGGATTTGTCTTGTCCAGACGTTCAATTCGAGTATTGTCGACATCTGTTTAACCTTCCAGATATATCTAGAAATCTTCCAATGGTGGTTTAATGACTTGATCTGAACTTGATTTGACTCAGATTCAACTAGTTTTTATATCATTAGGTTTGTCTCGTCGAGCCAACCATTTTGCCTATAAGTTTGGTGAAATCAAAGCTATTGATGATTTTTTATCAAGATTTGAACTTTTCCTGCTCAAAATATCATCTCGTATCCGTGTTATGCTTCGAAATTCGTGCTGGATGATGAAAATTTGTTAGTCACATATCAATAATATATAATTTTTTTAAAGAAATTGAAATTATTAACCCAATTTTGCCTTTCTCAAAAAATAAACAATCAGCTCATATCACTTCCAATTGTTGTTTGTCTAATTATGAGACGTGGATCAATTATTTTATATCTCATAACCTCATAAATATTTATTAATCCTATAAATATAATTTTTATTAAAGGTTGTTGATTGCCATTTTTCGAGCTTGCCTTGGATAAATCATATTTGTTCGGCCTATTGATTTCTATGTGCTTCACCGACTCCAAGTCTCCAACTGTATTTGAGAACTTAGTTCATGAGATATGAAATAAATACAATAGTACCATATATTAACCGAAGAGAAACCCCAAAAAGCAACATTATATGCTAACTTTGGTCCAATCATTATAAATTAAATCAAAAGAGTTGTGTGTAGGGCTGTAAACGAGCCGAGCTTGAGCGAGCTCAGGCTTGACTCGTGTTCGGCTCGTTCGAAATAGCTCATGTTCGAAATCAGTTCGTGAACAGTGTGTTTGTGTTCGGCTCGGTTTAAAAATTTGTGTTCGTGTTCGGCTCATGTTCGGCTCAAAATTGTCTCGTTAAATTTAAATTGAGAAAAATATTTGTAAAATGTGAGATTTGAACCTAGATTAAATATATACAAAAGAAGAGACTAACCACATTGCCACATGAGGTGTTATGATTTAAATTTATACATTAATATATATAATATATTATTATATAAATAATATATGTAATATATTGTTATATAAATAGTCATATAATTTTTTTATTTCGAGCTAAAACGAGCCGAACATGAGCGAACAAAGAGATATTCGTGTTCGGCTCGTTTATAATTCGAGCTTTAAAAATTTATTCATGTTCGGCTCGTTCGTTTACGAGCGGAACACGAGCTACTTAACGAGCCGAACACAAGTTGTTCACAAACAACGAGCTTTTTTGACAGCCCTAGTTGAGTGTTCGGAAAATTCTTCATACTAATGGGGAAAGTTATTATTGTGTTGACCCTCATTGATTGTTTGCTAAAACGATAAAATGGTTTAGCAATCCGTTGGGATTTCTCCTCGCTTAGGTCTGAGTTATGAACTATATGATATTAATGGATTTCCCATTATTAATAAGTATCTCAAACATTAACAAATGAATTCATATGTTGATAAAGTAGTTGTGACTTGGCTCAATTAAAACCCATTCATGATCTATTAATTTGCTAATAATATGAGTTTGTATGTTTTATAAATACACAACTGCAAAATCAACAAACAATAATAAAATGATGTCAATTAATATATGATCATAATATTATTATATAAAATTAATGAATATACTCATTAAAATTGATTAATACACGATAATATTTCATCTACTATTTGTTATTATGCTTGTTGCATACTAGAAGAATTGTGGTGGTAGAGTGATATTTAATGTCTTTGCGTTGCATGAAGATCTATATTTCACATATAATAGAAAAGTGGCATGAGGAGACACTGATATTTTTTACGTGAAAAATTCATTTAAATGGAAGAAACCGCGAGGTTTAACCCAGTCAAAGTAAACCACTATATGATCGTTAGCATACAGATTCATATTCTCAGGAAGTATAAAATATGAAATTATAATAATAATGATTGGAGATGTAAAGTACTCATTTAGATTTAATAGTTGAAGTTGGACAATAACAAATGTGATTCTCGGTGATAATAGTGATAATTTGTACTCGATTACTGCAAGAGATAGTATTTTGGAATAAAGATTGTAGTCAGTAACTCTAATAATGTCAGTTGGCCATTGAGACAACTGTTGGAAGTTGCAGTAGTAGTTAGCCACATGGGCAATAGTTGCACATAGGGCGTAATTGGTAGTTACAGTGGTATAAGTTGGTTATCAGAGAAGTTGAAAATTACAATAACAGTTAGTTACTTAAGTCGTAGTTGATCACATAGGTCATCGTTAGTAGCTGTAGTAGTATTTAGTCACACAAGTCAGAGTTGAGAGCTACGATAGTAGTTAGCTACATGAACTATAATTGGTCACATTGGTGATGGTTGGTATTTGTAGTATCAGTTAATCACATAGATCATAGTTGGTCACATAGTTCATAGTTTGAAACTATAATAGTAATTAGCTATTTAGGTTGTAGTCAATAATTACTGTTGAATCAATTGGGCACATAGGTCCTTATGGGAAGTTGCAGTAGCATTTAGTTGTACTGGCCGTTGTTGATCACATAAATCGAGGTTGATAGTTGTAATAATAGGCAACCACATATGTTGTTGTTGGCAGCTGCAATAGTAATTACTTCTTATGTCATAGTTTGTCACGTGGGTCGTGTTGGTAAGTGTAATGACAATTAGCCACATAGAACATAGTTGGTCACATAGATCACAATCGAAAGCCTCAACAATGGATAGTTATATAGATTGTAGTTGGTCACATGATGCATAATTAGTTGCCGCGAAAGCATCAGTTGACCATAGCGGGCGTATTTGGAAGCTGCAAAAAAAATCAATTATATAAGCCATGGCTGATCACATAGATCATGATTGGTACCTACAGCAGCAGTTAATCACATAGGTTGCGCTCAAAGCTGCATTAGTAGTTAGCTACACAACTGATAGCTGGTCACATATTTCACAGTTAGTAGTTGTACGTAACAATAGTTAACCACAAAGGCCATATTTGAATGTTACAATAACATTTAGTTATATATATTTAAATTGATCACATAGGTCATAGTTGGTAGTTGCAGTAGCGTCAATTGACTGTAGAGACCGTAGAAGGAAGTTATAGTGGTAGTTAGTTACATAAATTGTGTTATTCCGCAGTTTATAGTTGCAACATCTCCAGTTGGCTACATAGGTCACGATTAATAATTGTAATAGTATTAGTTAGCCACAAAGACCACAATTGGTGACTATAATGTCATATAGGCATAAAAGTTGTAATGGGAAACTGTAGTAATAACGAGTCATCTAGATTGTAGTCGATACGTACAAGTGCATTAGCTGAGCACACATGTCGTAATAGGAGTGCACAGTAGTAAACAATCACATATGTTATAGTTAACAGCTGTGAGAGGATCAATTATCCACAGAGGCCGAATGGAAACCTACCATTACAACGAACTACATAGGTTGTAGTTAGTGCCACATCGGTTGGTGGCTGCAACACTTCAATAGGTTCATTATTTTACACCCAAGATAATACTTATCGTTGTACGACGTATATAAAACTCATGGGGTTTGTAGAAGGTTGTATTATAATGAATTTGATGATTGCAAATAGTTATCGTAAGATATTCAATGTGACGTTATTTATCACATCATATTCACCATACTTTGTTATACCATATTTAAGATGTTCAAGTACACCATATTTGGGATACTCATAGCAAATAGAGTTTGTCGACGATGGAGAGAAAGGGGCGGTTGATGATATTTGACGATGGACGGTGGAGGGTGGTCAAAAGTGGTCGATGACGACATATGACAAAAGTTACTGTTGGGTTTTAAGTCTAGAAGATTGCAGAATTTTGACACCTCCCTCCTCAAAAGAAGAGGGGGTTTATTTATAGGTCCCAAGGGAGGGGCGTTTTATTATTTTTGGGAGTAACTTTACTAGCAACCTATTTAGATGACCCATATTGATATCCATAAGTCATATAAGATTAATTTGATGGTATTTACTTAATAATAATATCTGAATATATATATATTTTTTTCGCTTGATTTGAGGTGTGGTTGATTTCATTGGACTCCGTAATTAATGTAATACTCTTTTCCCTGTTTCGTCCAACCGTTGCCTTCGTGGTCGAACCCCTCGCGATACAGTCGCAATTGGAGTTAGCTGGGAAGGCAACGACGGGATTGCGGCGTACAGAGACCAACGAAACTCCGTCTTTCTGCTTCTTCCGCTCCGCTCCCTCCCGAAACCATTGAGGAAGGTAAGACTGTTAGTGCCATTCTTTCTCTTCGCTCTTCCCGGATTTACTAAATCCGCCCATTCACGGGATTCAGTAAATCCGGGATTTAAGATTGAAGCCCGTGAAATACGGATTTATCAATCGCGGCTTTAGTTTGTCCAAAATGACCGTCTAGCAAGATTTAGGTTAAATATTGTTTAGCCCTAAAGATAGAACAATCTGCAGCCTTGCATTGTCCACAGGTTCCTTTTACGTGTTATTAATGCTTGATGCTCTGTACCGGGGACGTTTCTTCAGAACAACTGACATAAAAATAAGATGTGTAATTTGGAGTTTAGTTTGATAGGAGTTTATGCAAGCAAGCTAAAATCACGGCTTAATTAATGTTTGTTCTTGTGCTCATCATGTCTATTTTTGCAATATTTTCATCAGTTATCTATCGCAGTCCATGCTCAAGTCATCCAAATGTAAAATACCTATGCATAGGTTTACCGAGCATCGGAAGAAAAAGAAAAGTTGCGGGAGACCTGTTTTTTTATTTATTTGATTCTTTGTTTGTTTGTGAGCACATGCTATTTATTGAAATGTTTTTTTAGTTGTTTAATTGGCAGCTCGTTTTTTAAAGTCTAGGTTTTATTCCTTGAAAAGTTACTCGTTAATAGGCTCGATAACGCTTATTTAATTAACTGATAAGCTACTCAACAATTTTGCTTGTTAATTGGCTTGATAATGTCATCATCTTAGCTAACACGCCGTGCTTACAAGGCTCCTTTAGTTAGTTTACATGCAAATCGATATCTGGGCTCAATAAAACTCACATTTTCTTTTGAAACAAGTTGTTTCATGATTGCTCAATAAGATTTGTTTAGTTGGCTATTAATTTGTTCAATTATTTTGTTTGTCAATAAGGGCATTCAATCAAGTAAAAAGCTATGTCAGATAGCATTCATTTGGTTAGTTTACAAGCATTTCAGTAGAATTGTCTTGATGAAGGTTTTCTAAATAATCTACTTGGTGATTGCTCGATGTTCACAATATGATTCAAACTTTTAATCGAGCTCAAACTAATTTCAAATGATCACGATTTTAAAACAAACCAAGTCTGCAAACAATCATAACTACTCAAATTGAGCTCAAACTTAGCTCAGATATGATTTTATGAAATGGGCTCGAGTTTGAACAAGTTGAATCTCACTATTTGGCTCTTTTGCAACTTTAGTTGGTTTTATTGATTTGTTTTTACCGAAAGATTTTGTTATCCATATTTCAACTTTGTATTAAAGGCCTTACTTTTGAGTTCTTGATAGAGGGGGCACCTCTGATCACTTCCGGGCAACGTAAAATGTTTTGCAAAATGATTGCTATAAACATTACAATCTTTTAGCATCAAATTATGTCGATTTAGTATGTTACTAATTTAAAACATTTGAGTGGTATCATCTTTATTAATAGGCTGGCCCTGTAGCATTTTCATTGGGCTCATCTTGTGGCAACTTTTTAGGTCTTTATAAGACGAATATTTCTTGCAATGAATACATAAAACATCAATCAACATATTAATCAAAATAAATCATTAATGCAAACAGTAAAAAATGTTCACATCCTCGTAATGCCTTGCATTGAATTTAAGCCTTGACTCATTCAACCAGGCCAACATGAAGCTATGAGGCTCATTAAACCAACTTAATTAATTGAACCTTATTATTACATTTGAAATAAGTTTGTAACCCTTTATTGATTTTTTCTTGTTCTTGATGTTGTAAGCTATACTAACAGGTCTTTCAATGAATAATAGTTCCATCCCAATTAGTTTTGGCATTTTAATGGTTATAACCTTTTCTGCTTAATCCATGCCTACCAATAATTGAATACTCATACCTAAATTAAAATTACTCCGACCTCATGTTGATAAGCCACCAATAAAAATCCATCCCATCAATTAAAATCAGACAAATCTATGAACCCCATATGTGTTTTAGGCTTATTTGTTTGAGTCATTTTAAAACTTGTGAATTATTAATTGTCATGCAATAACACTCAGCTCAGGTTAGCCATGTATAGTACGTATGAATTGCAAGCGGGCATGCTTTGTGACTCTAATTTATTTAGTCAAATTGGTATGAGGTTTTGCCATCAAACAAATTGACGTCTTCATCGAAAAAACATCTTCGATGCATTTTTTACCTCAATAAGTTCATGATATTTTAGATGAGACAACCATTAGTTACTCATTAGATTCACTGGGACTTGTGCCTCGAAACATTTTGGCATTAACATACTTGGTCTGTTGAATTGAAAGAATCATGATATATTGGATGGTTTTGCCTCCATCGTCTTACGTGAGGGGTAATTAGTTATGAGGACTTGTGCCCATAGGAAGTGCTGACCTCAAACACAAATGACAATTGGTATAATATTAGAGGAAATCTAGTTAAAGTAAACCTAAAATACCCTAGGAAAACTACCATTGAGTTCCCTCATCATACTGAGGAGGGCACAGGGAAGGAGTTTGCTTTTGTTAAGTAGTTAGAGATATTAGGCTTTAAAGAGGAATGAGCAATACTAGGAATCACTGAGCACGTGTTGGTGGGAGGATTGATAAGTGAGTGCAAGAGCTGTTAAAGACTGGGGGCCAATGTGTGATGTGCAAAGAAGTTATGCAAGGGATTATTGTAGGTAGGCTTTGAGTTGACAATGATTGTTTATCACTAAAGACTCATTGCATGATGGAGGCAGGAAGCATTGAGCACATGTGATAATGGGAAGAACAACGACTGATGCAAGAGCTGCTAATTGAAGGGGGTTAATGTGTTACGTGCAAAAGAGTGTTGTAATGAATTGTTGTATGCAAGCGATTAACTATAGGCGATTAATGATGGACAACAAATGAGTTGTAGCACAGTGAAGGTGCTTCTTAAGGCAACATAAGAAAAAAGTACATGATGCAAAATATAATCTTTGTGGGTGGTCATGTTGTAGCTAGAGAGATGTGGAAGGTGGGTGGTGTGAGATGGCAACTAAAATAGCTAAAATGTTGAGTTTTGAGTGGGGAAGAGGCGTACACAAAACATGGTATGTGGCGCATTGGGGATGCAAACAAAAAGGAACTTCTATTGGGTCGAAGCTAGGCTAAGCAGTGCGGTGAGTATGCTATCAACTTTCATATGAGTGGTAGCTTTAGGGGTATGAACGAAAACCAGAAACCTTGATCGAAACGAGAGAGAACCCGGGATGGTTATTATAAACTCAGCTCTGTTGACATATTGGAAGATAAAAGTCTTTCTGATTCTTGATTTATTATGGGTTTTAATACATGTCACATGCATTTCTTAATATCGAAAAGACTTATTGCTCAATTTCTAGGCTGAGGACTAATATGAAAGAAAGGTAGCATGGAGAGCAGTATAATCAATTATGAGGATATAAATTAGTAGTAAAAATGTATTTACTAATTAGTAATTTTTTACTATAGTATTTTCCAAGCACTTTCCAACATAATTTAAGATTTTTAAAATTGTATAAAATGGCATTGGATGCCACCAACAAATAATGTGAAAGGATCAGATGGAAAGGTTAAAAGGTATTACTTTTAGATCTTTTATATTGTTATAGAACTACATATTATTCGTAACAAGAATGACTCACGAATAATGATTAAATTTCAAAAGCAGGCTACATATATATTAGATGGCGCTGCTGACTCTTGTAGTTCAACGAACTAACGACAAACCTGTGTTCAACACCAGGTAATTTCATGTGAAGCTCTTAGCATGTGTTGATAATGATGGATAATAAATGTTTTTTTATTTATTGTATATTCCGTTTATGTTCTAATTAATTATCATTTTGCAAACACATCTCTCAGGACTGAAGTCAAAATTGTTCGATTTAACATCAAATTTCTTATTGCACCTAAATAAAAATACCTCTGATCTGAGATCTTTATTTAAGCTCTGCTTGCCTACACATAACATATCCTTATGACATTAACTGATCTACAAAATATTAATAACAGATTTGATGGGAGGCCCTATGCATCTCCGTTTACTTTCTGGGGCAATTACATACGTAACACACAATTTTTATGCATTTATCTATCTCACTCTTAAACTTTCATATTTAAATACATAACCGTAAAATCTTTAATATCACATAAAAATAGCACTCATACCACTTTTTAAAAGTCAAATACACCTTTTCATGCTTATGTTTAAAGCACCAAAGTGCTATGCATGTAAATATGGAAGTTTATGTGTGAGATATTGTGTGCTACATATGTAAATTTTCCCTTTTTTTGGTATGGAGTTAGATACTGATATTTTGATCCAGAATTGCAATAATTTATTTTAACAATCGAATGTGTGAGTATTACATGTTAATACAACAACAACAACAACAACAACAACAAAATCTTTATCCCACTATGTGGGGTCGGCTACATGAATTTTTTCTCCATTACGTCCTATTTAGTGTCATATTATCATTTAATTCTAATAGATTAAGATCATTTTTTATACAATATGCCCAAGTTTTCCTAGGTCAACCTCTGCCTTTCTTAACATAAGTCGAATCTAAAACATCTACTCTTCTAATCGGATCATCAGATGGTCGACGTTTAATGTAACCAAACCATCTAAGATGACTACTATCTCTAATTGTGTTCCTCATTGGAGCTACACCAACCCTATCACAAATATATTCATTTCGCATTTTGTCTCTAAGTGTAAAGCCAATCATCCACCTAATCATTCTTATCTCGATAACACTTAACTTAGTTTTATGTTTCTTTTTTAAAGGCCAACATTCAACGCTATAGAGCATTGCAGTTCTCACCACCATCTTATAAAATTTTTCTTTCAGTCTATGTGATACTTTTCTATCACACAATAGACCTGAAACATTCATCCACTTCAATCAACTAACTTGAATTCTATGAATAACATCTCCATCAATATCACAATCTCTTTGAACAATAGACCGGAAACATTCATCCACTTCAATCAACTAACTTGAATTCTATGAATAACATCTCCATCAATATCATAATCTCTTTGAACAATATGAACGAGATATCTAAAGTTTTTACACATTTTAATAATTTGATCACCCATAGTTACATTTCTCTCACTAGAGGTACTACTACTAGAATTACATTTTATGTATTTAGTTTTAGTTCTACTCAAATGAAGGCATTTAAACTCCAAGGCAGATCACCATAGTTCAAGTTTTTCCTGAGCTTTTTCTCTCGTCTTATCCGCGAGAAGGATATCATCAGCAAAAAGCATACACCAGGGTAGATCCTTCTGTAAGTTTCCAGTAAGCCCATCCATAACTAAAGCAAAAAAATGCGTGCTTAAAGCCGATACCTGATGCAAACCAACAAAAATAGGAAAATATTTGGTTAATCCTCCTTCTGTTTGAACACAAGTAACATCTCTTGTATACATATCTTTTATGATTTGAATATAAGTCATATCAATACCTTTCTTCTCAAGAACTCTCCAAAGAATATATCTTGGAATCTTACTGTAAGCTTTTTCTAAATCAATAAAAATCATATGTAGATCTTCCTTATTATCTCCGAGCTTCTCCATCAAACCTCGTAATAAATGTATAGGTTTCATTGTAGATCTGTTCGGCATAAATCCAAATTGATTATGAAAAATTTTTGCAATACGTCTTAACCTATATTCAATTACCCTCTTCCATAATTTTAAAGTATGACACATCAATTTAATTCCTCTATAATTTGCACACTCTTGTGTATTCCCTTTATTCTTATAAATGGGGACCAAAAAAACTCTTCCTCCACTCCTCAGGCAACTTTTTAGTTTTTAAAATAATATTGAAGAGTTTAGCAAGCCAAGAAACTCCCAAATCTCCTAAATATTTTCACATTTCAATTGGGATATTATCAGGTCCTATAGACTTTCCACCATAGTTTTCTTTAAAGCCTCATCAACTTCTTTTTTACTAATGCGATGGTAAAAATGAAATATTTTATTATTATTAACGATATTAAGATCACTAAGGTCAATATTATTATTATTATTGTTTACCTATTAACAAAACACAAATTTTTTTCCTAACAATAATAAAACTATTTGTTGAACGCCTGTATAAGGCATACTAAGACTGAGGATAATTGATTGTACAACAATAAAGCGATATGAAATTTGTCGAGTCAAAACTTTTAGGTAAATTTATATATACCACACAATTCTTTTTCACTTACATATCAAAAATTTAAAATTTAATAGTTGCATTTACAACACATTGATATTATAAATATATGCTTGAAAATATATATTTCACATTTAAATGTTGAAGAAAAACTTGGGAGAGAATATTCACATAAATCTTATTACCAATATTCAATCATAAGGTTACATATATAGGAAAATTATCCCCCCTTAATTTACAATCTTACAAATTACATGTAGCTTAAATATGAAAAAGGAACTTATTCTGAAATAAACATAAATAGGAAGAGAATAAAAACTAATCAAAGAGTTTCTCAAATTGTCTCCATTTAATCCATTCATCATTCCTTGGATGTTGGGCCTCTGCCTACCATGGAAAGGAGGCCGATCCTCTTAGATTTTCACACTATCCCTCAAGTTGGGTTGTGAATGTTGTAGACCAAACTTGGTATTAAACTCTGGGAAGTTGTTTAAAGGAAGAGTTTCGACGAAGACATTAATAACTTGTTGGTGTGACGGAATGTAGCTTTGTTGTATAATTCGACCATTAAGTTTTTCAGAGATAAAGTGTCTATCAATTTCAATATGTTTTGTTCTATTATGATAAAAAATATTCTTGACAATACTGACGTTTGCTTGACTGTCACAAAACATTTGTATAGGCATATTAGAGGTACATCTCAATTTCCTCAATAATTTTTTGAATCCAAATTCCTTCATAGATTCCTATAGGAAGTGCCCTATATTCTGATTCTGCACTGCTTCCAGAGATAACAACTTGCTTATTATTTCTCCATGTGACCAAATTTCCCAATACACAAAAACAATAACTTGTGGTGGATCTTTAGTAAGTGAGTTTCCCAACACAACTTACATTAGTGTAGACTTCTACCTCCATGTTTCTGATTATCTCAGAAATTAATCTATAACAAGAAGTTTTCTTGAGAAATCTTAGGATCATGTACATCTCCAAATGCTCTTCATTTGAGTTATTAATATGTTGACTCACAATACTGACAAAGTATGCAATATCTGGTCTAATATGTGATAGGCAGATGAGTTATCATAGCAATCTTTGATATCTTCCCTTATGCACAATTATATATTTCTTCTCCTTTATTAGACTTCTTATTGGGATCCGTTGGAGTATAAGTAGGTTTGCATCCAATCCAATCATCCCCGTCTCATTTAACAAATATAGGATATATTTCCTCTTTGTTATAACAATGTCCTTTTTTGACCTTGCTACATCCATGCCTAGGAAATATCTCATTGCTCTCGGATCTTTAATTTCAAACTTAGTGGCAGACACTTCTCTGATTTAAGTATTTTCTTTTATCATCACAAATAAGAATCATTTTATTCATATATACTATTGGTGTAACAATCTTACTCTCTGAGTATGTTTATGAAGAGATATGATCAACTTGACATTGAGAATATTCATTAATTTTCATAGTCTTAGCAAATCTTTCAAACCAAGCCCTTGGTGATTGCTTAAGGTCGTAGAGAGACTTCATGAGTTTGCATACTAGGTGTTTATTGAAATTCTTCTCGAGTCCTGGTGGTATTTCCATGTACACATTTTCATCAAGATTCTGTTTCAGGAAGATATTTTTTATGTCAAGTTGATGCAATCCCCACTCTTTGTTAACTGCTATGGAGAGAACTTTGATAGTGTTCAATTTCACAATTGATACAAAGTCTTTCTGAAAGTCAGTCCATAGATTTGAGTGAAACCTTTTACAACCAGTTTAGCTTTGAATCTCTCAATACTACCATCGATTCTGCAATTGATGTTGAATACCCATTTGCATCCAACTGACCTCTTATCTTGAAAAATTTTAGTAATAATCCTTGTCATTAGGCTTTAGTGCTTGAATCTCTTCTTCAACTACTTTTATCCGTTCTTGATTTATAAGAGCTTAATGAATGAATTTCAGAATCTACACATCATCAAGGTTAGATACAAAAGTTTTATAGGGTGAGGATAGCTTCTTATATGCTACATATACTTGAATCAGATGTTTATTATAACTTTCATTGTCATCAACACCATAAGATGAAGGAAATCACTCATGAGTTATAGACTCACTCAAAATTTCAGTTAGGCGTGGCCTCGATTTTTGGTTTGAGCAGTTCTATCTTGCATGTTGTCTTTCTTTTGCTCAAAATTTTTCTTCCTTGTGTACACACAAAGTCATTTGTTATGAACTTTAGGTTCGGTTGCTTGGACAATCCTTAAGTAGGATATTTTTATGCAATGGTGTTTGGGAGATAAAAGATTTAGGTGGGAGAGGGGTATGTTGTCAGGCATCGTAGGTGTCATTAAGTACATCTCAAAATTGATGTTCATTTGCACTCTCCCCCTAAACATCAAATTTTCGACATTAAGATTGATTTTCAAATAATGTGACATTAATGGGGTTTTATTATTTTATGGTAACAAACGGGTTATAGTCCTTTTTGTTGGAAGCATACCTAAGAAAAATACACCTGATAAATTTAAGATCAAGTTTTGTGCAGTTTGGGGAATGGATGTGAACAAAAGATACACACCAAAAAAGTTTTGAGTGTTGGATTAGAGGAGAAAGTTCTACATTGAAATATGAAGCAGTGTTTTGAAACTAAGTACTCGAGTAAGCATTCAATTGATAAGGTATGTTATAGTGAGTGTTACTTGATGGAAAATTATAATTGAGTAGGTTACCTCAGGAAGATCCATGTTCTTTATTCCAGGTATCCCATTTTGCTATTGGGTATAAACATATGAACATACGTGGATAATTTTATTTTTTGAAAGGTTGGATCCAATTATGAAGTTAAAATATTCCTTTTGCATTATCAGTTTTGATAATATGTATTTTGCATTATAATTAAATTTGAATCATGTCATGGAAGATTTGGAAGATTTCAAAATTCTCCTTCATTAGGAATACCCGATTGGTTCTAGTGTGATCACCAATGAATTAGACAAACCGTCTAACCTCATTTAGGGTTCTTACTTTTGAAGCTCCACAAATATCACTATGAATAATAGAAAAAAAGACGTGAGAGTTTCTACTTGGTCATTGGATAATCATTTCTAGCGTGTTTGTCAAGTCGATAAATCTCATATTGATAAGTACATAATTTTGTATTGATAAACAAATGATGATATAACAGTTCAATATAATTAAAATTATGATGAACTAGACATCAATGTCATAACATGACTTGTTCTCAATAAACAAACTCAATTGCCTTAGAGACTTGAGGAGAATAGATAGAGGTGGGACCACTTGTGTTTAAGGAGAGACTTTCGTTGAGCATGCATAAACCTTGATGCATTTCAACACTACCAATCACTTCTTTCGAATCCACTACCTGAAATTTACAAGAGTGTGAAAAATTTAATTGCACATTTCATATCTTGAGTAAGTTTACTGTTGAATTAAATTATAATCCAACTATGAAACATATAAAACAGAAGAAAGTAATAGTCTGAGAGAGCTCTACATCTTCTTTTTCAGTAATTTTTGAGAGTGATCCATTTGCAAGGCTGACAGATCTAGATGTATAAGCCTCTTAATAGTTGGCTAAAGCATTGGCGTCTCTAATCATATGAGCAGAAGCTCCTAAATCTATGATCTAAAGTCTAAATCTTCCATTTTTAGTAAGATGGGAGAATGATATATTATTTTGGTGCCATGAGACTCGTGTGTTATTCTGAACTACCCCCAAGTGTTTTTTTAGCGTGTCAATATGTTCCTTGGTGAATGGGTGAGCCGACCCTTCAGAAGTGGTAGCAACATCAACCTTACCGCTCTCTTGTTCTTTCCTTCCATTTATAAGTTTCCAATCATCAGGCTTTCTATGGAATTTCCAATATTTTTCTATCAGATACCCAATTTTCTTGCAATAGTCACATGTGGGATGATTATTTTTGAATTTTGAATCAAAGGAAGAATTATGGGAGTATAGAGCCGAGCCTTAAACACCCAGTGAACCCTATTTCTAGTCATCATAAGCTTCTTTCTACTCCCTTCTCCTATAACTTCAGCAAAAACTTCACAAGTAAATGGATAAGTGAATTGGTTGCTGCTTGCTGTAGGAATGGATTTTGATGGCTATGATAAGGAGCAGAGGAGGGCCTACAAGCTGGCTAGAGAGATTTCAACGACTGCAGGGAGGATTCCATCTGCTGAACGGCAGTTGGAGAGGCTTTGACGGCTCTAGGAGCGAGCAGAGAAGGGCCTACAGGCTGAAGGAGAGCTAGGGTTTGTTTGCTTCTAACTGGAAAGCTTCCTTTGAAGTGCAGATGATGACGAAGACGTCTCAGAATGCAGACGACGAAGCCGAAAACGTCAATTCATTCAATCGACACAGACTACGCTGGAAGAAGACACCGTTCAAAGCCTTGCAGTGTCGTTCAAATTAGACGAAGCCTTCGAATGAGATCGGAGATTTAGATGATGCCAAACGAAGCTGATATAGATGAAAAAATTGAAAATGCTTTGGTACCATGATGAAAAATTTGGGAGAGATTGTTCACTTAATTCTTATTACCAATCTTCAACCATAAAACTACATATATAGGGAAACCATTCCCACATAATTGACAATCTCTCCAAATATATCTAGCCTAAATATGGAAAGAAAATAATTTTGAAATAAACATAAATATGGAGAGAATAAAAACTAATCAAGGAGTTCCACAAATTGTCTCCTATTAACCCATCCATGATTCCTTGAATTGTCGGCCTGGGCCCATACTTTAAAGGAGGCGGATCCTCCTAGATTTCCACAAAAGTTAATGATAATGCTATTTTTTATGGGATGTCAAAGATTTGAATATTATGTATGTAAATATGAAAGTTCGGGCATTCGATATGTAAATACATAAGAATTGTATGGTATCTATGTAATTGCCCTAGACTTTTCATCACAAGTTTATCCAGTCTTCAATTTCCATATATAGGTGATATTTCAATAGATAACTGATCTTTAGGATTGCAGCTTATATTTAAGATATGCTGTTATACTATTGTTTGAGTTCCTCCATTAATGATTCATAAACTTTCTGTTTTTAATAAATTGGCTTTTCAGTGATTGAACTCTTATATCCCAAATCTAACATCTTTACTTTTCAGTTGTTGAACCATTAAGAAGGATGCAAATGTTTTGGAGAAGTTGTCGTGGATTTGGAAATCATCTGGCTAACCATAAAGTTGCTCATTCAACAGCTTCGGAGATCTTATTGAATACCAAAATGTCAGCACTGACTCTAAACCTTACTATGTTTGAAGGAGTAGCAATTTACAAAAGAAATTATTCTTTTGCGTTTCTTCCGAAGAATCTCTCAGTCACAGTATGTAATCTGAATTCAGTTCTTTCCATGTTTTTATGTTGGAAGATTTACACACTTACCACTTAGTTTCTGTGTATTTACATATCTAACACCTAAAATTTAATTTGGATATATATACCGCCTTACCAATGCATAAAAAGATGCATTTCACTTTTTAAAAGTTAAAATAGTAATATTTTTGATTTGATATGAAATGCGTGTTCTGTAAATTCTGTAAAAAAATAAAGTTTAGGTGTTAATATGTAAATATAGGAATTGAGTAGGATTTATGTAAGTGCTTCTTTTTTGTTTTATGTTATAAGGAACTGTCAGTAATCCTGGTCCTCTCTATGAAAAGAACAGAGTTGAGAACAGCCTGCTGATTGTCCGAGGCCTTATCATCTGCATGTAAGTAGTAGAGTTGACATGGTCAAAGAAATAATCCCAAGCTAAATTTAAGGATTGGACAAATATCAAATATCCTCGGAAGTGAAAAAGACCGCCTAAAAATAAAATGTGAAAAAAAAAAAGAAGACAAGTTTGTAAGATTCATACCATGGATGCAAATACTCGTTGCCTCAATTTGCATATAAATATTTTTAGCCTTCAAGATCAAACCATGACTACAAAAATAAATCCTTCAAGATATATTCTCTTGATCGACCATACATTAAATTCTTTTCAATCCCTGATTTGACATCAACGGCAAGTCAATTTTGTACAATCCTGTTAAATTTACAATGGATGGAATCTATATCATAACTGAAAGGACTAGTAAAATCATTGGAACTTCTTATGAAAAATTGAGTAACAAGTCTAAAAATTAGAAGTCCTTGATGACTGCAAAGTTATTTAAATATTATAGCTAGAGGGGTTAACATCTACACCGATGTTTAATGCCCAGATTGCTATAGAATTAATCTCTTTAACCGTTTAAGAAGCTTCAATAGCTAGAAAAGAATTCTTAAACTCATAAGGCCTCAACAAATTGAGCTTCACTAGCTTAGGGTTGAGTGGGATAAAAATTGTCTTCTTTTAGAACTATTCCCAATCTTCCTCGTCAACAAGACCAAAGATGACTTTTTTGGGTAGACCCCCACTCAACATGCCTAATGGTCAAGCTATTGTTCTAATGCTTCTCTAGTTTGAGAAGTTTTAACAATGCTAAGAAAATTAGACTTCCAATCATTTCAAAAAGTTCATGATTACATTGAAGATTCTAATTTAATATGGTCTTTATCTTCAACTAAGAAATTTGTCATCTGCATATATTAAATATGCTAGTCGAATATAACAGTCTGAAGGGTTCATTATCAAAATAAAGCTCCCATTTATAATGGTTAGCATTTTGAAGCTCTCTCCAATTTTACTTTCATTCCTAGATTATTATAACAACAGGGATGCATTGTCTAATCAACCCCTTGATCATAGAGCAAACACTTGGGGCCTCATCTCGATGATGAGTTCAATTATCAAGAAATTTTAACCAGAGAGGTTCATCTCCAAAATCAAACTCCAAATACTTCAGGCAAATACTTTGAGCCTTCATGATGGAATGGTTATTGTCAATTATAATCCAAAGGGTTCCTATCACAAGATGCCTCTTAAATTCCAAAGGAATTACATTTCAAGCTTTTTTTTCCTAATGATGGGCACAATAATTGCAAATCATGACTAGAGAGAGCATTGTTTAAGTCTTGTCCCCTTAAAATATAGAAAACAAAATGCTAATGCAATAACACATCAAACCATCATTCTCACCGATTTGGCAAATGTGGTAAATTTAAATTTAACCAAAGCTCACAAAAGCCATTGGATTATTAAATGTATCAATGTGGTCACACTTAAAATTCTTGCGCTAGAAAAGGCATGGCATGTCTTCCGGCGTAGTAGTTAGCCTGACATGATAATTATATTTTATTATGATTACAAACTAAGCCCTTAAGTTTTATAATATCCAAGTCTAGTTGTTGTGAGTGATGATACACATTGGAGAGGGCACGATACTCTCTATGAGCGAAGGTAGAGAAGGTAGACTTTAAAATATTACTTTAAACAAGATTTGTCTTCCTGTTTATGATGCCTTCATGAACGAGACAATGCTTGGTTGTTGATATTGATTATTCGGTTAGGTTGGGTTGACTATCTTTGTCGGTTAAATATATTAGAATTTATAATAGTTTGGGACAATAAAGACCATGAGTTCTTAATTGGATTTGCAGTTACTCCGATAACAAATATAAACTTAAAAATATTCTTTTCAACAACATTTTTTCTCATATTTATGAGGCTGTCTTGGCGAAACAACTTTTAGCTGCTGTTAAGGAATTTTTGGTTATGTTGGGTCAGTTATTTTTTAAATTAACTAGATCAAATATTAAGTCTGAGATGATGAAACTATAAAATCTTAGTTGGTTTATGGTAACCCCCCCTAATTCTTTTGCCAGTAGCAATATATCTCTTTTTTACTTCATGCAAATTGTTGCTACTAAATCGATGTGTTGTGGAGCTTATGTACTAGCTTTAATTGAAAGCGATCACCCTTAACCAGAAGGGTAATTAACCATAGTGGTTGAGTTAAAGGGAGATATCAAGCTGACCATAAAATATTTCTTAAAATGCAAAATCTCTTGTTAGTGTTTTATTGACTATCCTTTCTACTTTCTTAAAATCCATTTCGAAATCACGTGAATGTTCCAGAGTCCATTGTAGATTTTCAAGGCCCACTTTATGATACATTTATTGAGCACATGAAGGTTTCCATACAACATCATCAATTTCTTTTGTTAATGCTGTAAATTTTAGGAATTTATTTATTTGACTAGCACCTTGGGTTAACTTTGGATTTCAATGTTCTTATGTTCAATATCTATAGTATTTTGCTATGATCCACAAAACTTCTATTTTCCTATAATTTGATATTACTATATGGATTTTGATTCCATAATTTGTTGCAATCTTGGCCAATGCAGTTAATACATTTTCTTTCTCAATTCTCTACAATATTTGCACTTTTTGCATGTACGCCTGGGATTTTTTTTTTAATTTCATTACTTTTCCTGGTGTCTGAACTCTAGGATACAATAACTTTTATCCGCTTCCTCTTTCTTTTTCAGCGTGTACATTCTACTAAATTTGAGATTCTGCATTGCTGTCCATTTAAACTCAGATTCACTATCATTGGAAGGCGTATAATGCTTAAATATATCCTTGTAAATTTTAATTTCTTGTAAAATTTTGGTATTATTTCTCTTTGGAGCTGTTGTTGTGCTGGAATAAATGCTTCTTTTTTATCTCTTTAGTTCTTATTTATGTAAGCAGATCTATTTTATTTTACCTTTTTTTAAAGGAAGGCAAGTTGCATTGGGGGGAGTTACAGCAGTCTAATTACACAATAAACCATCTTGGCGTTTGCAAAGATACTTCATTAAGACCCATGACAACACTTGGCTCCTCTGATCCACCACCTGATTTGGAGCGGCCCCAGCGAATCAAATTTAAGAGACTCGATAAAACAGCAAAGCATATAATGAATGTATGTCTCTTTTATACTTAGATGACGACCTTTAGATGATAAAAATCATGAATTTTATGAGCAATTCGTTGCTAATTTAATGTGATCTTAAGTCAATAATCTTAGATTTTGACAGTTCTTATTTATTATGGTTTCTATGGTCGTCTATTTCTAGATATTAGATAAGGAAGCTGTGGAGAAAGTAAAGGCTGAGAGAGAGATTCTGGAAATAAAACCTGGTTATATTGTGCAGTTGAAAGTGGTAGGGTATAAATATCTTTTTCACTCATCTGTTATTGTTATTGTTTTCACACAATTCTTATTTTTTTACATATCGCACATCTAAACTTTCATATTTACACACATAGCACTTACATCATTAGTATCACATAAAAAAATAACACTATTATCACCTTTTAAGAGTCAAATACATCTTTTCATGCATAGGTTTAAAATACCAAAGTGGTTTGTATGCAAATATGGAAGTTTAGATGTGAGATATGTAAATACTAAATACATAAGAATTGTGTGCTACATATGTAAATTCCTCAATTTTTTTTAGCTTTATGCATCCATTTTAACTGCTACATTTCTACTGTAAATAAATTGTTTTGTTATGGTTTTGAATATCATCATTAACCTGAGCAGGAGGTGCCTGAGAACAAACGCCGTGTTTCGATACTGAAAGGTATTGTAATAGCGAGACGGAATGCTGGTCTGAATAGTACATTTAGATTGCGTAGATTGGTGGCTGGAGTTGGTGTTGAATCTGTTTTTCCATTGTAAGTTAAAAATTTTGATCGGGGTTCTTTTTCATTTCTTTTTGATTGTTTCATGTTTCTGATTATGTATTTTTTCATCGTTATTTTTTTTCACTGTTATTGAGGCATTACAATCTTTTCTCACATATTTCAAATTTATAATTACTATTTGTAATTTTCTTTCCTTTGAAAATCCGGTTGGATGTGCATATTTACTAAAATGTCTGGTTGAGAGAGAGACCCTAAACCGCCTAGTTGTCGGTTTGCCAAACCGACAATAGTAGTACCTCATTATTGAGAAGGGGATGAAGGTGATGGGTACAACTCCTCTGTATGAAAGTGAAGGGACAAGTGAGGGAGAGGGAGACAGAAAGAGACTGGGAGAGACTGACGCAGGGATAAGCTTGAAGCTTGAGTTGATCGGGCGCTGGATCGACACCCCTACGCAAATAGATGCACCCTAGAATAGACGTGTTCGAGCAGGTGAGTAACCACAACACTCAACCTTGGGTAAACGATGATAAACACGAGAGGAGGAATAAGGAGCATATGAGCATGTGTGAGCCCTATGAAGGAGCCTAGGTGGAGACAGGGTGCGTGAATCGTGCTCGCAGTGATTGAGCGAGCAGGCGTGTGAGAATATGGATCAAATTGAAGATTTTGGTTGGTTTGATCGTTTCAGCTGGGTCAGATAACATCAAAATTTTCCAAAAGTGTAATATATAATAGTCAATATTTCAATATAAGATATTTTTATTCATTCAAGATTAAACTACAAATTGTAGAATTAACTAATGATTGTATATATAAATTATTAGTTAGGATTTTGCAAGAAAAATAACGATAAAAATATGAGTAAAATGAGAAACCAAGAGGAAGATAATAGAAAGTGATCAATGAAAATTTAGATGTTGAACAAACTTTAAAAGTGAGTTTTAAATAGTATTTGATTTAATAATTTAGAGAAGTCTTTGGCTTTTTAATTCATTACTCTTTAATGTGAACTAAGTAAAACCTAAAATTTTTTTCAAGCATGCTAAATTTTATATTACAAGAAAAACATCATGTTTAATTAATCTAAGTCTTTGATATTTTATATATTAGCCAATAAATTTAAACAAAAGGTAAGCGGGCAAATGAATTGGATAGTTAAATTGGCATTTTAATTATTAACAATATTAAAAAAACTGTGCAGTGATCATTGAATGAAAAAATGCACGATAATAAATCAAATTATGGTGATGATGTATTATTATATTTGAAGGATATGAAAATTATTAGAAGATAATTAAGGAAAATATTAATATATGTATATACATTCAATGCATAAAATAGTTATAACTTTAGTGATGATATGAAAGTAATGACAAAATTAAATTAATAATAATAATAATAAACTAAATTTTATTTAAAAAGTTGTTAAAGTTCTTATTCAGATAAGAAAATTATAAAGTTAAAGTTCAAATAAATTTATAATGATAATATTCAAATATTTCAAGAATATGAACAACAAACCTTTTTCCCATTGAGTGGGTTCAGCTATTTGAAGCCTTTTTCTTTATTATGTCCGATTAAGTGTCATATTTTCATTAGCTATCACAAATTAAGATCATTTTTTATACAACATGCCCAAGTCTTTTTAGGTCAACCTCTACCTTTTTAACATCGGTCAAATCTAAAACATCTACTCTCCTAATTAGATCGTCAGATGCTCGACGTTTAATGTGACCAAACCATCTAAGGTGACTCTTTCTAATATTGTCCACCATCGGAGCTACTCTAACTCTTTCATAGATATATTCGTTCACATTTTGTCTCTAAGTATAAAGCCAAAACCCGATCATTCTCATCTCAACAACACTTAATTTTATGCTTCTCTTTTACAGGGCAACATTATGCACTATAAAGCACTGTAGGTTTCACCACATCTTATAAAATTTTTCTTTAAGTTTAAGAATTGCTTTTCTATAATACTTGATATGAAAGATATAAATGATAGGAAATATATGCATGATATAAGAGATATGCATGAGATAAAAAATATGAATAATATGAGAGATATGTATAATGAATAGTTGTGCATCAGAGTAAGTATGCATGTTAGTAGACGAATGAAGATTTCTCAAAAGAATGCATGTTATGAAGAATAAAACAACTTATATATGAATGCTTGTATGTGCATGTACAAGGGAATTCACACTCTAATAACATAGGCAGGGGACGCTAGTGCACTCACACGCGTAGAGATTTTTGTTACCATCCCAGGAAATTATGATGGTTAGATCACTAACCGCTATGCCGACGAGACAATATTGACCAGGGGTGAGTAGACAGAGCTTACCACCCTAGATAATGTGTCGATGGAATAATATCAGTCAGGGGCAGGTGAGAAACTTTCCACTCCGGATAATTGTGATGTTAAATTGCTAATCGTTGGGCCAATAGGGTAATATTTGTCAGGGGTGTGTTAGGTTTTGTTGACGGTCATCATCAAACATACAAATGTGTATGTAAAGACTACAAAGTCTAAGTAAATGTACATAGAGGATTTGAGTATTTTAATTTAGAATAAATCATTGATACATGAATTAGTTTATATAATAATTTTTATAAAAATATGAATGACTAGTATATTATAAGATTTCTTATACAGATATAAATGACTAGCATACATATTAATTTATTTTTCTTGGGTTACTGTAGTTTAGAAGTATGATTACTCATGAGTTATATTTAGGTAATTCATTATGTTGTTTTAATATTTTTTAGGTGTTAAGCTTTTGAACAAAATGAATAGAAGATGACCAATATGTGTAGGAGGCGAGAACAACAGCTGCAATGATAAAATTTCTACTTGTTAATCAAATTGCTTTCTTTAGTTGTTCTTTCATGAATATCTGAATATTAAACTGTTAGTGATAGAAATAAAATAGTAAAGAATTGATTTTCATCGTCCAACCATCCATTTCCGTTTTGGTTAATTTCAAGCCTCGGGCTGGAATGTGACTTTATTCATGTTCTCATCAACTGGAAGCTAGTACTCCTGCCATCCTCACTATCTTCTATGTTTTTAATACCATTGTCCACTTCTTCTATTGTTCCTTGCTCAATGAAAGAAACAACTCTAGTAGTTGGGCAACTGGAGGCGATGTTTCTAAGCCTATGACATCTGAAACACTTCTTTGTGTGTACTATGCCAGGTTTATTGTTTCTCTCGGACTTCTTCCCACTCTAATCAGTTTTAACATCTTTTAGGACAGTTTTTACACCTTTCTCAGGTGTGCTCATACTGGCTATTCCTACCGTTGGTGACTATCAAAATGGCGATATGGTTCTGGTATGGCTTTGTTATTTCTCCTCCTTCAGGGCCAATATTTGGACATCATTTAATGGCCAATAAGGTTGCAACTAAACAACAAGGTTGATGGCTGACGTTAAACCTCTCTAATATGTGACTATGGTGTTCTTTTCTGACTGTCATAGCTCACATTTATGTTTGGGAGGTAAAAGAGGGCCCCTTCCTCAATTTTTGCGATTATTTGTTGAAGTCAGCGAATTTCCCGTTGCATCTCCTTCATGATAAGTTCTCGATGGCTTCCGACACTTGTTTCCTTGGTGGCTTGGCTAGGGTTTAGGTTTGGGGCGTGAATGTGGATTTATGTGGCTGATTTAGCGTTGCATAAAAAAATTTAGGGTTGCTGATTTTGAAAATCAGCAAGGGGGGTCAGGCTAGCTCTCATGCCAAATGATGCCGAAATTTATCAAACACCCAATGGAAAACTAATGTTATTACCGACTTAAAAATCTGAAATTACAATAGCTAAGAAACCGGAAATTGCAACAAAACAACATAACACTAGAACTAGGGTTGGATCTAGTGTGCAGGTGGTGCAAATTTGGTGTTTTGACCATCGTGGAGGTGGCAAGGGGGTCGGCCAACAGGCTGGAAGGTGGGGGTTACAATGGAGAAGAGACGACCTCAAGGGGAAGGTAGCGGGGAAAACGATGAAGGGAATGTGGGAGCATTGTAGGAATGATTGGGGAAAATGTATAGGAAGGATAAACACCACTTGGAGACCAAGATATAGTGGGAGCATCACTTGGAACCCTAAGAGACGCTGACGATTGTCCCAAAGCAAATCATAACACAAAGTCAAGATTCAACGACCCAATACACCTATATATAAAAAACTCTTAATATCCAATACCTAATTAGAAATTAGAGAAATAGGAAATAAAAAAGGAAATTGTTAAATAGGAAATAAATAAATAAAAATGTCAAAATTCCTATGGGAATTGCGAACATGACAAAAAAAATTTTAATGATGCTTTTTTTAGTATTTGATTAAGGAAAAAGAGAGGTGCCTTATTGACTCAGAGGCAATATTTCGGAAATGATGTAAAAATTGATAAAACTTTATGATTACTTCGCCTTGTAATTTAATCAACCTTAGTTTACTTAGTTAAGGAGATCATTGGCCTAGTTTGATTAAATGATCCTTGTCACCAACTTTGATTCTATTTTCTAAGGAAAATTTATAAACTTTGGGAAATAAACTTGTTGAATGAGCTAATTTAAGAAAATCTCGGCTAACAAAGAATTTCATGGTCTATCAGGTGTGATCTATAGCTCAGGACTCATAGACTTAGGGGCTATTTTGGATCAATTTTTTGTTTTATGCCTTTTTTTTAACAAAAAAATAAAAAAAAAATAATATTTGCTTATCTGTTTTTCATTTTTATTTCTTAATTTTATTTTTAAAATGAAACGTTGTTGTTTTTAAAACAACAAAAACACAAAAAACATGTTTTTATCTGTTTCGAAAATATTTTTGTTCTACAATGAGAGACAAGAACCATGCAAGCACATGAGGGGGCCTCCGGGTTTCTAGCGGGCTTGGTACTGGCCGGTGAGGAGCGACAGACGACGAAGGGCTTCGGGCACAAGCAGCGTGTGAGAGGGAGTCGAGAGAAGGGGAGCGATTTCTCGCGAAAGAGAGGGTCTAGGGCATCGAGTATTTTGTGAGTGGAGGCTTGGGTCTACGATGACAAGTAGATTTGAAAACGGAGGGGAGGCCGACGAGGTGATGGAGGCAAGCGATGTCGGGCCAAGAGGGGAGCGAGCGGTGAGAAAAAGAGGTGCTAGGGCATCATGAGAATGAAAAAGGGGGGGGATGCTGTTGGGTTTTTTTAAAACACTTTTTAATATATTTTTAATTTTATTTTAAATATATGTCTCAGCTTAACAGTTACTAATTCGTGCACGAAAGCCTAAAAACATTGGTGTTCACCTTAGACAAAGTCGATTTTTTGGACGTGCTCGCATGATATATTTCGTCATTTGAGGTCGCTGGACAAATTCGTAAATGTCAATTATGTTTGACTAATTTTTTAAAAAGTATAATTTTTTTCTTAAAAAATAGAAATACCCAACCAAACATGTTGTACTTTTTTTAAAAAAAATAGATAAAGCATAACAGTACCAAACATGTTTTTTAAGAACAAAAAACAAAATAAACTAAAGATAAAAACAAAAATAAATGCAAAAAAAAAAAAAAAATCCCAAATAGACCTTAGCTATTGGGGAATATTTAGGCTTAGGTTGCAATTGTGATATATATTTGGTGATATTTTAGTTTGACAAATCTTCTAGTTAGGACGTATGTGCTTTATCTTTACTAGTGTGAGTCTTTTAGTGCAATCATATGGATAGATTTGATATGATATTTATTCAATGGAAGTTTTAATCAAACTTAAAATGTTCTATGCTTGGCAAATTGAGTTAGAGTATGAATGGTCGATTATCATGAGCGTAGAACAAATAGTTATTGCTTGATTTATTTATTTATTTTATTTATGTTTCTATTTGCATGCTTATTTTTGCGGATGGGCTAAGGGGGCTCGGTATCAGTTTGTTAAATGCTTCATGAGCTGATTTTTAACTCAAGTCAACCTTGTGCTCGCTCCTACTCGACTCGTTTAGCTTGTGAGCATGATTGGTTAGAAAAATATTAATCTAAAATGCTCTTAAGGTATAATAAAATTTAAATTTTAATGTATTAATTATTAAAAATATTTAATAGTTAGCCTTTGCTTTCTTTTATCGTGATTTCTTATAATTTCTCTTTTAATTACACATTATTTTGTCATTTCATTATTAATTTTGTGTGAATCAAAATTCTATTTGATGATAAATGAGCTTGCTCGTGAGCTAGCTTGAATTGATAGAATTAAGCTCGAGCTTCAGCTCGAACTTAATTATTTATTTGGCTCAAGCTTATGTCGGGGGTGGATTTTAGAAGAAATTTTAATGATAGGATACCCCTTATTATGAGATTTTGATAATTGTATCCATTATGGATCCAAGAAAATTTCTAGTAGCTTCTAATATTTTGCTCGATTCAATTAGGAAAGCATATAAACCCTTATGATTTTGACTTGAAATGATTATGCTCATTACATGGGTAAATACATGATTAATTGATTTTCAAATCCGCTATTAAATTCTGATTGACTGGGTTCGAGTTCTGCTGGTTATTAATCTTTTTAAATCCACTCTTAACTTTTGGTATGGTGCCTATATGGTGTAACCACAAGTTCTAGCCACTTATTTTTGAACCTCTACATAATGGAGTAGAGTCGATGGCATCTATTATGCAGTTAACATCCGAATGAACTCAAATCATATGTGTACTTATAAACCCAATCCTCCACATGAAACTGACAGTGTTGAAAATGTTCAAAACAACAAAGTTTGAGTGATTTACCTTTATGATGGGTGTAGTCCTTGTACATTGTAACTAACGAGGTTCTCTCTCAAGGGAAAATTTTCAATTTCAAATACAAATGCTTCAAGCAATTCAGCCCAATGATGGCCTTGTTGACAACAATTCTCAATTGAAGGGGATAGTAATGATCAAAATACTTCAAATTTAAATGTAATTTTTTTGGCCTAAATACCAAAAAGCAAAAGGAAAATACAAATAATATGAAGAATTGAAGTAAAATTTCCGGCTTAAGCCACTCAATTTATCCATTTTTCACAATTATTTGCTAATGGTGATAAATTTAATATTAATTTAAGCTCATAGGAATTAGTATATATCAATTATATTTTTATGATCATTCTTAAATCTATTATCAGTAAGGATGTGGGTATATTTTTTTTTATTGGATTGTTTGGCCCCCAAATGACATTGCAAAATAACCATTATGTAGGGGAGCTCTAATTGGGTGGTTCATCCGAAACTCTCACTATTAAATTACGGTTACTGTTAAACCCATCAAATTGAAATTCTCTAATGGCCCAAGCCTTTTGTTTGGTGAATTATATAAGATACACTTGATAGGACAAGAAATCCTTTATTAGTTATAGGCTGTTTAGTTTGTTGCAAATGTACCATGCTGCATTCTTTTCGCAGGAGTTTTAAAGATTTGGGTGTTTGGTCGGATGAATTCCAAATGTAGTGTAAATTATAATGCATTTGGGGTTAATTCTCTTGTTCATTTTCAATGTATTTGGAATTAGTTGGATTGGGCAAATTTTAAGTACTTTTTGTATAAAGTGTTGCACGACATCGTCAACGCCTACAACCTGCCGCCAGTAGGCCATTGTCCTCTTGCCTACATCAGCCATTGTTGTTTATACGCTGCCGCCAACACCCGCAACTGCTGCCCTCTAGCAATTTTCGCCACTAGCAGCAGCCTCCCATAGCCGTCCTGCTGTTAGCCACCCCCGCCGCCAACCACCATGATGCGGGAGCTAGAGTTTTTTTTTCAATATCTCTATGTTTTAGGATGATGTACTTATTATTAGGTTAGTCAAGCCTTTTATAAATAGTGGTTTTTTTTTGTGGGATGGGCAGAGAGGATTTTAGAGTTGTGTATATTTTCACTTAGGAGATTTCGGTCCATTCAAAGCTTGCCCTACAGGCGTAACCTGGATTGGCGTCCAGGTGGTGCTTAGCCATTATCTTGCTCTTCTTGTTATTCACGGTTCTTCCCCCTGTTCTAGCTGAATTCGGTAACCCCCTTTCAATTGCAGTTCATTTGAGTGTTGTGAGGGATTTGGCTCTCCCTTGGTGGTTCCTGGATGGGGACGAGTCTTCTGGTATGACGTTGGGTGGTGGAAACTGTACTCTTCTGTTGTTGGTAGTGGCATCTTAGTTTTCCTTTCTATCGATCTTTCGAGTGTTGATTTTTGTTTCCCGATTGGTCATGAGAGTAGGAAACTTTTGTATCATATACCTTTCTTTGTTTAGTCTTCCGTTTCTTTGCTTTTTTTGTTTCCAAATTTCTATTCTTAGCATTTTCTCTCTATATTCTTCTTGAATTATGCATACATATCCTTGCCGGTATCACATCACATGTTGGCTGCCCCTCGCCGGCCAACCTTAGTTGTCTGCCCTTGTTGGCCAGCGCCGTAGCTTGCCGGCCACGTATATTTTATTGCTTTCATTTTTCTTCAAACAAAAAAAAAAACTTGGAATCTTGTATTTATTTTACATAGCACCAAACAATTATCATGTATTTCAAATACAACACATTACACACACATTGAATTTTTTTTATACTGCATTCGTAAAATCATTTCATACTCTCATTGGATAATGCAATTCATAGTTGCTGATTAGAATTCTTTAGTTCTAGAGTTCACTGGCTCATGTGATCAGTCTAGATGACTTGATCTCGGGAGATGAGATATTTATATGATTCATTGTCATTTCCCCCATCCTTTGCTCTAGAAGCTAATGATATTAAAATTTCTCCTTTAAAATCAACTCGTTGTTAGTTGTTACCATGAGTTGAGCATTTAAAAGTTTTGTCCCATCATTGTGATGGGTAATTAATCACAGAAACTTGCACGAATGGGAAACTTTGAACCAGTTCAAAAAGTCCTCACTAAACGAGCGCAAAATCTTTGGGCAATGTATTGTCTAGAATATAATATATTTCCTAAAAATTTATATGGGTACCATAAACTATCTCAGAAATTCTGGACACAAGTTTTTTAGAGCCGGTTGGCTCTTTTTTGTTTTTTATGCATTGAACATATTTCAAATGCCATGCCATCAGAAGTTCAAGGAACATCCAACGTTTACTTTAGGACTATTCAAATCTTAAATCTCACCTGCAATAGAAAGTTAATTAACGCCATTAGGGGACATGATTTTGTTTGCAGGTACTCTCCAAACATCAAGGAAATGAAGGTCTTGGACAAGAAGAAAGTGAGGAGGGCAAAGTTATACTATCTCAGGGAAAGGATGAACCCTCTGAAGAAATGAAAATTTTTTCTCATTTGCTTGTAATATTTTGTCTTTGTAGGAAGAATTGTAAAAAAAAACCTTCAACTTGATATTCTCAGACATATCAAGACTGCCCAAGGAATCTCGTGTTGGTGAAATCAAGGTTTGATTTTGATTTTTTAATGAAAAAATCAGAAATAAATATTTATTTCTTTTGTCCATGATTCTATGATTTTTGTTTTTATAAGTGTTGATTATTATTGTTATTATTTTTTTGGGGTGGGCGTTTACATATATACCACCCAATTCTTATGTATTTACATATCTAACATCTAAATTTTACTTCTTACATCTGTACGACTGAAATTATTCATATCACTGGAATACACATTTTCATGCATAAATAAGGTGTATAATACGGGAAAATAGCATATATACCGCACAAATCTTTTATATTTTCTTGTCTAGTACCTAAACTTTTCATATTTACATTTCTAATGTTTTTGTGTGACATTCCCATGCTTGAAAACATTTGTTTAAATTTTTAATAGTTGGTGACTGATATTTGTGATATAATAATAAAGAATTGAGTGGCTTGCATGTAAAATTGAGAAGTTGGGTGGCTTATATGTAAATACATAAGAATTGTTTAGTACATATGCAAACGCCCCAATAAAAATTGAAGTGCAAGTGTTAGATATATAAATACATAGGAATTGAGTGTTATGTCTATAAATTTTTTTTCTAATATTTACTTTTTAAAATGCAGTTTTTAATGAAATTGAGCATTGAAATCTGAAAGTGTTTGAAATTTACTAGAATTGAGCACTGAAAGTCAGTTCTGTCGGTGTTGGTTCACGAGACTTTGATATATATATATGCACACGTCGTTCGTCGTGACCATTTGGTAATGCAGCCTATCATAAGTCCCTTGGGATCACAGGTTCGATCCTGTCTGAGTGCATCTGCCTTACGGTGCGGGATCGAGTTGTTAAACACATTAAGTTTTAACATATTTGATTACAAAATTTAACTTTTCGCCATAAATTTATAGCAAATATAGCAATAAAATAATTGCTCAAACATACCTGCAGTGATTTAAAATGCACCACAAGCATTTAACTACCCTAAACATATTCCTACTCATGAAGTTTCGGTTTAAATAAGGACTATAATACTAAGGGAGGCTTGGCCTACTATAGAGTTAGCTGTATTTATATTTTATGAACAAAGGCATTATATTTATTATGAACATGGAAACATCACTAGTTTTTTATACTCTATTAAAGGCATAATAAAGTCCCTTGTATTTGTAGGGGATCTCCTTGAAGATTTATGCCTTACTGAGTATATGAACTTATTACAAAATAATATTAATGTTTTTTTAGATGATCTATTTGAAATAAATGCCCAAACATTTCATATGTTTGCTTAAATTTATGTATTAATGTTAAGCAATTAAAGGATAGTAAAAGACATAAACCCTTCATGTTAGCTTTGCACATGTTTGAACAATCATGAAGATTCTTGAGATGGTTGGCTGAGTTGGTTGAAAATTTATGTTGGATTTCATT
The DNA here is from genome assembly GCA_003013225.1 of Phalaenopsis aphrodite. Lineage (NCBI taxonomy): Eukaryota > Viridiplantae > Streptophyta > Magnoliopsida > Asparagales > Orchidaceae > Phalaenopsis > Phalaenopsis aphrodite. The sequence continues at coordinate 2,047,339 of NEWO01000028.1, forward strand.
AAGAATAAAGTATTTGTGAGTGTATTTTGTTGATGATCACAAGCATCTTTTCTCCTTCAAAGCAACTTTTTGTTTTCTACTGGTTTTGAAATGCCAAATCTTAATTTTTGGTATAGGAACATTACTAATAGTGCACTATGAAAAAAAGGGAGATATTCTTGGGTCAACCCTGAAGAAAATCCTTGTGGCATAGTCTAAACAACAATTTATGGCTTATTTAAACCAAGTTAACACAAAGATGGTTTGAGTAATTATTTATAGAAATTTTTTCCAGCTCCATAAAATTTGATGCCCAATTTAAATGATTTTCTTTTACAAAAGTTGGTGTTTGATAGAGATAAATTTAATAAATGATGATTTGCTTTAAATTTGAAGAAATTACAAACATATATTTGTGCCACTTGAATGTGTATCAAGGAATCTCTGATTAAATATAGTCTATGACCTTAAAAACTTGAGTGATTTCTTAAATATTTATGGCAAACTAACTTAGTCTTCATGTTTGTAAAGCTCAAAGTAATCACATTAAAAAAAAAAAAAATCACATCTAAGGCCTTAAAATTGTTAGCTGGTTCGTAGCATCAAGCTACTTATAAGTGATTGGCATAACGTTTGGGAATCAAAAGCTTGATGTTGCCTCATAATGATCATGCATATCCTTGAAGCCATAGAAGCTCTGGTTAATTCACAAGCCTAAATCCCCTACAAGTGACCGAAGAAAGTCTCCAAGCCTTAAAAGCTTTGGTTAGTGCATAGAATTTTGTCTATCATTAAACAAAAGAGCATAATCTTTGAGCCATAAATGGTTAGTTTGGTCATATATTAATAATGCTAAATTAAAAGCTATAAAAGCTTAACTTAAAATAACTTGAAACCAACACATATTTTTAATTTGTTGTTAGCATTGTAAACCATCATAACATTAGTTATTCAATTAGGGTTTGTGAAAGCAATTTTTGGACCTCCTATTAAATAGGTTCTACTAGAGTGTTTGCTATGACTCTTATCTTTCTATTGATTGGCCTGACTCCAAGATTGACGTTAAGTCCGTAATAGATGACAACAACACTCACTTCTGACATTTTTCTTGCAATTCAGATAAAGTCATAACAATATTCTCTCAATACTATAATTGGTTGGCTTTGTACTCCCTGTTGAAGCCAAAATAGATTTGAAAAGTTATGTAGATTTCTTCTTTAAAAATGGGCACAAGTCTTGATATATTCCAGACTGCTACCTTTATTTGTGCTGAGTTGGTGGAGGGTCTTCTTGCACGCTCTCCTTTGCTCGTAAGTAACATGCATGAGATTGGACTAGGTTACCTCAGACAACAATGACTTCTCTTCCACATAGGAACTTAAGAGCTATATGATAAGCAAAGGTTATTGCATTGAAAGTGTTTTAACACAAGTTTGTAGAAGATGGCATTTTAGATGGTTGGATCATCCACAATGATTAGTCAAGGCAACGTACAGTTTTTCTCTTTCTCCCCTAGTCACTGATAAAGATATCATTACATAGGTTTGCTTTCTTTCTTTAAAAAATTTAGAGAGTGGATCATAGGAGGGTGTAAACAGAGCATTGGTCATACCCATCTTCTTAAAGACTTACTTGAATAAGATGTTAATGGAACCACTAGTATTTATCAGGATACTCCATATATGTTACGCCACATTTAACAAATCGATCACAATGGTGCTATTGAAAGGATTTCCTCTGGTGGGTAGATTAGTGTTCGTAAAGGAGATTGGTGGATGGGTTGGAACAAATGATTTAGTGAAGGTGGCTTAATTAACTTAACCTTTCTTCAATCATTTTAGATTGCATCGTCGGAAGGCCTCAAGTCCATCTCCTTTAAAGATATGGGAAGTACATCGAGGATGTGTACTACTCTAATTGAAATATGCTCATTGCTTGTGTGTTCTTTAGAAGCTTTCCTTGCATTTGAGTATTTATCGTTGGGGCTATGAATTCCTTCAGTTTCCCCACTCAGATCAGTTCATCGATAAGGTTTCGTAAGTGTAAGCATTCTTCTGTATCATCTATGATCTCGACAATATGCATAATACTTATTTGAGTCATGTTGGAGATTCTCTACCCGCATTGACATTGGGTTTTTTAAGGAATTCTTATTTTGAATGGTCTTGATAATCTCGGCCATTGAAACTCTTAACACAGTTACTTTTGTTGAAGAGAATCAAGTTAGTTCTCGTCTCCTTTTTGGCTTTCTCTCAATTAACTTTTGGGCTGTAGACTTGATCTTATTGGAAAGTTATATTTTGGAGGTATTTCGAGTACCCCTCAAGGTGATTTGATTTCTTCGATCCCAATGATCTCCAAAATGTCATTTCAAGAATCAATATTTGCTCTTTGGTTCTAAGAGAACTTGATAAATATTTATATTCTTTGATTGAAAGGTCATTTTTAGGTAGTACCAAGAGCTCGACCAATGCCCCTAATTTTTGTAAACCAAGTTTGTATTGAACTGGACCGTCAAGTGGGCCATGAGCTAGTGTTATATAAGCGAAGACATGTTCCAAGTCTCTAACTTTCAACATCTATCGTTGAAACCTGGTGATAAAACTTTTGAGACTATTTGAAGGCTCTTTATAGATATTCAAAAGGGTTTGTGAAATTTCTATGGTTTTGATCACTAAATAATAGAGGTACAAACATCCGCTTGAATTACCCGAAAGAGGTGATGAACTTTGCATGCAAGTTATTGAACTAATGTACAATTGTTTCCCATAGTATCATAAACAAAAGAAAATGATAATAAGACATCGTTTACTCTTTTCAAGCACATAACTAGCTTGAAAAAGGATATGCGGTCAACAGTGTCTGATTTCCCTTTATATGAATTAAAAGATGGAATCTTAAATTTTTCCGGTGCTTGAAAATGCATTTTCCAATAGCATTTGTCTCTTCTCCTCACTCTTGCTTATTAGGAATCAAGGATCTCTTCCTCCAAAATGAGCAACTCATCATTATCTTCTTCTTTCTCTAACCTTGGGGATAATGCTCTTCTTAGTCTCACTCTTATTAGTTACCCTCTTGGCTGTTATTGTCTACTAACTACTGTTCCAAATTATCTCATAAGACCTGTAACAAGTCTTCAAGGATTCTTGTTTTTTCTCTTATCTCATTGTTCTTATTTTTTCTCTTAACTTTTTGATTTGTTACATCACAAACTCTCTGGAACAAATTATCATTTTTCTTTGTTTTTACATTGAAGACTTCTTTGCTAGGTTATAGTATCAACTCCATATGCACCACACCTTTCAAGTTGTAAAATCCTTATAGGACATAAGGACCTATATCATTTGTGAACTTAAACATCCTGGAAGAGACTTGTGTAAGAAGAGTGCAAAAGAAGAGAGTTGATGTGCTCTTCAAGCCTGAAGAATAGCGTGAAAGAGATGACAAGGGAGAGAATAGAGAGGATCCATCCCTCTAGATATGATACATCTATTTATATGACACATAAAAAAATATTTTTTCCATGCCAGCTTACGTATAGAGAAAAAGGGAAAGTAATATTAAATTATGGCTCGTACAATATGGAGTCTGTCCATGTCATCCTAAAGAGCAAGCGATGATACAAATATCATACAACTCATAAATGGTCATAGACGTATGTCGACCTTTCATTGTTAATTCTTACTTTGGTCGTTTGTCAATCTCGGGACCACCAATAGATTGAACTTAGTGATCTAGTCTAAATAGCAAGTCTTACCTCATGTGAATGTGAGAGTTGACAATTGGGAGTTTGGTCGAGCCGCCAGATAAATAAGTCAACCTGTTAAGTCAATTTAACTGTTAAGTTTGACAAATCACTTTGAAAGATAGTTTCAGTGGGTATTGGGTGAAAAAAAATGTGCGGCCAAATTTAGTGATGAAGAGCAAATCATGGGGTCTTTCAGACATTTATTGCCCGTGGCTCGGGCTAGAAAGACATGTTAACTACTACGTTGCACAAAAAAAAAGAGGAGGCAATTTGAAATAACATTTATTTTTATTTATTATTTATATATTTATTTGAAAAACATATATTTTTTATGCTTAAAATAAATCAAATTGTTTTCTAAAATATTCAAAATAACTTTTAATTTTTTAAATGTTTTTAAATGCAAGCTAATATATTTTTTTTAATAAAATATATTAAATATAAGTACTAAATATATTTTTGGAAATAAAAAAAATCAAATTAAGTCCGAGCATATCCTAAAATTTTTCATCTAACATGATCTTATGATCTTTTGAGGTTTTAATAACACCGCGTCAAAATTCTCGCTGCCAGCCCTTGCCGTTGCTTCGCCATAGTTTCTTCGATCAGTCAATGGGTGAAGGCCGGCCAGAGCCCCAACCCGACCCGCTTCTTCTTCTCTACATGGCAACTTCCCCCTTCTTCCGCTCAAAATTTGAAGGCTAACAGCCTCCATTTCGTTATCTTTCTGGTCAAGCCGTGTCAAGGTCAACCCTCTCTGATCGGCAACCCATTGGCCCATCGAGTTCCTTTGGGGAAGTTTCAGATCTTTCATCGATTTGCGCCTTCTCTCTTACCTTCAATTTATCGGAATCTTCAATACTCCCTGTTTTGGGAGGAGGAGGAGCGATCTAGGTCGAGTCTTTGGCGAAGTGCCGATTCCCGCTTTCAAATCTCGAAAATGTCGATGTCCGATTCTGATTTTACATCTGGAAGTGGAGATTACAAGAATTTCCGGCAGGCAACTCGGGACCGTAAGATCTTACTCTTCTCCTTCGGCTTCAATTTCTATATAATGCTGTTCATTGGGGGAACTATTGTGATGGAACTTGGATTGTTTAACTTAGCCAATGCCATAATTAGCGTTTACACTTTAGGAAGTTTTGTAGTGTAGCTGCTGTTTTGGAAGTTCGTTTTTTAGGTGCAGCGGGAAATGAGTGGGATTTGGTGACATAGCCAATTTGACAATTTGCTGAAATCATTCCCGTGAAGGAATTCCGAAAAAGAAATGGCTGAGAGGAAAAGGAAATTAGGATAACTAATATGTAGCAATTGATGTGTCTGAAAACAGTTTAGAGCGAATTGATAGAAAGGTTATAAGGTTTCCTGATGCTCATATGGTATAGAGACAGCTCAAACTTGATGAAGGTGAAAAATGGTTTAGGACCAAGATGGGAGATGGCATTTCCATTTAGATTTTGCACCATATGGGGAAGCGAACTTATTAAACCAACAAAGTGTGCTAACGGCCTTCTTTGTGTTAGAATGAAATATTCCATTGTTAATACCATTTTTTTTCCATGAAAATTTGGTATATTTTTTTTGTACATATATAAAACAACTGAAAGAGTTTTACAATGGCATTGTTAGCACGACTAAGTTATTGATAGCTTAATTGTGACAAAAAGGCAGGTTTGAGCACATTCGGTCAGGATCAAGTTTCTAATTCTCATTCATGGATAACATTGCCTTTTGTCTTCAAGCACCATTAATGACTGCAATCTTATTGTTTTTTAAATCTTATTTGAACTAGAAATGCTGCAGTTCTCTTGAACCTTCCCTTTATTAGCATGAAGAATACTATGGAAGAACTGGATAAGTAGCTAAAAGGAGAGTATGTAGAGGACATGAATTAAATATCGATAAAGGAAAATGGAAATTGAAAGAAGATGATATTCGGACTGGAAGATGTGAAAAAAATAAGTTTACAGTTTACAGCAAAGAGAGGTAAAAAATAATGTTAGACAAAGTTAGAAAATCTTTGAATGCAGTGGAGGTCTATATCAGTTTATGGAGCTTGCACTTGTGCGGGGTATTAAGACTGATAAAAATTGTGCAAGATAATATGAGAGAGCATGATTGTGAAGCGAAGCTGCTATTGTTTATTTGATTTTACATAATTTATTAGGATATGTCTTTTTGACTTTCACCATAATTGGTTTCAAAAAATTTCAAACCATTAATTTCCAAGGCTTTATGATCTATATTTCTTTCCATGCCACTATTTCATCAAAGATTGCAATAAATATCTTGCGAGGGAAAAATACCGGATCAATTTTGCCTTTAAGAAATGTGGTAAGATATCTATACTCTGATATATTGGGGTACTGTGGTTGTATTTTAGAAATCGCACTTGGGCACTTTTGAATGAAATTAGACTCATCAAGCAAAGTTAGAACTCATGTCATTTGCTTAACATGAAAAAATAAATTTTGACCTTATGTTGAAGAAGTTTTTTCTATATATTGCAAGTGCAATGCTAAATCATGCCAGCGGTGGCATATTGGAATTCCAATGTGTATAACTTTTTTTTTTATGCATGCCTTGTTCTCTTCATTTGTTTCTTTTATGCTATGGTTTCACAAGTATATGCTGTTTTTATAGGTCTATTGCATGAAATGCTTCGAGCAACTCGTGCAAAGGATTCAAAAACTAGATGGAAGGTACTTTAACTGTTTATTTTGTTCTTTTTGCTCCTCATCTCTCTTGTTACTTTATCCTTATATAATTTAATTACTATCATATTTGTCCATACAATAATAAAGTTTTTTTTAATAGTATATATTATAATGCGGAGCAGAGGGTATTCCTCTTTCCCACTTTTTGTTGACTTAGAATCAAATGAGGTGGCAAGTCGAGAAAAACAAAATCGTAGTTATCCCAAACTCAATTTCCAGTTTTGTTGCCCAGCAAACACTATAAATGATCCCACTTTCCCACTTCACATCACACCTTCATTTACTGGCAACCAAACCAGAACTTATTTTGTATGTTAAAACTGTTTTCCAACAGAAATATAGTGCTACACGTCAGTTAAATATGAAGCGAAATGCAGCAGCTTTGAACACAATTTTTGCTATCTATATGAATAAATGACTTCATTCCAATGGAACATCTATGGTCCTGTGGCACATAATTATAGTTGGAATCTGAAATTCAAGTTTTGTGAGTTTTTTTGGTTATTGAACCCTTGTATTGCTATATGTCAATGGGCTGCTGCCTTAACTTGATTATAATATTATCCTAGCATTGATTGGAGAATTAATTTTTAATGATGCAACTTGATGAATCAAACTGATGCAAGTAGGGAGCACAAATAAAGAAGATTAAACTCATTTAGTTTGAAAATTTTATTTTGTGTAGTCCCAAAAAATATGTAAGTTACCACATATATTTACCACTGATGAGATTTGTGTGGGTCGGTCATTCTGTCCAGTTTGTGCATTGGACATATTAGAACAACATATTTTTAAGAAAGAAAGCTGTAAAAATTAGGACTAATTGCTCCTGATATTTGTTGCGTGCTTAGCTCACTAATTCATCTTTTTATGTTGCATGCTTGCATGCTTTGATTCAGAAAATATTTGGATGTAAATTTTTTCTAGCTGTGTGTAAATTGACTTTCAACATAAAAGGCATTAACTATTTTCTTTTTATGTTTTATTTTTTATTTTCTTAGCCTTCAATTAGTTGCATCTTAGTTTCAAAATTTATTTGTTGAGCTGCATTTTTAAAGTGAATTCCTAATATGTTCATTCCCTCATCAGTTCATCAATACTGTAGAAATACCAATTGAAATCCTCGGTATTCTTTGCCTTTATGTGGTAGAACTCATGATATTTACCATTTTCTAAAGTATTACTTGGTTTTATAGGTACTTATAATGGATAAGCTTACGGTCAAAATCATGTCATGTTCTTGCAAGATGGCTAATATCACCTACGAAGGGATTTCATGTAAGTTATGGAAGCCTTTTTCATCTGTGTATCTTTTGATTATGAGTATTCTCAGTTTGTGATACTAGAGTTAACTCAAATCACAATTGAAAAAATAAGTATTATTACTGAAAGCAAATGGGCGGTTACAACCAACTTACTTGAAATAGAAAAAAAAAGCATGAAACACAGCACACTGAAAGGGAAAATAACAACAAAACGACTCACGACACATGGCTAGGGTGAATCTCGAGGAGATGGTGGTGTTCGACGAGGGTTTGAAAGATGGCAGGCTGGTGGAAGAGGTGGTTGGAAAACATAAAATAACAAGGCAATAATTTATTGAGTTTTGGGCAGCAAGTACACACCATTTATCGATGTCGCATGACCCTCACTGGGATAATGAAAACAAAGGGGCAGAGCTGGAATAGCAACAAAAACAATGGTGGAGGGTTGGAACATTGTTGGAAGCAAGTGGGAAAAACCGCAGTGGTTTGGTGGTAGGGAAGTAGTTCAAAAAAATTGAAGCAACAGCCAAAGCTGCAGAGGGGCTCTCCTCGTGGTCGGAACAACGAAGATGGAAATGAATATGAGCAGCTGGAACAACAACCGAGGGGCAGGAACGACAGCTGCAAAGAAGGAACTGTAGAAAACATTTAAAAGTGGATGGTCCGGGCGGCTGCAACAGGGAACATGCGGTCGAGAGTGATGTGGGAGGATGGAGAAGGGGATAAAAGAAGATAATCTCTGCTTCTGGAGATAGATATTGCCGAAGCATTACCCAATCCCTCAGATACCTCTCTCGAAGGGAGAAAATGGATGTCGACGACTATTCTAAATTATCTAACGGTAAAAATTGACTTCTGTCAAGATGTGACTGAGATGGAAATAAAGTTGTGAGAATTAATTCTAATTTTCTTAATTAAGAAAATTAGAATTAATTGGTAAATTCCTTAAATTAAGGGAATTATAATAAATTTGTAATCTCTTAAATTATGAGAATTAGTTAAATAGTTTCCTAGTTGTTCTCCTTTTTATCTCCTATATAATACCTTGTATGATCAATTCAAAAGGGAAGGAAAAATACAAATTATTTCTTTGATTTCCAACATGGTATCAGAGACAACTTCGATGTGTTCGACCTTGATGTCGGATTTCCTCGGGGACGAAGACCATTCGGCGCTCGCGCTCCTCCTGCAGCTTCAGCGAGATGCCACGGACTGGCCCACGCTGAATCCGGTGCATAAGGTGGGTCGGGAAGCCGGCGATCTTGTTCCGAAGCCTCTCGACAGGGTTTCTGCGCGTCCGCGTCCGCGTCCGCCTCTGCCTCCGCTCTCCCTTCCGAGCACGGGCTGCTTCCGCCTTTGTGTTCGTCACATCCTCCTCGGTATCTCGGTTCTCTGCGATCTGCACTCCATCCTCTCCGCTTCGTCCGAGAGGAGCAGCACGTTGTCACGAGGAAGATCGTCCTTTGCTGCAATTTGTGCTGTTTACCTCGCTGCAGAGCTTGCGATCTTTTTCGGCTTTTTACTGCTGCAATCCTGTGCCGCAGGTCTCACGATCTTTGCAGCTGATTCCTTTTATTAGCTGCCTTAATTGCTGCTATTCTTGATTCTAGCCTTAATTGCTGAAGATTTTTTCTCTCTACAATTTCAATGTTCGAAACCACTATTTCCAACTATTCCAACAATTCTGAAGAATACAATGTTTTTCAGAAAATTGGAGAGTTGCAGAATATTCGGGCATCCAACAGGTTCAATGGGAAGAACTATCTCAAATGGTCCCAAATTGTCCGCACATACCTAAAAGACAAAGGGAGGATTAATCACCTACTTGGAACCGAACCAGAAAAAAGGGATTCAACCTCTACAACATGGGAAGAGGAGGATTCCATGATTATGCCCTGGCTATGGGATTCTATGGACCCAACAATCAGTGACACTTGCTTGTTCTTGAACACCGCAAAGGAAATTTGGGACTATATCAACCGCACATACTCGAAAGCCCGTGATGCTGCCCTTGTGTATGAAATCAAGGAAAAACCGGAGCAACCAAACAAGGAGACAAATCTGTCACAGAGTATGCAACTCTATTGCAGAATCTGTGGCAGGAACTGGATCACTATCGTGTCATTGAGATGAAGTGCCCTGATGATGCTGCCACCTTGAAGAAGTTCATTGAGAAGGATCAAATATATGTTTTTTGGCAGGATTGAATCCTGAATTTGATAATGTTAGAATCCAAATCCTCGGCAAGGAGGATACACCGTCTCTAGAAGCGACAATCTCATTAATCCGAGCAGAAGAAAGTCGGAGAAGTGTTATGCTAGAACCACATACTATGGATGGATCAACCTTAGCAGCAAACACAAATCAGGAGAAGTCAAAGAACGATAACCAAGGGAAGGAGAACAAAGGCAATCTTTGGTGCACTTATTGCAAGAAACCGAGGCATACAAGGGAGAAGTGTTGGAAGTTAAATGGTAAATCTCCAAGTCGAGAATGGGGCAACCGTGGGGAGAAACAAAGGCCTCGAGCGCATATGGCAGAGCAACCCAATATGGATGAAAAATCAACAATAGGGGGATTCAACAGTGAAGAAATTGAGAAACTTATTGGGATCTCTTGAGAAGTCTTCTGGAACATGTTCGATAGCTCTTTCAGGTAAAACTGTTTGCATGAATGTCTTAAACAAATTATATGACTCTGGTGCTACTGATCATATGACCCCCACATCTCAACTCTTTCATTCCTATAACCCCTGTCCAAGTAATAGAAAAATTATCATGGCCAATGGCTCTTTAGCTACCATTGTAGGGATTGGTGATATACATATCACACCTAGCCTTATCCTGAAAAACGTTCTCCATGTACCCAAACTGTCAACAAGCCTTTTGTCCATTCAAAAATTGACTCATGATCTCAAATGTTATGCTGTTTTTTTCCCTTATTGTGTTTTTCAGGAACAGGACTCGGGGAGGAGGATTAGACTTGCTAAGGAAAGGAGCGGTCTTTACCACCTTGAACCATCCCAGAAAATCAGGAGCAATTTGTCCTCATCTTTCTTTAGTTCCTCAAACAAAGATGTCATTTGTTTTATCACTTACGCCTTGGTCATCCCTCTTTTAGGGTTCTAAATATAATGTTTCCTCATTTATTCCAAGGATTAAATATTTCTGAGTTTCATTGTGACATTTGTGAATTAACAAAACATACCCGTGTATATTTTCCTATTAGCAATAAAAGTTCTTATTCTTTTCATCTGATTCATAGTGACATATGGAGTCCTTCCACTATACCTAATGTTTCTGGGGCTCGTTGGTTTGTATCCTTAATTGATGATTGCACCCGAGTTACATGGCTCTTTCTTCTTAAACAAAAATCTAATGTTAGCACAATTATACCTAACTTTCATTCAATGGTTCAAAATCAATTTGAGGTCAAAATAAAAAGCTTTAGGACAGACAATGCTAGAGATTACTTCAATCAAATTCTTTCACCTTATTTTCAATCACAAGGGATTATCCATAACTCATCATGTGTGGACACACCCCAACAAAATGGGGTAGCTGAAAGAAAGAATGGACATTTACTCAACACCACCCGAGCCTTGCTCTTTCAAGGGAATGTTCCTAAGTCCTATTGGGGAGAAGCCGTTCTCACTGCCACACACATGATCAATAGACTTCCCTTCCGTGTGTTAGAAAACAATAGCCCCATAGAGGTCCTAAATAGCTTCTACCCTCACTTCAGAACCTCACATGGCCTCACTCCTTGGGTATTCAGTTGTACTGCCTTTGTGCATGTCCACAAACAACATAGAGGGAAGCTAGATCCCAGAGCTATCAAATGTGTTTTCCTAGGTTATTCCTCCACTCAAAAGAGATATAAGTGTTATAATCCCTCTACCAGAAAATTTTACATCTCTGTAGTTGTCACTTTTTCAGAAAACAAATCCTTCTTTTCCAAGTCCTCTCTTCAGGGGGAGATTTCCATGATGGAAGATAGTACTTGTGAGCTCTTTGAACCACTTAAAACCCTTAACCTTCCACATGTGTCAGCCCGTGTTGTTGAACCTAGATCAAACTCTCCTCTTATTCCAGCTGAACCCGAGTCCTCTGAACCAATTACATCTGAGTCACTTGATCCTGAACCCTTATCATCTTCTACTCCAACCAGTGTCATTAATGATTTCCCGAGATTTCCTCAGGTGTATTCAAGGAGAAAGGCCGTTTCTGAACTGACACAAGTCCAAGAATCCAATCCACTTTATCCACTATCTCACTATGTATCTCTCAAGCGTCTATCACCAACCCACAAAAGATTCATTGTGAGTTTGAACACCATTACCATTCCTAACAATGTGTCCGAGGCATTGACAAAAAAAGGAATGGAGAGACGCTATGAAAGAGGAAATGAGTGCTTTAGAAAAGAATAAAATATGGAAGATCATTAACAAACCAAAGGAAAAAAACATTGTTGATTGCAAGTGGATTTTTACATTAAAGTACAAGGCTGATTGATCGCCTGAAAGATATAAGGCAAGGTTAGTAGCCAAAGGGTACACTCAGACTTACGGGGTGGATTTTCAGGAAACCTTTGCTCCAGTTGCAAAAATGAACACTGTGAGAATCCTGTTATCATTGGCTGCTCACTTCAATTGGCAACTGCTACAGTATGATGTAAAGAATGCTTTCCTTCATGGTGACCTAAATGAGAAAATCTACATGAACATCCCTCTGGGAGTTGAAGGGGACACAGGTAACAAGGTGTGCAAGCTGAAAAAAGCCATTTATGGGTTAAAACAATTTCCTAGAGCATGGTTTGGCAGATTTGCAAAAGTCATGAAGGAATCTGGGTATAATCAAAGCCAAGGTGACCATACTCTTTTCATTAAACATTCAGTTGCAGGGGGAGTGACTGCTCTTTTAGTCTATGTGAACGACATCATAGTGACTGGAAATGATGAGAAAGAGAAGCATGAATTGAAGCTGAGACTAGTAAAAGAATTTGAAATCAAGGAACTGGGGAAATTGAAGTACTTCCTCGGTTTTGAGGTGACATATTCCACACAGGGGATCTTCATATCTCAGTAGAAGTACGTGATTGATTTATTGACAGAAACAGGGAGGACTGGGTGCAAGCCAATCGCTACTCCAATAGATCCAAACTATAAGTTGGGAGAAGCTAAAGAAGAACCAGCTGTGGATAAAAGAATGTACCAGAGATTGGTTGATAAACTCATATATCTTGCTCACACTCGATCATACATAACATATTCTATAAGTATGATCTGTCAATTCATGCATGATCGTAGATAACCTCATCTTCAGGCCGCCTACAGGGTACTACATTACTTGAAAGGTAATCCGGGGAAATGAATCTTGTTCAAAAAGAATGACTCTTACTCTGGAAGCCTACACCGACGCTGACTATGCTGACTCATAGTGGATAGAAGATCAACTGCAGGATATTGTACTTTTCTTGGAGGTAACCTAGTGACATGGAGGAGCAAGAAACAGAATGTAGTGGCAAGGTCATCTGCAGAATCAGAGTTCAGGGCTATTGCTCAAGGATTATGTGAATTACTGTGGCTGAGAATCATCTTGGATGATTTAAGAATCCCATGGGAGGGTCCTATGAAGCTCTACTGTGACAACAAGTCTGCCATTAATATAGCTCATAATCCTATACAACATGATAGGACAAAGCATATTGAGATTGATAGACATTTCATCAAAGAAAAACTGGAGGAAGGGTTAGTGTGTATGTCTTATGTTCCATCAGAAAGACAATTAGCCGATGTTCTAATAAAGAAGCTGAACAGTTCAAGTTTCCATGATATTGTATCCAAGCTGGGAATGGAAGACATCTATTCCTCAGCTTGAGGGGGAGTGTCGAGATGTGACTGAGATGGAAATAAAGTTGTGAGAATTAATTCTAATTTTCTTAATTAAGGAAATTAGAATTAATTGGTAAATCCCTTAAATTTAGAGAATTATAATAAATTTGTAATCCCTTAAATTAAGGGAATTAGTTAAATAGTTTCATAGTTTTTCTCCTTTTTATTTCCTATATAATACCTTGTATGATCAATTCAAAAGGGAAGGAAAAATACAAATTATTTCTTTGATTTCCAACAACTTCCAAACTCTAATACAACACATTGATAAGAATAGACTAAAAAAGAAGGAAAGGAAATGAGAACTTGCTAAAAATTGGAAAGAAATCAAACCATTACCGTTCGGTTTGTCTCTGCGCCTCTCGTATGATCCGGGAGGCGAGTCAGGACTTTTGTCGCGGAAAAACCCCCCCCCCTGCGGTTTTGACGCCCTACAATCTCTTGGGATTGGAGAAGCTTCGACCTTCTCTGTTGAAGCTTTAGTCTTCTCATAGTAGTCTGGTCAACTTTGTTGAAGGTAGAGGAATGTTGCAAACTCTCGGTAATTCAATCCTGTTGTTGTTGTCGTTCTAAAATATGTCCTGATAAAATAAATATTCCTTCACTTTTGGCACAACTTGAGCCAAGGCTACATATCAACGTAGATTTTTATAAAGTAACTCTCGAGCCCCTAATTCTGTAATTTTTCTCTTTCACTCGTACTTGACAGGGGCATACAAAAAACAAATTCTTCTGGAGAAACTAACTCTAGAATGAAATCTGTGGCATGCTGAATCACTTTTAGTGGCAACTGCATCAGAGAAGCCTCTTCTTTTTCTTTTGAAGAACCTAAATCCATTGTAGGATGTTCTTTCCTCCAATGTTGTTAATTCAATTTCTAACGCTGTGTTTCATCCATCCTGTCCGATAATCTGTCGGTGAGTGTATTGCTGATCTAATTCTGATACCCAAATGACTCCATATAGTCTCCCAAAAGTACCTCAAAAGCTTCACATCTCTAATAGGTTGGATCCCTCAATAGAAGCAACTCAAGTGGTAAAGCTATATATCTGAAAATTCTATAATTTTCTTATTTGAGGTTGCCCTCTGTCTGGTAACTGCTCTTAAAACTTATGGTCATTTTAGACATCCAATACCAGTTTTGTTGATGCTCTTCTCAATCTCCGCAAAAAGGTAGCTTGAGGCATCACAACCTCATATTTTACCTGAACACTTGTTACCTCAGACTCACATTCTTTTAGATTAACTATTGTTACTTTTGCTGGAGTCATTGACATCACTTCTTTTTTGGTTGGAAGTTGATAATCCACTATGAATTCTTCATCCTCTTTTGGTTCACCGAAGTCAGTTGCTTTCCGATCCGTGAGAGAAGATTTTCCTGCTTGTGCAATCTAATCCAATATGCTAAAATACGTGACACTTGAAACACTTCATGATTGAGATGTATTTGGGAATATAGATAAGCTTCACGTGTTATCCAATCTGAATTAATTTCTCCTTAGATGGGGGCTTAAATGTTCCCCTTGATGTACTCTTGCCACCCGATCATGGGGTTGAACTTTGCCTGTAAGGTGTGGCGGTCATCCAGTGATGTTGCCTCTTCACTTTTGAAGTTGGGATGCGAACACCCTATCAGTTGTGAGCTTGTAGGTACTGACTGTGGTTTGATCTTGGATCAGATAACGTTCTTGTCTTTTCTCTCATGCTAGTGTATGTGCTTTAAATTTTGCCCACAAAATAATGCACTATTCTTTAACAAATAGTGTTCTTGTCTTTTCTCTCATGCTAGTGTATGTGCTTTAAATTTTGCCCACAAAATAATGCACTATTCTTTAACAAATAGCGTTCTTGTCTTTTCTCTCATGCTAGTGTATGTGCTTTAAATTTTGCCCACAAAATAATGCACTATTTTTTAACTTGTCGGCTCATGGTCATTTTGGAGATCCAATACCAGTTCTGTTGATGCTCTTCTCAATCTCCGCAAAAAGGTAGCATGAGGCATCACAACGTCATATTTTGCCTGAACACTTATTACCTCAGACTCACATTCTTTTAGATTAACTATTGTTACTTTTGCTGGAGTTATTGACATCACTTCTTTTTTGGTTGGAAGTTGATAATCCACTCTGAATTCTTCATCCTCTTTTGGTTCACCGAAGTCAGTTGCTTTCAGATCCGTGAGAGAAGATTTTCCTGCTTGTGCAATCTAATCTGATATGCTAACATATGTGACACTTGAAACACTTCATGATTGAGATGTATTTGGGAATACATATAAGCTTCACGTGTTATCCAATCTGAATTAATTTCTCCTTAGATGGGGGCTTAAATGTTCCCCTTGATGTACTCTTGCCACCCGATCATGGGCTTGAACTTTGCCTGTAAGGTGTGGCGGTCATCCAGTGATGTTGCCTCTTCACTTTTGAAGTTGGGGTGTGAACACCCTATCAGTTGTGAGCTTGTAGGTACTGACTGTGGTTTCATCTTGGATCAAATAGCGTTCTTGTCTTTTCTCTCATGCTAGTGTATGTGCTTTAAATTTTGCCCACAAAATAATGCACTTTTCTTTAACTTGTCGGCTCTTAGTTTTACTATTATGTTCAACGTGGATGCCTTGATACTTGAAGAAAAGTTTCATTGTCTGAAGTCACTCGTTAACTCGTTAGGATCCAAGTGACCGTTAAAATGTTACAAATCCATTATTACTTCAAAATCCTGACTTATTGGATAATTCAGGTCAATTTGTTGGCTAGAGGTTCATCCCTGACATTCGCATGGTAGAAGAGAATTACTCCATTCCTTCAATCTAGCAAGTCACCGTTGTAGTTACAGTTGACCATTCCAGATTGCCTCCTCGAAAATAGCAAACATTTTGTTGTAGTTGGAGGATTTCCAGCCGCACATTCTCCATGGAATGTTCCTGGATATCCTTTTCCAAATTTCTCATAAACGATATCGTGACATTTCCTCTATTTCCTGTTTTTGAAAATTATCTATTCAGTGACTTGATTAGGGCTTGGGGTGTAGGTAGGGGTGATGTCGGGTGTAAGTATGGTTTGAGTGGAAAAGGAGGGGAAAATTTTTTAGGCGGGCGTGGAGGGATGGTGATTGGTTTGAGGTATGGTGGATGCTAGAAAATCTTAGTATAAGATTGGGGTTAGGCTAGCTCTGTTACCAAATGATGCCAGAGCTAATCCAATCTATAATAGGAAAATCAAGTATTATTACTGAAAGCAAATAGACGGTTACACAACAACGAACACGACTCGCGACATGTTGAAAGAGAAATAACAATAATACGACTCATGACACATGGCTAGGGTAAAATCTTGTGGTGGTGGTGGTGGTGGGGATCGACAATGGTCTTAAAGGTGGCGGGATGACGGACGAGGTGGCTGACAAGCATAAAACAACAAGACAATTGTTTCGTTATTTCTGGACAACAAGTACACAACAAATATTGACATCACATGTCTGTTTGGATGATGGCAGCGAAGGGGGAGGGCTGAAACAACAACGACAACAAAGATGGAGGGTTGGAAAAGTGATGTCAGCGGGTATGGAGGGCTGGAATAGTGATGATAGCTAGTGAGAAGGACTGGGACAATGGTTAGGTGGTAGAGAAGTGGTTCAGAATTGTTGGAATAACATCCAAGACTACAGAAGGGCGTTCCTCGTGGTTAGAACAACAACAAAGCGACGGTGGATATGTGAGGCTGAACAGTTGCCAAGAGGTGGTGATAGCGGTTGACTGCAGAAAACAATAAAAAGAGGCTATTCCGGGCGGCAGTAGTAGGGAAGGGGCGGTCGAGATCGATGTGGGAGGTTCCGGAAGGGGATAGGGGAAGTTAATCACTACATCGAGAGAGAGATACAACAGGAGCACCACCTAATCTCTCGGTTACAGGCCTTGAAGGGAGAAAACGGACGCCGATTGTTGTTCTAAACAAACTCATTGTCAAAAACTGACTTATAAACCCTAATATAACACATATATAAGAAAAAAACTAAAAATGAAAAAAAGGATGTGAGAAAACTTGCTAAAAATTGGAAAGAAATTGTACTTCTGCTGTTCTGTTTGTCTTTACACCTCTCGTGCAATCTGGGAAACACGTTGGGCCTTTTGTTGCGGGAAAAACCTGCGTGCAGCTTGTGAGGTCTTGGGTCAGTTTGCCCTATCCAATTCACACTTTCTTTCTTTAGGCTGTGTTATTTTGGCTTATCTCAGCCTGCTTGATGCTTGCTGGCATGTGCTTCAAATTAGACAATATTATCCAAAGCAACTTTCTAGCTTTCATATCTTGAATGCTTCTTTACTTTAACTATACCATGGTAGTAAGTAGGAATTAACCCCATACATTTGTATTTCTTTATATCAACTCTCGCTTTAGGACAAATCTAAAATGATTTTCTCTTCCGATTTTGAACATTCTAGTGACTCTTGAATATCTAGTGCCTGCCTTGAGTTTTTGCGCATTTATTTGAGGGCTTGGAAGTAATTTTACTCCCATGCTGTTTAAGTAACTTTGTTTTGTTCTTTTCATTTTTCAGTGGTTGAAGACATTTACAAGAGAAGACAGCCAATGCCATCAATGGATGCTATTTACTTTATACAGCCAACCAGAGAGAAGTACAACTCCCAATCATTGTTGATAGATTCATGTCATTTAGTTACTCTTTCGCTGATCACACTTTCCATTTTTCATTTTGCCAACTTTCTTCAACGATAACTTTTTAACTTTTTTATTATTCACAAACGCAGGAAAAAACTCAACTTTAGTTACTTAACTTGTAACTGGCATCAACAATTTCACTTTTTAGTAAATTAAATCAGAAATACCTTCTTTGTATTAGTGGCTGTATTTTACTTGCATGAATTTTGTCTCCGTAATGCCTTTCAATCTTCACTTTCCATTAGATGTCACCTTTGCCCAGGTGTCAAATGAAACACTGTAAAGTGTGGGATTTATTACTTCTAGAATGTTGATTTCCTTGATAGCAATCAAATTCTTCATATCTTTTGTTTATTTTTATTTCTTGTTTTGTTATGCTTTGATTATTTGCTACATGATTCGCAACATCAAGCCATCCTCCTAAGTGCCATTGCTTGTAGTTTGACCTTCTGAGCCTTCCAATCCAACACTACAAGAAATTAAGTGTCTACTGGTTGATAAATCAATCGGTGATCACATCTTTTTCAGCCAGTAAACCACATTACCGCCAGCTGGGAAAAGGCTTGTTGGAAAAGCAATGCTGGCTGAGTTTTCTAGCCAGGAAATTACACCGACTGATTAGCGCCTAAAAAGTTTAACCGAATGAATAAAAACTGATTATTCAGCCATAAATTTAAAGGCTGAAAATTCAGCCGCTAATCAGCCGGAAACCTGCAGCAGAAAAAAAACAAATAAATAGTGCACTAACTAATGTAATTTTACACACCTGCAATTATAAAACGAAAGAACAAATATTCATATTCATAACTTATCATAATAGTGTAAAAGAACAAATAAAGATAAGGATATTGAATGAAATTTTAATAAATATACCAAGAAATATCAACAAATCATCCAGTACAATACTGTCCACAAAATAAATGAAAAAAAAATTATAAATAAAGTTCTACATAGAAAAAAAGTAAATCATGTTGTCCTCCTCGACCAAAGATCGTTTTCCACCGAGATGTGCCTGTAGCTGTTGAATAGTTGCCTCGAGCCTCTTGACTCGACATCATTGACTTGCTCCATTGCGCTCATCTTGGACTCTATCTCACATATCTCAGCAGCGAAGCTGGTCCACAATTATTCGGTCAGTGCGACCACACGCCTAGAGACTCTCATCGAAGTCATCTATCGATGATGACCTCTTACTGAAACCGGAGTGCTGTGCCTCATAGATAAATCCCCGTGCGCTGAGGTTGTAGAGCTTCTCTTTCTTTCTCCTTTTGACAACTTCCCTCCATATCTTGAAGTACTAGTGGGTAGACTGACCCATTAGAGCTACGATATCCCGTTGGACTCTAACTCCATGATTTCTTCAGGCGCACATACTTGGCATCAAAATAAAATTGTAAATAAATTTCACAAATAAACAAATATTATTCAACTTACGTGGACATGGTGAGATTTTTCATGGAACCACTGGTGGTCTACCTGACGTTGATGTGTGCGGTCGTGCAACTCAATTTCGTTGTGCTCTCATCCAAGTGTCAATAGCTATTACCATATAAAAAAGTCAGGAAAAAATAATTAAAGAAATTATTTTAATACAAGGAATAAATTTTACTATCCTTCCATTCTCGTTATGGAGAATCGAGTTTCCGATTTGTATGGAGGTACCAATGCCCCCACAATCCAAGGTCTGATTTTATTGTGTCAACTCCCTTTTTTGTGAGATACTTAGGCGAGGATCACACTTTGGATAACTCAGCTCATACATCACCATTTAACTAGGCCTCTTTTATTTCTTGTGAATATCTGTGAACATATCTAGCAAGTGTTTTTGGCATCGGGTCTCGAAGTTCTTCTAGATTTACTGTTGATGCTATCAAAATTTTTTTTACAAAACAAATGCTAAATAATGTTAGCTATTATAAAAAAAATTGAGTTTATAAATGTAATTCAAAATAATTAATTTTACATCAAATGCCTTGAACCATATATCCAAACCTCGATCGAGATCTTCATCCATGATGGATAAGGAGCATTGTACTTACTCTTAATGATCTCTGTCATTCTATGGATGGGCTGTCTGGATGGATAAAACTTACAAAAAATTAATATTAGCCATATAATTTAATATAAAAATAATTTTAATTAATATAACTTCAATTACTTACGAATCTCCAATCGGCTCGATTTACAACCATCTTGAGGCGTCCATGAAAACAGGCTTGCAGAAGTAGAGGGGTCTGCCTTGAAGGAAGACGGAGGTGGCAATGTGGTAGGTCTGGGTAATTGGTGGTAGATTTATGGAATTGACGGGCATCGAGGTCATGGTTGAAGTTTTGATCGTCATAATGATGCCGTCTGCATGGTGGGCTATGAAATCACCAGCTTCTTTCTTCAGAAGAAGTTGGAGGCAATTGATCTTCAAGGACCTTGATCATTGCTACCGTCTGAAGCCATCTGTAATGAAAAGTAAATTGATCAGAATAATTATAAACAATAAATAACAGAAACAAAATTATGAAACAAATGAAATAAAACTGGAAACTAACGAAAATAAAAGCATAAAATAACATAAGTAAAAATAAGAAACAATATAAGTAAATGCAGGAAACACCAGAACAAACCATGCAAAATGTAAAACCTGCAAGTTCCCATCTTTTTGATTCATCGGACGAATGAGTAGAGGTTGACTTAAATTCTCGCACCTATATTATCTTGTGACTCATCCACATCACAATCAACTTCTTCATTTGCACAACTAACATCCACTAAGGTATCCCTTTGCTCAAGAGGAAAATGAAAATATGTATTTTATGCTTTTGACGAGCAGGTTTAGCAATAGTTTGGGCCTCAATAATCGCTCTAGGCCTAGTTTTAATAACTACTGTCCAGTCAAGTTTTTTTCTTGCCCTACCATAGTATTTAAGATAATATACTTGATTAGCTTGAAGTGCTAGAACGAATGAATCAAATTTGACATATATTTTTTTTATTTTAACTTCGGTTGTCATATGATTTTGTTGATATTGTTTCTCGATTAGGAATATAATCAAACTAAATAGAGTTGAATAAAAATACGTTGCACTTAATAGATTCATATATTCCAACTGCACTATTTCTTGAAGAATTCCATAACAGCCTCTCCTACTTTCTGAACGGGTATTTCTTTTAACACATACATTAGAATTTTGTCTGCTTTTCTTTGAAGATTCCAAGGCTCATGTTTATTACATCCGTTTGGTCGTCGGTTTAAGGGTGCGTTGTGGAAATGAATTGAAGCTTAGGGCCTAGTTTTCCTCACAAAACTGAATTGAAGCTTGGGTTCTAATTTTCCTCACATAGTCCTTTAAAAGTGGCTCAAAAACTTGACATCCCTATCTAACATGCTGGTTCTTGGTATTCCGTGCAGCCTAACGATTTCTCTGTAGTACAACTTGGCAATATGCGAGACATCCAATGTCTGGTGGTATGTTACACAATGTGCCATCTTTGAGAATCGATCCACAAGGACCATAACCGAATCTTTATTCTGCTATGTCCTCAGAAGTTTCTCCACCATGCTGACATCACCAACGGTGCCTTCAGTACTGGTAAGGGGGTGTAAAATCCGGCATTTTGCTCCCCAGTCTTTGTCATATGACAAATCCGACACTGCCTGATGTGTCGCTCTACGTCTGTCGTCAGTCGGGGCCAAAAGAAGTGCTCTCTTACCAATACAAGAGCCTTGTCCCTGCCAGTCTTTCACTGTTGCTCTCTTGAAAAATAGCCCCTCGCAGTGAGTATCTAGGAATGCACAACTTACTTGGATAGAACAAATAGCCATCAACTTGGTAGTATTGCCCGATAGGCTTCTCCTAGCATTGCTCCCATATCTCCTTGAAGTTTTCATCTGCCTCCTACATGTTCTTTACAATCTCAGCACCCATAACTCGAGTTTGCACCGACGTGATGAAGAGGTGACGGTGACTCAGTGTGTTTGCTACTAGTTTCTGGCTCTTTGCCATGTGCTTAAGCACGAACTAGAATGATGTTGGAAACTCCACCCACGTGGCATGTCGATCCTTCAGTTTGCTTTGGCTGCTTAGGAATTTCAAGGTTTTATGATCCGTAAACATCATAAACTCGCAACAGGTGATGACTTTAGTGCTCCAGAGCTCTTGCAATTGCATGTAACATTTTGTCGTTTGTTGAGGACTTCTTTATGGAATCATTTAGCTTTTCACTGAAAAAGGCGGCGGGGCGACCTGCCTAGCTCAACGTTGCCCCCATCCCCGCGCCGGATGCATCACCCTCTACCTCGAACTGTTGGTTGAAATTTGGTAATGCTATGTCTGACGCTCGAGTCACCTTCTTTTCCAGGGTGTCGAAAATAGTCCTAGCTATAGTTGTCTGAGTGAACTCCTTTTCTTTCAAAAGCTCAGTCAGAGGAGCAGTGATAGTGCTGAAGTTTCTTATGAAGCACTTGTAAAACGATGCTAGTCCCAAAAACTGTATCAGCTCTTTGAATGATTGCAATGCGAGACAACTTATAATGGCCTCGATCTTTGTAAGGTCCATCTAAATACCTGTACTAGATACGATATAATCCAAAAAGCATAATCGGTTCGTCATGAAGTGACACTTCTTCAGAAGGGCATATAGTTTTTCTGCTCGTATTATCTCGAACACTTCCCTCAGGTGTTGTAAGTGCTCCTCCTCAGATCAGCTGTATACTAGATTATTGTCAAAATAAACCACTACAAATTTCCCAATGTGGGCCCAAATACCTGATTCATCCACCTCATGAAAGTGCACGGTGTTTGACATGCTGAAAAACCTAACTGTTCACTCGTATAGATTTTTTATGTCTTGAAAGCAGTCTTCCATTCATTTTTTGGCTTCATTTGTATCTGGTTATACCCACTACGTAAGTCGATCTTGGAAAAGATGGTGACTCCGTGTAACTAGTCCAAGAGATCATTCAGGCGAGATATGAGAAATTGGTACTTAATGATACTCTTTTTGATGACCCTACCGTCAATGCATATCAACACAATCCATCCTTCTTGGGCACCATTAGCGCGGGACAACACACAAACTAGTACTCTCTCTGATTAGCCCTCTCCCTACGAGATCCAGTACATGTTGTAACTCCTCACACTATGTCGATCTCAATTTGTAGGCTGGTCGATTTGACAGCATTGATTATGGTATAAGATTTTTAGCGTGCTGAATTTCCTTCAATGAAGGTAATCTCTTTGGAAGACTGTCTTCCATGTCATTCTGGAAGTCCTGTAGTAGTTACTGCAGTAGTGCTTTTATCTCACTCTCCTCGTCAGTTCCCTCTAAGAGGACTAATACCAGTGCCATTGGAGCGTCCCAAACTGACTACATGAAGGTTGCCCAGAGGACTAATGCTTCATTTGTGTCGCCTCCGCCTCTTTCATCCTTAACAGGTACAATACAATGTTTTTCCCATCTTTCTTAAATGAGTAAGTATTTATGAAACCATCGTGCTGAGTCTTCCGGTCAAACTGCCAAGACCTATCCAACAAAATGTGGCAAGTGTATTTTGTTTTCTTTCTTCAACTGGGTAAGAGAATAGTATTATGAATGTTTCTACATAGTCAATCCCAATTACTTCACCATCAGCGTGAACACCACATTTTCATAACTCTCACTGTCGATGATTAAGCTTCAAACCTTGGCCTTTACCGTGCATTTGGTGGGAAGGATACTATGTCTAAATCAGGATTGATCTCGCTCCGGCTCTGACTGCAAAACTCTTCGTATGATTCGCAATTCTCCCTCGACTCCTTGGTGCTAAAGCTCCTCCTTTGGGCTATCATTTGACTCCCCATCCACCTCCTCGACGACCCCCTTTGACTCTCCATATTGCAGTCGAGGGTAATCTCCCCCGGGTCCCGTTATCCATCTCGGTCAGCCTATGTTGCATACGATGGATCTTCTGTTGTATTTTATCCCAAGTAGGGTTTGAAATGTTACTCTTTGGCGGCATGTTTAGAGTTTGGGTTTGGAAGTCATGGTTTGGATTTTTTTTTTCTTTTGGGGGAGGGCTCTTTGATAGGACTAGAGTTAGGGTAGCTTTGATACCAAATGATATCGGAGTTAATCCAAGCTATGACTAAACAAAAATATTTATTGCTGAATTCAAAAGTTACAACGACGACTCAACTTAAAACAACACAACTATGCAACCGGTTGAGTGACAACAATGTCTCCTTAACATAAGAATAAAAACATCACAAAACAAATAAACGACTCCCTCAGGGAGAGCGATAGTTTTGGAAGGGAAGGGAAGGGAAGGGATGGGAAGGGAAGGGAAGGGAAGGGAGGGACGTGTGGTAGTCTTGGAGGAATAAATAGGGGTGGGTGGTCTGTTTGGCAGGTGCAAGTGGGACAGGTGAAGGAGAGACGTTGTCTTGCTGGATGGGAGCTAGGGGAGGGGCGACCTGCTGGAAGGGTCTGGAGGCGGTCGGTGGCAGACGGAGTAGCCCTGGAGATGTCTGACTGCAGTAGGAAGGTGGAGGGATAGTGGGGATGGTCTTCTCCTCGGACGAGTTATAGCCTGAGCATTCTCTTTGTCAGATACAACACTTAGAAGGGAGAAACGCTGGTGACAAAATTATGAAATTAGAAACAAGTCAAGCCTCCTCTAAGCAAGTATGACTAGTCTATATATAATAGGCGAGGGTACATAAAACACAATAAGTTATGGAGAAGGAAAGGGATAGGTAAGGAAAGAGATGGAAAATGTAAAGAATAAATTATGAAGGAAATTGAATATGAAATAAGGGGGAGGAAGGGTCGGTAACTCCTTCCGGCTTACCGGTCCATCCTTCCTGTTGGACGACACTACAATGCTGGACCGACTGGTTCAACCTATTCCCATGTCAAGAGGTTTTGGGATGCAAGTAAACAAATTTATTCATAAGTGAAAGTTTCTGCACTCATCTACGAAATTAAAATAAATTTTACCACTACTAAACAATGTTACCTTTATTTCATTGAATACTTTCATATTATGGAAGTTCGGTTGAGTTGGATTAGTACCAAAATTTCAATATATCATGCTGTGAGGATGATCCTCAAATTATTTGTGGAGTGAGGTAAAGAGAGTAAGGGGATCCCTAATATAAGATGAATGGATGGCTAAAAATAAGGGAGGTTGAGAGAAAGAAAGCATCAATAAATCTTATGTTCAGGTGGAAGGAGGTCAATCAACCATGAGAAAAACAAATGTCTTTTCTTAATTCATTAGCTAACTATCTTCAAATAGAAGCCAATTCCTATAATTTATAATAGTAACTATAAATTGCTTGGGCAATCTAACTCTAATAGGAATGGTAGAATAAATTTAATATGTGGATTTATTTTAGTTCTCACCATTTAGTAATTTTTTATGCAGTGTAGTCATGTTCCTCTCCGACATGTCAGGGAGGTCACCTCTGTATAAAAGGTACGTTTTTCAGGCTGGTTTTGATGCAAAGTTGCTTAGTGAAGCGTTTTTTAAATGATACTTTTATGTTTGATCTACTTTATCTGTTTCAGAGCATTTGTGTTCTTTAGCTCACCTATATCTAAGGAGTTGGTCAATCACATCAAGAGTGATGCAAGTGTACGACCCCGCCTATCTACATTGAGTGAGGTTAACATTATCTTGATCGATCTCACCTGTACTATTACTTTTCTTTTCTATCAGTGACTGAGGATGGTTTCTTTATGGGAAAATTTCTCTTTTTTATACTTAAATTGCTCTTTTTCTATAAAAATTTTCAGATGAACTTGGAATACTTTGCCATTGATAGTCAGGTGCTCATAGTTTTCTATTTCTTAATTTTTGTTTGGAGTATTTACATACATACCACTCAATTTTTATGTACTTATCTAACACCTATACTTCAATTTCTATGTACGTGCCACCTTCCCTATGCATGATAAGGTGTATTACACTTCTTAGAAGTTAAAATGGTGGTATTTTTGATGTGATATGAAATATTTGGGTGGTATAATTGTAAAAAAAATTAAAGTTTAGGTGTTAGTTATGTAAATACATAAGAATTGGTTGGTATGTATGTAAATGCCCCATTTTATCTTCTAATTTTGTGCGTATCATGTGTGAACATGGTAAGTTCATATTAATTATACCAGTTCAACCTGATTGTTACATTGCACATGTAGGGCTTCATTACTGATCATGAGAGGGCTCTGGAAGAGTTGTTTGGCGATACTGCAGAAATTTCTCTGGCACACAATGCAACTCTACAGACGATTGCTACACGCATTGCTACGGTGTTTGCTTCTTTGAAGGTACAATTGTTGCAGTCCTTAAGATTGACATTTTAAGAAATCATCTTTTGCTAGTTAAATGAATTTCTACTGATGATATATGTAGGGCGAGGATGAAAATGATTTGCAACCTATTTTTCTCGTTCTGTTTAACTGAATTATTTTTCCTTTTCTTTTATTCACGTGGATGATTGATGTTAGATGCATCCTATTATTGCTGATAATTTCATTGAAAAAATATCATTGGCCATGGCTATCCTACCTCATAAGTGTTGATCTATTAAAAAAAAAAGAACTTGTCCACGTCACTATACTTACATGGGAACAAGAAAGTCATGAACAGGAATTCGTTGAGAGAGGACAGTGACAGAACCGTGCTGTTTGGAGGTTATGTCATGTGCTCGCAAGGGAAGGCATTAGATGGACCTGCAACGTGTGAAGAAGAAATGGAGCTCAAGAGACATACATTTTAAAGTTAAATCCTGCTGTCAATTTCATCGTCTTACCTTGTTTTCTTCTGTAACTAAGGCAATAAATGAATCAAGTTGAGCCGTGTAAGGCTCCTCATGCTCAAGCTCATTTACCAAAAGATTGTGTGATGTCGGTTCAAGCTTAATTCAAGCTTTCTGGACATTTTAGTAGCTTGATTCTCTTAAATTGATCTTGATTCATTTTGTGATTATCTTGCTTTAAACAGGCAGCTTATTTGAAAACATAAATGAGCTTTATTGCGCTTGATTTTTTTTTAAATCTACGCAAAAAAGTCTTAAATTTCATCCGTAATATCCACCCGGAAGCATTCCTCCAAACCCTTTTACATGACACCAACACCCCACGTGCATTATTGGCTCATAAAATGGAAAAAAAAGTTTCCATAAAAACATTGGTAAGTTAAACCTCCAGTGTTGTGGGACTAAATAACTGAAATTGCACGTTTCTTAATTGATTTTTATAGCTAGTATAGCTAAAATCAAAACTATAATATCTAAAACTAAAACTATAATAAAATTTGTAATTGATTTTTTATTAGCTTTTTAAAGCTAGTTGTTTTTCATTTGATTGATTAGTTTCTATTTTTAGATTTGTTTAATGCTAAACAAAAACATAGATTTATATAAATTCGTTTAATTGGTTAATAAACATAGATTTATTTAATTGATTAATATTGAGGGAAAAGTGAATTAGGTGAGTAGCTTAATCTCAAGCGTACCTAACGTTGGATGTGGAAAGTTGTATTTGTTATTTTGTGTTGCAGCTTTGAAAATTCTACTGTCATGTGCACTGTCCTCTCAACCGGCTACGACAAAAATGAAACACATGCTGAAGTCGCAATTGACTATTACATTCTGCGTCGGGGACCCACAACGGCCAATGAATGCGATCTTTTTATTATTTAGAACACATGCATCAACTTGTGTTCCATCAATTGCTCCAATACAATTTTGGAGAGATTACGATGGGTTACGTAATAACATTGTTTTTTGAAAATCGAATGTAATAAATTAGAGAAATTACCTTAAAGAATGACATGCACAGTGCATCGTGTGAAATATCTGTGGGGGTTCGTTAAAACGTAGGATTTGTTGGTTTTATGAATTGTGAAGAAAAACTTACATGTGCATTCAACCCCGCTTGGAAGTATCTGAAATTTTTTTTGGGAGGATTGTTGAAATTGCTCTATTGCTCATCACATTGATTCATTCTGTGATAATTTGTAGAGAGTTATCGCCAACATCTCTCGCGAAGTCGTCCTGGAAGAGCCATGAAGTCCATGATTTCTGTGTAGTTTCTCAAACAAATCATTGAATATCGTCTGTGTCATGCAAAACATATTGTTAAATTTCGTTGGGTGACCCGCAAGAAACTCCCCAACCCGTTTGTTCTCAGCATATGAGGATGTCATGCAAGCGGAGCACTCTATGTACTAGTTATAATGTTCATACATTAAGCATATGACAACTGCAACTCTCATCTACGCCTTTATCTAGTTGGTCATGTATGCCAATATTGTAGTGGCTAACACAAAAGCATCAATGAATAAACCATGTCGCAAATAGTTCAAATATCCAAATCAAAATGAAAAACAATAAAAAAATATAATGTTCCATGCAATTAGAAATAAAAAAAGTCTCTTAAATGTTCTTGTGATTATGAAAAATATCATAGGTACACCACCTAACATTCATCGAGCATCTTGACAAAATATCTCTACGGTTCAGATCTTCAAGCAACTCTATCGCAAACAAATACAGTGCCAACTCCTCAAATTTCCTTAGTTCCATTCAAAATTTGCAGAACTTGACTGACAGAGGTTGCTTAAGATGTGCAGGGTTCAGCGCTGCATGAAGCCACCAGCCGTGATATCTGACTTCTAAGGAAAGTAGCCCTCAATTTTTTTTATTCGCAATCCCCGTACGCTTAAAATGACAGTTGGACTCAAGTTTATGGAGGTCCGGGCTAGGGACTTCGGTTGAATCAGTTGATTGGTCGGCTCCAAGTTTTTGAGGGTGCCACCAAACTTTATTTTACTGGGGGCACATGTATTGTTGCTCGTTGCCACGACACCCCCAAACATACGATTCAACTTATTCTCCAACTCAGGATCGATTCCACTAAATTTAAATTTCTTTGTAGCAGCACCATTAATAAATTCATATAACATGTACTTCAATTTAAAATCAAAATGAAAATTGATCAAATTAGGGGATATTTCAAAAATTCTTATCGCAAATCTATCTGCCTACTACTGCTCACCATATCCCATCTCAAGTCCGTTAATCCTCGTTTCAATTTCTTCCAAAATTTCCAATCTTTCTTGAGCTGATCCCACTTTTCTTTTCTTAATTACGTTCTATCATACTCTGTATTTTTCTTGGATTTTCTTATAACCCTTCTTTGTTGAAATATGTTGTAGGTCTATTTCCCAGATCGATCTTCTTAAGGCAAATGTCACAAAATATTTTTTTTGGTTTCTTTGTCCAACATTGCGAGTGAATCGGTCTCTTTGTTCTTTACCATTGTATTACTATGATGAAAAAAATAAATTAACATAAATAAGAATTCAATAATATATGTATATGCACACACCCACACACCACACACCCACACACCACACACCACACACCACACACCACACACCACACACCACACAACAGTAGCACACCCACACACCACATACCACACACCACACCATTACACACACCACGACACACCTCCACACCACACCTCCACACACCTCACGACACCACACCAACACATCCACACACCCTACCACTTCACATCAGCACATCCACACACCACAACACTACACACATCACCACATCTTCACACCACACACCCCAACACATCCCAACAACACATCCACACACCACAACACCACTCCACAACACACATTCACACACCACACCGCCACTCCTCCACACACATCACCACACCGCCACTCCTCCACACACATCACTACACCACAACATCACACGAACCACCACATCACTCCACAACAACATATCCACACATCACACCGCACCTCCATACCTCCACACCTCCACACTCCCCATCACACCACAACAATACAACCACACACCACCCCACCACTCCACAATAGCCCACCCACTCACCACTCCCCCACACACCCCATATCAGAACAACACATCCACACACAACACCATACACACCACCACAATTTCCTAAACCCTCAATGCGCCCAACCACAATACACACATCACCACCCCACTACACCACAACAATACAGCCACACACCACCCCACTACTCCACAATAGCCCATCCACTCACCACAGCCCCACACCCACCACCACACCTCCACACCACACCAACCACATCAAAACAACACCACACCAACCACATCAAAACAACACCACACCAACCACATCAGAACAGCACATCCACACACAACACCATACACACCACCACAACTTTCTAAATGCGCCCAACCACAATAGCACATTCACACACTACCTTAACACACCACAAATTAGCAGCCAAACAACAACACAACAACACTACACTTCACACAACATACCACCACATCACACACGACCACACCACACACCATCACACACACCTCAACAACACATCCACAGACACCAACACCACACACACCACCACACGCCCAACCACAATAACATATCTACACACCACACCACCACACCACACATTAGCAGCCGAATCACAACACAACACACCACCACACCACCACCACACCACCACACCACACCACACACACCACCACCACACCACACCACACACACCAACACCAAACCACACCAAACAACATTACACCAACACCACACCACACCATCACACATACCACCACACCACACCAACCACCACACACACCACCACACACCACCCAATTGGCATGCATTTCTCAGATTCCCACTCAATTTCCAACACTCTAACACACCACCACTCGAAGCTTTGATATTAAAAAATCCACAAGAAACCACCACATCACAACACCACGACACACCACAACACGACATACCTCCTCTTATGCTCAAAATTCTTCAAACCCAACACCAAATTCCAACTAAAAAAACCTTTTACATATGACAACAGCCTCCCAATGAGATTGTACTTGATTATAACACTTCATTTGAGAAATTTTGAGAAGAGGAGACTTGTTGTATTATGAATTAGCATCCAACATCAAATTTCAACTTAATTCTATCACTAAATTCCAACTCAAAAACAAAACCTTCTTCTCATATTCTCAGTTAAATATCAAATTCTCACTCAAATTTCAAACTCTCACTCAAATCCAACACCAAATTCCAACATAAACATTAAAACCGAAGCATCAGCAGTCGAAACTGCCCCAATTATGAATGTGAAAATCTCAAAAAACAAGAAAATATGAAAAAATGGGTGCTACGTAGAAAACAAAAGAAACCCATCAAGCAAATTCACAAAGAAACTCTTTACAAACCAATTCGGCTAACATAACAAATCCACCAAGAAAAGATAAGGGATAGAGAATATCAGAAGAAGAAACAGACTTCTGGAAACCCTCCTCATAGGTCTCGGGGAACAAAGAGAAAGAAGATGAGCAAATATGGGACGAGGACGAGGACGAACAGGGCACAGGAGAAAACAAGAGAGCTCCGGAGCGGGTTAGGGCAGAAGACACAAAGTTGGGGTAGAAGGATATTGTGAAGCGTGGGGGTGCAGGGGTAGGTGGGGGGCACCTCAGTAAAAAAATTTCAATGAAATGCGACGCGCCATAGCAATGTTTAGGACAGTGGGGAAAAATGGGTTTATGTAGCTGACAACACTTAGAGGGATAAAATAAAGGATTGTTGTTGTTGTTGAAGAAGCTTCTTTGATGATAAATTTTGTACAGGGACCTTTGGTTAATACAACACTTCGATCCGTAAGTTCGAGAAAATTTTGCTGCGACTATTTGGAAGTTAGTTGACTGTTACACTCTTATCTAATCCACTAATTTCTATTTTCATTTTATTTTTAAATTTTATTGTAAATCAATATGGGAAATCCAGTGATGGCAACATCTAAGAATTTACCTGACCAGCACTATAAGCTTTTTTAAACCATTTGAAATCAGATGTAGACTTAATTGTGGTCTATTCTTGTATCGCAATAAAATTTCCACCAGAAAATTTCACCATATTCAAATTTTTAATGTATTCTTCTGTCTCTCCAATACGTTTTAGGAATTCCCTTATGTTCGCTACCGTGCTGCCAAGTCAAGTTTAGATGCTTCGACCATGACAAGTGTTCGTGATCTAATCCCAACAAAGCTAGCTGCTATTGTTTGGCATTGCCTTGCCAAATATAGGTCTTCAATCCCTGACTTTCCACAAACAGAGACCTGTGAGTTACTAATTTTAGACCGATCAGTTGACCAGGTAAGATGTGTGGCCTTTTTTATTCTTCTGCAGGGTTGATAACTTCGATACGGTGTGCTATACCTGTTTAATTGCTCATTCATTATCACTTTGTAGATTGCTCCAATCATTCATGAATGGACTTATGATGCCATGTGCCATGATTTGCTAAATATGGATGGAAACAAATTTGTACATGAGGTAACGTCTTATTGTTATTATTTTCACATCTATAGCTCTTTCTCTTTATTGCTCATTGATATGTTTCTCACTGAATATGACTTAGCATGTTTAGGTGCCAAGCAAGGCAGGTTCAACATCTGAAAAGAAGGAGGTTCTTTTGGAGGATCATGATCCTATCTGGGTTGAGCTTAGGCATGCCCATATAGCAGACGTGAGTTTGATACCTGAAGTTTTTTCTTAGGGACATTTACGTACACACCACCCAATTTTCATGTATTTACATGTCTGACACCTAAACTATAATTTTTTGCATTTCATGATATAAAAAATACCATCATTTTAACTTGTAAAATGTGAGATAAACCTTTTCATGCATAGGTAAGGTGGCATGTATGTAAAAATTAAACTTTAGTTGTTAGATATGTAAATTCATTTGTATTGTGTTGTGTGTTTGTAAATTTTCCTTTTTCTTATATAGACATATGAAGTTGAATCCTAGCAACTAACTGTATTCCAGGCTAGCGAAAGGCTACATGATAAGATGACGAACTTCATATCAAGAAATAAAGCTGCACAAATTCATCACAGCTCAAGGTATTAGCTACATGAACTATAATTTTGAAAATTAAATAATACAAATTAGGTCCTTTACTGGAGAAGGTGAAGAAAATGTTTTTGAGAAGTTTTACAATAAATCTGGCCATATAGATTAATGACCTTTGGTCTTTGCTACTGTTAATGAGGCTTTTGTGTTGGTATGCGAAGTGTTGTTGTAGTTGCTTTTATCATCACCAACTTATTCATTAAAACTTTCTTTTGGGTTCCATGGAGACTAATAATATCGGTGGACTAATAAGATCAAGAACCTTATACAATTTTGATTCTTTAGTTTTTCATATTTCTACATTCCAAGGATGAGGAGAATAGGTTCTATTAAAAATAAGTGAAAAATATCCAGAAACAAAGTTTAAAAATATATATATATATATATAACCTCTCTTGTGATACTTAAGTTGAGCATATAGATTATAAGAATTCTTGAATTGGATCCCAGGAGTTGGGATAAAGTTAATGACGACGAGGGTTTGCACGATTCTTATAATTTTGGCATTTTAGCCGTCAAAATTTTTGTTGTTTGGTTGAGCACAATTGTAAAAATGGTGACTATGCACCTAAGATGCTAAATCTAATTTAAGCATGAAGTATGCACTTAACCCACAATCTTAAAATAAGTTGCAAACTTCGGATGATTATTGTTTCTTTTTTCCTTAGGTTATTTTTCTTTAGTTAAATCAACTTTTTCTAATCCCAGTAGTTTTGTCAAACAAGAGTTATGCAGTATTGAAATGACAATTCTCAGCGAACATTCTCTCAAACAAAGATAGTAATGAATGAATCTTTTTGATATCCAAAATAGTATTCTAGGATATGGGGGTGAATAACCACAACACAACATTATAAAATTATAATTACTTGAGATATAAAAGCCTTTATAGGTGAATTTTGACCCATGCAATACAAATTCTTGCCTTCTGGCTTTCCTGGTGTGGATTAAAGATTAATTCAATGAGCCTGATCTCCTTAAGAACTGCAGAAATATGTAATTTTGATTGTGTTCACGATATCTTAACTAGAGAATGATACGAAATCAGAGGAATTTTCCACATAAATTTGGGGAAACAAATCTTTTCTTCAATAACACAAAACAATATAATCCGATCACATCAAGATAAACTCCAATTCGAGAGATATGTAATCTTTCCCAAACCCTAATCCTAAGACTCAATTCAACAATCGAATGTCCTAACCCTAACTTATTAAGCCCTATTTATACTAAAGAACAATAAATAATAAAAAACTAAATTGCTCATGGGTGCCAGTCTAACATTACTCGCCTCCCAAAAGAAGACCTTGTCCTCAAGGTGCGAAAAAATGAAACTGCTATTGGATCAAGTTATATGGCTCCCACTCATAAACTGACTTGAGTCTGGCTCTCACCGTCAACAATTAATTGAAATAAGTGATGGTTCATTGATACTGCCTGAGAAATATGCTTAATCTATAGCCTGAAACTTTGGTCTCTACAATGAAAGGTTGATTGAAATCTGGTAATGCTCGCACTGGTATACTTGTCATGACATTCTTTAATTTTTCAAAAGTCTGGGTCGCCACCATCTTCCACTAAAAGTTATCCTTCATTTCTCCATTGACGACCACACAGTCAAATGAAAACCTTTCTTGAATTTCTGATAGTATTCGAAGTCCTAGATATTCTCTCAACTCCTTCAAGATCTTATGTAATGGCCACTCAAATATAACTGTCACCTTCGATGGATTCACTAACACAAAGGCCTTGCACGTACTTGGGTTATCGTGAAGCACCTCCTATCTCGTCTCTCTCTTGAATTCTCCATTGTGTTAAAATCAGTCTCTTACAAACTCCCCTGCTCTTATGTACTTATCTCACTCCCATCATTACTCCTGAACCATTCTGCCGGTTTCCCAACCACTGCGATTTTTTGTTCCAGGACGAAATTCTTCAAATCGATCTTCTAGTCTCGAATCGCACACCACTCCATTTTGCCTACTTCCACTTGTTCCAAACATCCAGATGTCGTACAATGCCCTCCAGATGCTGTCGCTCGAATCCCCTTCCGACTCATTCTCTCGTTCTTATATGCTTTGGTTTGTTCCGGGATTTAGAATGTCTCACTATTTCTTCCAAGTGTTTAGCATCCGTACTTGACGTTGTTACTCAATCTTGTGGTAGGCGGTTTTGTGTGAAATTTCATGATTTTCTTCACCATTTCTTCCAAGGTTGTGAATCTCCCCTCCATAATTTCCTCCATAGATGAGAGTTGGCCCTCCATAGATGAGAAACACTCCTCTATTTCCGATATGATTTGGATCATGTCTCTCTCTAATTTCTCCTCCAAATCCTCTTTGTTTTTAGTTGACATTACTCCAAGGACGATTTTTTATCACGAAAGCGGAACTTTTATTTGTTGTGATCTCGTTGTTGCTTGAATCTCAACTGTACCGCGAGGCCGTAAGTTGAGATCGTGTCTTTGGCTTCTCATATTGCTCGAATCGCGATTGTTTCGTGACTAGGGCATGTCGGATCCTGCCCTTGCTTCCCTGCACTCACCGACATCCCTTATTCTTCGTAGCTAGCTCCAATCGCGACCATATCGTGAGATTCACCTATACACCCCAACTATAATTCTTGTTTTTTTAGGGTTCGATCATGAAGGACACTATATGCCTCACTTCTGATTGAGAGGCTTCCCAACTCATGATTCCACATATCTGTACGCCACAATCCAGTTCTAGGCTTGCAAACTCGCTAGAATTGCGACTGTTTTGTTAGGTTAGGTCACGTCGCTATCCCATCGGCTTCACTACTAGCTCGAATTGTAGAAATTTTGTCGAATGTCTTCCCCGATCAAATGCTTTGATAACAATTTGATAAAAATCAATGGGAATTTCCACATAAATTAGGGCGAACAAATCTTATCTTTAATAACACAAAACAACACAATTTGAATATATAAATATAAACATCTACAACTCAAGAGGTAGACGATCTCTTCCAAATCCTAACTCCACACCTAAAATTGGAGAGGTAGGCAATTTTCCCAAACTCTAATCTTAAGAATGAAGACACCAATCACACATGTCCTAATAAATCTAATAAGCTCTATATATATCAAACAATAATAAATAATAAAAGACTAAATTTCCCATAGGCTTCGATCTAAATGAGGCTTAAAACATTTATGGAAGTCTTCTAGTGCAGTTTTTTTTTCTTAAACAAAATATATTGACAAGATAATGATACGAGTTCAACAAGCACATTTACAAAGAAAAATCGGATGATAAGGAATAAGATAGATCATCACAAATAAGATATAAAATACTAATTTTGCCTATTTTGATACGAAAAACTTGAATTCTAGTATTCACAAGAGAGTTGATGTTTTGAATGTTCCGATCAAAATAAGAAGTTTACTGTGATAATATTAAGGCATTTCAAGAACTTTTGTAATATGCTTCGTGGTAACATCAATATTTGATGAAGTGTCTAACATTAAGGAGCTACTAAGAATTGAAACACCAACCACTATCCGAAAAGAGAATTTAATTTTCTTCATATTTGGGTGTGGAATCAAATTGTTAGAAGGGGGTCTTCCACTAAAGGGATCGGAGGAGCATTATGAACACCAAATGGAAGTCCTTCGTCTGAAGTTTAGGATTTCTTATCTCAGGGTAAACCTTAAAACACTTGGTGAATTTTTGTTTTAAGTTTGACAAGTGATGCAAGAAAGATATTTTCAAAATTCACTTTTGACTAATATCCTGACGATGGAGACCAAGTCCAAACCTTGTAGAAAGGGTAATTATATCTAATTCCATAAAAGGCTCTAGTCACAAATGGCCTAGTAAAATATGCTATTCAACCATCCATCTATAAAGGCTTTTTAAAAATTGAAGCCAAGAAGAATAATTTAGATTGCATTGAAGTATTGCAGACAAGTCGTGGAATTGAGATCCAAGAGTGATAGGTTTCACCAATTAATTAAAATGCGGGGACTATTTTAACATGTGCATCGGAAGCCCGTAGATATAGTATGAACTTCATGAGGTGGGCCAAATTTAATCTGTCTAAAGAAAGCCTTATGATGACATGTCATTAATTGATGAACCTAACGGTTTGACTCATTTTGGGTTTGTGAACGAGTTTCTTTGTGAGTGTTAGAGAGTGACATGAGAGAATTGGCTCATATATTCTTTTTGTATCTCCATTGTTTTATTTCTTTTCTTCTCTCTTTATCTCGAAACTGCTACATATTTTGCTTTGTCTTATCAAATTCAATTGACTATCGGCTATTAAAGGTCACACATTTAAACCTTCAATGGGCAGTTGGATGTCCAAAGGAAATTGGATGGAGGATTGCAAAAGGGCAAGATAATTACTGTTATGTCTTGTGTAGTCCTTGATTGAAGACTATGTCTTGAGCTTGCATTCGATTATGATTGATGATTAAAGCATGTGAGGTGTGGATTGACCTTACTCATGGGTTGGTCCCCAGTTATTATATTGACTGATCCATACGGAATTCTCAAGTGAAATCTTTGTTAGCAAGTGTACTTGTGTTTAATATCAAATGCTACTAATTGTTAATCCTAAGCCTGAATTTTCTGTAAATGAATATATGCATTGCATGCATCATAATAAAAGTCTAATAATAATTAGGAAATTTATATACAACAACAACAAAGCGTTAATCTAACTACGTGGGGTTGGTTACATGAATCCTTTTTCTCCATTGCGTCCTATTTAGTGTCATATTTTCATTTAGTTCTAGTAAATTAAGATCTTTTTTTAATACAATAAGCCCAAGTCTTCCTAGGTCTACCTCCGCCTTTCTTAACACGAGTCGAATTTAAAACATCTACTCTCCTAATCCGATCATCAAATGGTCGACGTTTAATGTGACCAAACCATCTAAGACGACTTTCTCTAATTAGGAAATTTATTTACGTAGTACAAAATTCTTACGTATTTACATATCTCAAACTTAAACTTTTTATTTACATACATAGCACTTTGGTGCTTTAAACCTATACATATAATGGTGTATTTCATTTTTAAAAAGTAATAATAGTGTTATTTTTGATGTGATATTAAAGATTTGAGCTACATGGGTAATATGAAAGCTTAGGTGTGGGGTGTGTAAACACACAAGTATTGTGTGCTGCTATGTGTGTAAATGCCCCTAAATAATTTTCCTTAGCTAAGTATGTAGGTGAACAAATGTATTCGACAAACAACTTAATTCTCATTCAAACAATGGTCGTTTAGTTACATAAATGAATAAGCCTGAACAAAATTTTAAAATCTTGTCATATAAATCGAAAAGTTTAAACACTATTCAACTTGTCTATTTATGTTTGTGAAAATACTTGTTTCTATGAATTCCATAAAATGTTTATTTAATGCTGATTTATTCTATATTCTTGTAGAAATCTTCTTATATCTTATGAGCTGTAATAATTATGTAGATTGTCAGAGGTACAAATATGATGAAAATATCAAATAAATAATTAGATATATAGGTTTTTTTTTTATGATATTCAAATTTCAACAGACAATTTAAATACTAACCAGTGAATTATAAACAATTTGATTAAAAATTCATTTATGTCTAGGAGTAAGGTCATATGATTAAATCATTAGCATTAAATATTTAATTAGTTAGCTTAATTAAAACTTGATTATGTCTCGGACTCAATATAAATAAATAAATACGCTTGAGCAAGATTTTAAAACTTGGTTTGTGTTCAAGCTCAACTCAAATTTAATAAAGAAAATGAACAAATATGTGTAAGATAGTGCTTAGCTCAGTTGTGTTCATTTGCAACCCTACCTAGCTGACTCTCACAACTTCTTATAAATAAATTTTAAGCATGCTTGCTTTCATGGAATGGATATTATGCGCTACATGTTTTTCAACTATGTACTATGCAGAGATGGCGGTGAATTATCAACTAGGGATTTGCAAAAAATGGTTCAAGCATTACCACAATACAGCGAGCAAATCGATAAGCTTTCCCTTCATGTCGAGGTTTGTTGTGTTAATGGCCATTTAGTTAGCTAATGTCAAGCATTTTCAAATATTTTATCTATTGTTAAATGGCATTTGTCGGACTCATGGCTATTGTTCTTTCTTGTGAAGTACTTTATCAATTGTTTTACTGTTATAAGCAATAATATTTTTAGAAAATTTATTCATTATATTCATATTTATATATCTATTTTGCTATCATTTGAATGAAAAATTGAGTTGGCTCCGCTTTGGATCACTTAAAGCAATTATTGGATCCTCTGCAAGGCCTGATAAATTTCTTTTATATCACTTTTCGAGTAGTTTTTTTATTTGATTGGCAAAAATTCAACTTACTGCGTTGTTGACACAACTTTGAATCGATAGTTGCTAAATTTTTTAGATGCGATGTTTTTATTTGTTTTATCTAAAGGACAATCCTTTGCATTGTGCACTTTTTGGAAATTAGCCAAAAAATGCAAGGCTTGTCAGAAATAAAAATGTACGGATCACTGTTTTTGTTCAAATTTCTATTTTGCTAAATTTGGGCTGTAAATCGGTAATTTAGGTATAAGCATTCCTTTTGCTTTATTTTAATTCAATATGGGCCATATATGCGTATAAAATAGTATTCCTTCTGTTTTTGTCACATCAATTTCTTTCTTTGTGATAGCGGGAGATGCATGGTTTAATTTTTTTAAATGATGCTATTGTTATTCTGTTAGTTCAATTCTTTTAGATGATGCTATTGTTATGCTGGTAGGATGAAAAGATTGTAAATATTTTTACATATTTCACATGTGAACTGGTTCATGCATCATTATCCTCACCATCCTTCTGTTTACCTCCTCCCTCTGTAGAGCACACTTGCAAGCATGGATTTGAGGTTTGATAGATTGCCCTAATATAAAGTTTTGGGAAATATATGGTGTATTTGGGGCGGCAGTGTGTTGGTGGGGCGGTGCTGCACTGTAATTTCTTCGTTTTGGCAAAACATACTTTTTCAAAAAGCTGCAGTTAAAAGCTATGTTTTTCCACTAAACCCGACTTTTTCAAAAACAAAATTCTTTTGTAATAGCCACCGCAGCTCTTGAACAATAGCTTCTTTCTTAGCAACTTCACAGCTGCTTCTTCAAACATCTGCAGTTGCACCAAACAGACCCTAAGTGTGATGACTGCTAGAAAGCTGTTGTTTAAATTTTAAAATTTTTTTTTTTTATTTTTGTAATCACCATCGGAACTTTTTGAACCACAGTTTCTTTTGCAATAGCTTCACAACCGTTTTTTTCAAATAGCTGCAACTGCCTCAAACAAACCCTTGTAGCCACGTGAAACAAGAACCGAAGGAAACAAGTGAAAAAGAAAAAAGCCACGTGAAATAGAATTCTGAAAATTCTTTCAGCAATCGAACAACAATGGCTGAATCTCTGTTCAGCCCAAGTAACTAACCACCTGAAACTTTCGGGATACAACAAGAATCACCCAAGTTATTTTAAAATATAAAAACTTCTTCTAAAACAATCTGTCTTTCTCCTCCTAATAGCAGTTATTTATACAATAAAATAAACCGAAACCGAAACAGACAAACATTATTAAAACATTAAAGCTCTTGCATCATTCCCCTATATTAGGAGGTGGTTTAGATTCTTGGGTAGATCAATTTGATCGGCATTGTCATTAATTTTTTTGAAAATTCCAAAGAGTCCATCAGCATGTTGTTTGAGTTTACAAATTTTTCTGGTGAGAACCTTTCTTTTCTACATACTGGCGTGACTTATTGGTCTGATTTTGGCAACGGGAATTTTGTTTAGTTATCCTTTCTCTGACTAGTTGATGCAATTGCTGTAGTTCTTGGTCGTGCTGCTCACCATCTGGACTATAAGGAGAAGTAAATAGTTGTGCAATAGGATTAATCGAAGTTGTTGGATTTGGGAACCATACAAAATTTCAGGACTTTTCCCAGTAGTTTGATTCCGGGATCGATTAAAAGCAAACTCCACTTGTGCAAGGGATGAGATCTTACTGCTGTATGTTCTTTCCAACAAAGCAATGCAGTAATTACTCAAAATATAGTTGACTGTCTCCATCTGGCCATCGATTTAAGGATGGGCAGCTGCAATAAATTGTAGTTTAGTTCCGAACTTTCCCCTCAAAGTACTAAAAAAGTAACCCTGAAATTTGAGGTCTTTATTAGAAGGAATGGTCTTAGGGATTCAGTGTAATCGCATAATCTCGTTGCATTATAGATTTGCAACGTGTGTGTCGTCCAGTCTTTGTGCATAGCATAAAGTGAACCATTTTAGAAAATTGATTCATTATGACCAGAATGGATTTTTGTTGCAATGTATCCGAGACAACCCAATCACAAAATCAGCAATAACATAAATCCATGGAGATTCAAGAATCTGCAGAATTGTATACAATCTGTGGTTTTGACCAATAGTTTTAGCAATTCAAAAAGTTTGGCATTGTTTTATGAAACTATTCACCTCTCATCACATTATGTTCAATAAAAATTTTCTCGAGTAAAACCAATGTTGTCTTCGCTAAAATGATCAACTAAAACTTCTTTATGACATTCAGATATTAAATCCAAACATATGGAGCATTGTTGTACGCATAATCTGTTTCCCAAAAATAGATATCCATTCTTGGGAGTGCCCCTTGTTGTCTTGTTGTTCCAGCCACCCATAATCACTGCCGCTCCTCACCCACAGCCCTGAAACCCCTTCCCTATCTTGCTGCTACCCCACCAAGCCCTCTAACCTTCACTACCTTCACCCGGGATCTTCCTTAACTAGAAGGCTACATGTCGTGTGTGTTGTACGTTTTCTTTCAGGTGTGCTTGATTGTAATCGCCCTTTTTCTTCCAGTAATAATATGCTTTTCTTAATGTCTTCTGGGTTAACTCTAGTATTATTTTGTATTAGAGCTAGACTAACTCTAGTTCTATCATTGGGATTTCTAACATCTGCCTTACCCTTTCAAAAGTTTTCTTTTATAGTCCCCAAATCATAGCCAAAATTTTGACCTAATTTTAATTTTCTCTTGCTAATTTCTAATTCAACAACCCTAAATCAATTTTTACGCCATTTTTACTTCCCACTTCACACTCTAGCCATGTCACCAAAGAGATACATGCCCGAGCCTAATCAGAAAGAGATACAACGAGAGATCTACAAACTTCAGCGGAGGCTTGCAAACATTTAGAATGAAAGCCAGGGGGAACACACCCTTGGCCGTGATCTGGAGAGTTGAATATGAAGATAATACGAGAGATATATCACCAGTTCCTACTAACTAATGACAGACAAAATGTTCAGAACTTAGCTTCAGAAGTGGAGGGACAAAATCATCGAGCCAGCACCCCATCTAATAGGCAGAGTTCAACCTCATGATCTTACATTGAGAGTACACCCAGAAGAGTATCGAAGATGACCCCACTAGAGGAAACCCGAATTCAGAGTGGGGAACATGTGGAACTGATCTGCATCTGTAACGCAACAAAGAAATCAGACTGCACAACCAGGATGATCAGTTTCACTGAGCAGGTTCTTGAAAAATTGGGTAATGACACAATAGACACTGAAGATGGTGAGAACATAAAGGAGGAGGACCAACTTCCAATTGAGGAAAGATGCACATAGTTCTAGTTGAGCCCGTGGGAGAGACTTCAACCAACTTCACGGTTAAGCGTCCAAGACAATTTTGAGTTCAAGAAACTGACACTATAGACATGACAACTCCGGATAAGAGAATTCAAACCATTTAGATCTATAGACTCATTTTTGATTTGTCCCTATTGAGGGAGGTCTAACATGTCAGAAATGAGGCCCTTTTGTGCCACGTGGAAAATTATACGAAGTTATTCAAATGTTAGATTCAGTTTAACATGGTACTCATCATTAGATGTCTAGACTTGAGAGATGAAATCCAGCCTTGAAATTTGTCTTGGGAGCTTGATGGGGAAAGAAATTGTTCATATGAATCCAGTTCCTATCAGTGGAGAAGTGGTCTCTCCTGAGTAGTTGCTAGTGAGCGTGGTGTAGCATGCCATAGATTTTTCCTAAGCATTGATTTCTCCTCACATATTGGTTTATCAGCTCCATTTCGCTGAGTAATATAAGTGGAAGAAGTTTTCAGACTTAAGTGCTCAAGAGTTATATTGCGGGAACCTGTATCTATATGAAGCACCATGTCACAAACTAACTTTTCTCTAATTACCTGTGCTGCTTTAGTGCTATTCTTTAGCACTAAAGCAACCAAATATCTCTCAGAACACTTGGACTTGTAAGCACAAAGCACTCTAAGAATAAGAGTAGGGAGAAATATTGGAGAAAGGAACACTTCACTAAGAAAAAAATTATAAAAACCCTTGAATGCTTGGAAGCTTGGATGCTTTCCTAGGTGATTACAAATGAAGGGAGGGACTCTTACTTATAACTCTCTCCAAGCCCAGGGAACATTCTAGAATACATTAGATTATTCTAGTTTTTAG
The DNA here is from genome assembly GCA_003013225.1 of Phalaenopsis aphrodite. Lineage (NCBI taxonomy): Eukaryota > Viridiplantae > Streptophyta > Magnoliopsida > Asparagales > Orchidaceae > Phalaenopsis > Phalaenopsis aphrodite. Next base: position 2,091,051 of record NEWO01000028.1, read on the forward strand.
AGAGTTCTATACTCCTCTCTTATGTACATACATAGCTATAGAAATTTCTAGGTTACTCTTAAGAATTCCTTGGAGCTTTTCCGTTTAGCATTCTCCGGAATGTGGTGGATTTTTCTAGAGTCCCTTGGATGCCTCTCTATATTCTAGCTTTCTCAGAAGTTTCCATCCCATGAGGGTTTTCTCAATCTCTAGAATATGGCGAAGCGTGACACTCTCCCTCACTTAAGCTCACGATGCCTTTATTGCGACTTGCTCTTGGCACTCGAACCTGCTTCCTTTGTTTGCTCTCGACAAACTTGAGTTCTTCCTTCCTGGTTGGCAACTTTGTCCTTGGCTCCAGTCTAATCCGATGATCTTTTCCCTTTCTTAGTGGTAGAGCCTCCACCACTTCCCTTGGCATGCCTCCTCGAGGCTTCTCTTCTTCATCTGAGTCATGAAGAACAACCAAGTTGCTCCCCTTGTCTTGTGGAATGCCTTTCTCGAATTGGATGACCGATAACATTTTGGCTTCTTGCTTGTTAGTCCTCGTTATGGGTACTAAACAAGCTTGGTTGTCTTCCATGATGCACATGCTATTGGCAAATGACATTGAGAATGTCCTTGCTTGATCCTAGAAGTTCATCCGCTGGACAATTTTAAAATCATCCATTGGAATAACAGAGAAGTCTATGATACCTAACCATGTTCCAATGCTGGTCTTTACTCTTCTGACTACTCCGTGGATTGACCTTGCTGTTGAATTGACGACTTTGATGGATCCTCCTCCTTCACTCATCTGCAAACCCAACCTCTTTGCTTCTTCCACGGAAATGAAGTTGTGAGAAGCGTCTATGTCCACCATTGCTCCAGTGATTTTCCCACTTATTATCATCTCCACAAAGAGTAATCCCTTTCCTTGAGGTTTTGTTGGACCTTGCATCCCATTCAACAATTGTTTAGCCCAACTTGTGTCGTCATATCACTTCCCTCTTCCTCTTGATGGCTTGCTAAGAGAGAGTTTAGGGTCTTCTGAGGGCGATCTCTTGCCCAATGAGATCCTCCTTAAAGGAAGCAGTTGTTATGTGATTTGGCTTTGTCATTTCTAGGCTTCCATTGGTCTTTCGCCTTGGATGTAGTCGATTCGGGGCGGGTCTCCTCCTTATGTTGATTCTTGTCTTCCCCCCCCCTTTGACATGGATACCCTTCTTTTCTTTTGGTTTTGTAGACTCTTTTGTATAGTTGACCAAGCTTTCCACAACGGCGATGACATTAGCGAGATCTTGTGCTCCACGTCTTATAAGCTCAGTCTTCGCCCATTGTTGGAGTTCATCCATGAAGTTGAATAAAACATCTCTGTCTGACATGAGAATTTCAAGAACTAGGCTAGTAAACTCCGTAATATGTTCTCGAATTGATCCCTCTGCTTTAGCCTTCGTAATTGGGCTCTAGCCTCATCCTCCATGTTTTCTGGATAGAACTCTTCTTAGCTCTCTCTTAAAGTCATCAAAGATAGATATGGTGCACATATCTTTCTCAATATCTTCACGTCTTCTCCACCATAGGATAGTGATGTCTGAGAGACGCAGAGTAACAAATTAATTCTTACCTCATCATCTGTAATTCTCATTGCTAAAAAATATTGCTCCAGTCCCCATAAAAAGTTGTTCACTTCCTTTGCATTGTGAACTTTTGTAAAACTCTTTGGTTTTGGAACTTTGATTCTCTTGGCTTCTAGAGTATGATGGTTGATGGTTGTCTCTAGTGCTCTTTTGCATAGCAAGATATCCCCACGAATTTCCTCCAAACTAGCACGTATGTTGCTCATCTCTTCTTCATGGGCTCTTCGTACTTCTTGGAGCTCCCCTATCAAGTCCTCCCGCATCTTAGCCATTTTGTCCCTTAAGGACTCCTCTAGTTGGAGCATCATACCTTTGATCGTAGAATGGATGGTGATGTCCTCCTCGAGTCTATCAACCCTTTGGCCAAGACTCTCTATCTGGGCCTCCACGTCATTCATTGTCTCCTCCACTCGAGCAAGGCGCGAATCAAAGTCATGCATGTTCTCCTTGGACCTCCCATGTGGTTTGGATGCAGCTGGGTCTTGTTGCTCCTAACGAGTTTATCCTTGTTGAGATGTTTCCACATTAGTGGTTTTGGACTCCATTACGTACTCTTTAATGCTCTTTGACATACATTCGAACCGAGACTCTGATATCAACTGTCACGTACTAACTTTTCTCTAGTCATTCATGCAGCTTTAGTGCTCTTCTTTAACACTAAATCAACCTAATATTCCTCACAACACTTGGACTTGTAACCACAAAACACTCTTAAAAGAAGAATAGAGAGAAATATCAGAGAAAGAAACACTTCTATAAGAAAGAACAATTACAACCCTTGAATGCTTGGAAGCTTGGATGCTTTCTTAGGTACCCCCTCCTTCAACTTCTTTCTTTCCCTCCTTCCCTTTTTCCTTCCTTTGCTCCTTTCCCCCCATTTTCTTTTCTTCCTCCCCTTTTCTTCCTCATCTTTCTTTTCTCTCCCCTCAACTTTTCTTTTTAAGCACTTTCCTATTTTAAATCCTCTCCAAAAAACCTGAAATTCTAATTTTATTCTTCTTCTTTATTTTAAAACCCCTTCCTAAAATTTGAAATCTCTTTTTGTTCTCCTTGCTTATTTTAAAATTCTTTCCTAAAATCTGAAATATATTTTTATTCTCTTACTTATTTTAGGAGCCTTTCCAAAAATCTGAAATCTTTTTTATTCTTCTTTCTTATTTTAAAAGTCTTTCCAAAATCTGAAATATTTTCTAGGTCAAGCATCGTTATAAGCTGGAGGTGATGTGTTTAGAGTTAGGGGTCTTGTTTTTTATATCTGAAATCAGGTTTTAGCCTTTTATATTCCCCTTCGAGGGTTGTATCCGTCGTCGAGGTAATGCTCCTGTTGTCCCTCGTCAGAGGTGGTGATCGTCTCCACAGATACTGGTGGTGCTCCTGCTATAGCTTCACTCCAACGAGATATTTATCTATCCTTCCACCCTTTATGTTGTTGTCCACCCACTTCCCAACCCAACAGTTGGCCACCACACCTCTTTTTCAACAACTGCTGGTTGCTATCCTCCCTCCAACCTACTGTCAGCCTTCTCCCAGCATGGTTGCAACTCCTGATACTTCATTCCAACACTCAGCTGCCTTTTCTGACCAATCCATTCTTGCTTTCCACTTGCTCAGAATTCCTCCCAGCATTCAGCTGACCCACTTCCAGTCGTCTTTCTTGTTGTCCAGACCTTTCCCATCGCTGCTAGCGCTTCACCGTTCGTTTTCCACCCTCTTAAAGTTTTGATGAGCATTCTCCACTACTGCCCCACCTTCCCAACTTGCTGCAACCACACTCCCACCTTCCAATCAACCTCCCAACAAACCTTCCCACCACCTTAACCTGCCGCGTCCCTCCTCCAGTTCACCTTCCAACCCCTATCCACTGGGCCAACATCCACCACGCTTGGGATATACTTTCAAGGGGTTGGCATGTCTTTGTGTTTGTTTATCGTTTATTTCATGTTTTGAAGAGTCTTTATAACCGATTTCAAATTCAATAATAATATTTGTTTCTTTGTGGTTTGGGCTTTCTCCTACGGTATCACAAAATCTCCAAATATGTTTTAATAGCTTGATATGTGTTTGATTGAATTTGGATTGAACCAATTTTAGTATTATCAGATTCGTCATGTCGAGACGATCAGTTTGACTATAATCTTGTTAAAATTGGAGCCGTAGATGTTCTTTAATATGAATATAGAAGTTTTTTTTGCTTAAAAAAAATGCCTCAAGATTTATGGCAAATAATAGAATTTATTGATGATGCCTGTATAAAGCTGCTTGAAGTTCATCTAGTTTGATCTTGAATTTAGAAGTAAGATCAACCTTCCAACGATGTTTAAATTTTTTAAGAGGATCTAAAGTTAAATGCTAAGTTTTCTAGTTGTTATTGCATGCTAAGTCGTGGAGATTAAATCGTGCTATGCTGACTTAATTTCTAGGTTGACTTTACCATACTCAGACCATAACGAAAACACAATGAAATCTACAACAATAACAGTAAGATGTATCCATCAATTGAGAGAACTTGTATAAAATTTTGTGTGTGTCAATTTTCTTTTCTGTTTTTTTTTTCTATAGGGGGCTTTGTGGAATTTACATATGTAGAACAGAATTCTTATGTATTTAAATATCTCACACCTAACCTCTCATCTGTACATACATATCACTTTGTGCTTTAAATTTATGCATGAAAGCTGTATTTCACTTTTAAAAAGTGGTAATAGTGCTATTTTTTATGTGATATTAAAGATTTGAGTGTTGTGTATAGTAAATATGAAGGTTTAGGTGTGAGATATATACATACATAAGAATTGTGTGCTATGTATGTAAATGCACCTTTTTTTATATTCCATTGGTGATTGAATTAGGTTTCACATATTTCCTCACTGCTACAAATAGTGATGCTTTTCACCGTCTCTGTACAGGAAAGTGATTCATTCATTCCATCTTCTTTGGGATTTGTTCACAACTGGATATAATTTTCTGCTTAGAATTACAATGGAGGACTCTCCTCCCTCTCTTTTCTCCAGCAGGGATTTTCTTGTATTGTGGAAGCTTTAGTTTCTCAGTTAGCCTTGCCTTGTACATACAAGCACTACTACTTTTTTCTGTAAAATGCTTTCATCCTTCCATTTGTGAGACTATTTGTAACTTATTGTGGCAGATGAAGGAACTTTATGGTATGGATTATTTTCTCTTGTTTATATGGAGCGAACAACTGAATTTAGATGGTGAATAAGCTTTTTTCTCTCATGTAACTCATGATGTATTTTGATCATTGACAAGTAGTTAATGTTTTCTCACTAAAGGAGTTTATCTTCGCTTTTTTTTTTTTTTTTGAAAAAAAAAATGTTTAACCTTCCCGAATTGTGAGACTATTTATGTTTTCTCTGAACAGATAAGCTTTTAAACAGCTTAAACTTTTGTGATATACTGAAGGAAATTAACCTCCATCATATTCATCTTCTAATTCATGCAGATAGCAGGGAAGATTAACAAAGTAATTAGAGAAGCTGGACTTCGAGAACTGGGCCAACTGGAACAGGATCTTGTATTTGGAGATGCTGGAACAAAAGATCTGATCAATTTCTTAAGGACAAATCAGGTTATCATGCAGTAATTTTTAAATGAACTAAAATTTTATAACAATTTATGTTACTGTACATGTAAATTACCTTAGTGCACAGGATGTGACGCCTGAAAATAAGCTCCGGTTATTGATGATATTTGCGGCTATATATCCTGAGAAGTTTGAAGGTGATAAAGGGGAGAAGTTGATGCAGGTTATTTATCCCACTCGAGCATTTCAAGTAACATGATGCATATAAATTCTCCCTGCATTGATAATAAGATCCATGTTTTAGCATTTCATTATATTTATTTATTTATTTGGAAGAGTTTCGGCTTTGCTTTCTTTTCGATTATGTGTATCAATGAATTTAAAGCAGTCTTTTTAGCCTTTCTCTAAGCATAAAGTATTTTTTTCAGTCTGAGATGAGACAAATTCCTAGGTGTACGCCATGTTACTTAATTTTTTTGTACGAAGATCTTCTTTTCATTTTTTAATTACATACCACAGATTCATGTGATTGCGTTGTTTAAATGTTCAATTTCATATCTTTGTCATATAATATTTTGGTTTTTGAAGTACAAACTTTGTGGAATACACTGTTGTTTTTTGCTGCATACCGTGGAAAATTGTGGAAACTCCTTTTTTTGAGGTTTTTGTAAACTTTTTTCTAATAGATCGAAATGAAGGTACTAAATTTTTCATGATAACAGGGAGTTTCATCAAACTAGGCAAGTATAATTACTAAGAATTTTTAAATTATTTAACATTTATGATGAACTTACTACACCCAAGAATAATATCCATATTCTTGTAATCATGTTTATTCTGATATATTGAGAGAAGGTGAAACCATAAAATTGATGAATTTCTAGTTTTTTATGAAAAATCTATGGAATAAGTCTATGGGCTTGATCATGTGTTAACTTTTACTTTTTTTTTTATTTTTATTTTTTTGCTTGAAATACTGGATTTTTATAAATTTTTTCTTCTTTTCATGCGGTTCAGAATATTTCATTGGATCAATTTCAAAGCTTATGCTTTCATCGTGTGAGCTTCTTATTGAAATAATAATAAAGGCGACCAAAAATCTGCCTTGATGCATTTTACGTTATCTGTTTTAGATCTTCCTGTATTTTGGAAGTTTATCGTTTTTTACTGAAAGAAGTAAACTTGTCAATGGCCTTTTAAAGGCTGAAGGTTCCCTTTCATTTCTGGCTGCATTTGCACTTTTCACCCTAGAAATATCTTTTTTTTTTCACAAAAATAATTTTTAGGAGCCAATTAACAAGCATCTTTGGAGTATGCTTTTGTCATACATGAGCAAATTCATGAGAAAGAAAGTTTTTCCTTTTTAACCAGCTGGCAAGATTATCACCTGATGACATGAATGCCGTGTATAACATGAGATACTTAACATTACCAGACCTCAAAAAGACGTCAGGAGGCTTCTCACTCAAGTTTGAGGTTCACAAGGTACGTGCCTGAATCTTTTTTTTTTTTTTTTTGAGAAATTTACATTCATAGCACACAATTCTTATGTATTTTCATATCTCACATAAACTTTAATATTTACATACATATCACTTTGGAGCTTTAAAATTGTGAATTAAAAGGTGTATTTCACTTTTAAAAAGTGGAATAGTGCTATTTTTGTTGTGATTTTAAAGATTTGAGTGCTTTACTTGTAAATATGAAAGTTTAGATGTGAGATGTATAAATACATAGGAATAGTGTGCTATGTATGTAAATGCCTGTTCTTTTTTTAGTTATCATCGGTTTCTCTTCCCTCTACAGCCATCTTGTCGACTAATTCTTTTTTTTGATATTTTTGGATGATAAAAGAAGCAAGCTGCTAGGAAAGAAAGGACTGATGAAGAAGGGACTTGGCAACTTTCACGGTTTTACCCTGTTATAGAGGTACATACTGCATTTATGTTCGTCTTTATTTTATACCAAGCATGGAATGGTTCCTAGACTTCTCCAGGCGTGTATTAATTCTTTTTTTTAAAATAATTTTGATTCTTCTTTTTCTTAACCATGACGGCCTTAAGTTTTCAAATTGTTCGGTTAGTGCAGATGATTTTTCTGGCTGTTCTTATTTTTTAGGAAGAATTGTATGCATACCACTCGATTCTGCTGTATTTACATTTCTAACACCTCAACTTCAACTTTTTCATGTATGTCACCTTATATATGCATAAAGAGAAGCTTTTACCTTTTAAAAGTTGAAGTGGTGATATTTTTTATGTGAAATGAAAGATTTGAGTAGTATAAATGTAAAAATTAAAGTTTATGTGTTAAATTTGTATATACATAAGAATTGGGTGGTATGCATGTTAATGCCCCTAATTTATATATTGCCTACATTAATTCTTTTTATGGTGCTCAATCATCAATTACTTCCTTTTAGGCTACTTTGCTGGACTGCATTGTTCTATGATACCAACAGAGTTATCTGTAATGTCAAAAAAAATGCTTGAACTCTCAGTTTTCATTCTACAATTGTTGATTTGTTGTCAGTAGATCATAATTAGAAACCTTCATTTGCATATTTGATATTATCTTTTTTTCTTTCATCATTATTATTGTTTTCATCATACCTGTTTAGTTTCAAATGAATTGCGACAATTTGCCCTGTTATCATGCCTCGACAGGAACTTATTGAAAAACTTACCAAAGGTGAACTACCGAATAATGAGTATCAATGCATGAATGATCCAAGCCCTTCTTTCCATGAAACATCAAATGGTACACCAGTCCGAACAACTTCCAGTCAACCTGCTCACTCTATGAGATCTAGACGCCCTGCTACATGGGCTCGGCCTCGTAATTCTGATGATGGATATTCGAGGTAATACATAATTAATCTTGTTACCCACTTGTATTCTTCAAGATATTTATTTGTTTTCCAGCTCTTATCTTAATTTTCAACTGCTAATCTTTGGGCCTTTTCAGTGATTCTGTACTAAAATATGCATCTAATGACTTCAAGCATATGGGCCAGAGGATTTTTATTTTTATAATTGGTGGAGCCACTCGATCCGAGGTGATCATTTATTTATTTTTCAGTAGTTATAAAATGTTTCAGTACTACACTTTTGGTACATAATTACCTTTAACATTTAAATCTTTTAACAGCTTCGTGTAGCCCATAAACTTACTTCAAAGCTTAAGAGAGAGATCATCCTTGGTTCCACAAGTATTGACGATCCTGCACAATTTATAACGGTGAGTTCAGGAACATCTACAGCTTCGTGTAGCCCATAAACTTACTTCAGCATATGATACAAAAAAATAAACAGCAAGTGTCTTGTTTTAGATCAACACATTTAATTTTAAATATATTTAAAATTTTAATATTAAAATATTGTTATAAAGTTTTAATTTATTAATTTAAAACATGGATATTCGACTTGTGTATTCCTTTTTGAAATATTATTTGAACCTGACACTTATATGTTATATCCCACACATAACGATGCCAATTTAACAGCATCGGGTAGCCCATAAACTTACTTCAGCATATGATACAAAAAAATAAACAGCAAGTGTCTTGTTTTAGATCAACACATTTAATTTTAAATATATTTAAAATTTTAATATTAAAATATTGTTATAAAGTTTTAATTTATTAATTTAAAACATGGATATTCGACTTGTGTATTCCTTTTTGAAATATTATTTGAACCTGACACTTATATGTTATATCCCACACATAACGATGCCATGTTGGAGGCGTGTGTCCATGTCCGATAAGTCGACGCTATACTACTCCTTAATCAGGAGTGTTGGTGCGTCATAGGTCCAAACGTGGTGTAGGTGAATAAATCAGGCCACTACGATGCTTTATATATTATGCTCACATATCTATGGTTAGGCTAGCCTTTTGAAAGCAAGCAATGGTTTGGGTTCTATTTGGGGCAATATTTTGTTTCTTAGATAACTACCTTATTTCTGTTTTTTTATAGTATTTTTGCTGCTTGTTAAATTTTTCCATGATCTTTTTTTGATGATTTTTAGAAATTTCCAGAAAGAAGAAATTTTATAATTACTCGTTAGCTTTTAAAAAAATCTAAAAAGAGTTATGTGTAGGGGTGTGCACTGTTAGGATAAATCTAATAAACTGAACCGAACCGAACCGTTTTATTGATTTGGTTTGGTGCTTAAAACAACTGTTCGGATTACGGTTTAAATTTTGCATATTTTGGTTTACGGTTTACGGTTTACGGCTCGGGTTAAAAAAAAAAAACTGAACCGACCGAAAACTGCTTCTATATAAGCGGAACCGCGACGGAAGGGGTGAGTGAATTGTGATGAAGGATCATTTTTACTTATATCATTGTATTTTTATGTGTTTTTTTTTTTAACATATCAAAGATTTAAATTTTGGTTTATGTAGAACCAAACCGATCAAATACGGTAAGACTGGTTCGGTTACTGAAGAAATTTTGATTCGATTGATTGGATCCTGAATTTCTGTTTGCTAAATCTTCAAACTGATTCATCCTAACCGACTGATTGCACACCCCTAGTTATGTGATTGCTTTTATGACCAAATGGACATTTAATTGTATCGAATTTGGGCCTGGACTATGAAGCCCCCTCAATTTTCAATGTTCTACTTGCTAGGAACATCAGGACATGACGAGTTCAAAATATCTCCAAATCTTTCTCCGAACCCAAAATATGTTAGGTTTGGTCAATTAAGAATAAAAAGTTTATCAACTGGCTGGTAATAAAAATCCCATCAGTAACACATTTACTAACAAATTTGGTTGTCTTAGTAGTTTGTCTTTTGAAGTGCACAAAACTAATGCCTCTCATATGAAAGGTTTTATATTGAAGATGTGACTGCTCATATTTATGGTTGTAATCAAACCGAGTCTGTCTTAGTATGTCGTGGTCTGGACTTGGCGATATTATAAGTTGCTCATATTCTCGAGCTTGAGTCGGGCTTTCACATAAATTCTTATACTTTGTTTTTTTAATTTTTTTAGAAATTGTAGTTAATTTGTTGTCATGACCCTGTTCGGGTTTTGGAATTTAACCAAAGTAGATACAAATGATTAGATAATCAAAAATTAAAATTTTTTGTACTCATTTTCTTTAACTAACATTTAAAAAATGAAAGATTTACTAAAAAAAGTAAATTAAAACAGTACAGTTAAATTTACCTCATCACTGGTTGTCTGCACTCTCTATAAACATTTTCTCTTCAATTATTCATTGTTTAATTAGATAATTTAAATGAGAAATGATAGTTTAAACAATAGTAAACTAAACAAAGCTAGTAAATACTCATACTATTAAACTAAAATAATGTAACAAAATGAGAACAATATGCATCATAGTCAGAAATACTATAAAAGAATATAAAAACGGTGGACAATTTATTTTGTTAAATTGATTTTTCACGGTTGTTCAAAACTTTCAATGTGTTTTATCATATCAATAAAATATTTATATCATTTTTTATATGTACAACCGTCACATGAACACCGTCTAAAATTATGTCATTTAAGGCGCATCAATATCAATAACATTTTCCATTGATGTGGACAACTATTTTAGCGTCCCTCCGGCAGCACCATAAAATTGTGAACTTTATCATAACCAATCAAAATTGTAAATTCCATTCTTATTGCTCTTCATAATATTCAACACATAGTATAAAAGCTTGCATGTGTCGCTGATCTTCCTGCCTTCGCATGCATCGATCGGCTCCCCAAGTAAGCCGTTCATAATCAGAGTCATTTTTTGATGGTTTGGTCTCATTAAATGTTGACCTTTTGTTGATCTGATTTAGGGTTTAGGGTTTAGATTCGACTTATGTTAAGAAAGGTAGAGATAGACCTAAACAGACTTGGGCATGTAGGTATAAAATGATTTTAATTTATTAGAATTAAATGAAAATGCAACACTCAAAAGGCTACAATGGAGAAAAAAGATTCATGTAGCCGACCCCACTTAATGGGATAAAGGCTTGTTGTTGTTGTATTATTATATTTATATATGTAATCAAATTTCATTTAAATAATCTATTACAAGTAATATGAGCTACTATCGAGCTTTTTACTAAGTATTTAATAAATTACTAGTTGAATAATAGATAAGTTTGTTCGCCAGCATAAATAAACAAGTTAAGCGGTGTCTGGATTTTATTTATTTAGTATTGTTGTTCTTAAAAGTAGTTCCAACTTTTTTTTTAATTTGAAAAAAACTTAAATAGGTATTAATCGAGTTGAGTTCTAGTTGTTCATCGAGTGCATTGATTCATTTACAAACCTACTTATAATATCTTTCATTAACTATTAATGTTTTTATTGCTCAATCTAGTCTGGATAATCTTTAGTCATTGGAATCTACTACAGAACAAATTTTCTCTTTTAACCAGTTCAACTTTTTCAATAAAGAAAAAAGAGATTTACATGCATGAAACCAAATTTTTATCTATTAGACTATTACCTAACACTGAATTTCTTAATTTTTAATAAAATGGTTCAATCTTAAAATGGTCTCCTGACTTTTAAGGTGTGGCAATTTAGTTCCAAAGTTCTGCAATGCTCCAATTTAATCCTATGACTATAGAAACTTGATTCTAATTTTTCTTTCAGATTAAATTGAAATCAATTTTGTTAGTCTAGGGACTAAATTGGGGCACTTCAAAATTCTAGGATTAATTTGTCACAATTGAATAGTTGAGAGACCATTTGTGGATTTATCGTCTACTTTTATAACAATCTATTGTATAAAACAAATAAAAAAATATATATATGCATAAAATGGTGTATATCTCTTTATACAAGTTAATGTAAGCGACATTTTTTATATGATTTACAGATTGTTGTGTCATATAAATAAATATAAAGATTTGTGTGCTTGATATGTAAATAAATAAGATTTCAGTGGTTAGCATGTATATCCTCCATGAATCATTTTGCATTGAAAAATCGAAAGCTAATTTGCCTTCTCCTCTGCAGAAACTAAAGATGCTCTCTGCTCAAGAACTCTCTCTCGATGACCTTCAGATCTAACTCGCACAGCCATTACAGAATCTACCGTTTTTGGGCCCGCAGAAACATTTTTTCCATTGCCAGTGATCTCTTTAACCTGTACGTGTTATAAATTTTTTATTTTTATTTTTTATAATCTTTGCATTCAAGATCCATGGTTATATTTTTTTGAACCTGGAAGCATAGTTTCTTGAGCTTGGGCGCATTGTTTTGGCACTGCTTCGTGATGTAAAGAAATAGCTCCCAGGAATTTGAATTGTACATAGTTTGTTTAACATAACTAGTAACAACTTGATCTGAAATATAATCTCTTTTTGTTTTTTTAGGTTATTGACTGAAAATGATTAGATGTAGCAGATATGTTTCGTCTTTGCCTCTGTATCATTTACATTGCATTTCATGAGATTCTTTCTATGTTACATTTTTGTCCCCCATCAAAGCATAAACTTGAAGTCAAAACGTAGAGGCTTGCTTGGCCAAGGAGTTCTGCTACAGTTCTTGCTTTCTTTTAGTCCTCCAGCACCACCCCTTTGCTCTGTTTTCTTTTTTATTTCTCGGTTTATTCGAACATGCTGGTCTTTGATTACCTCAAGACTCTTCTACTCCAGCCTTTGAGCTTTATTTTCATCAATTTCTCATCCATTGTTACCTGTTTCTCCTCAACTTCCTTGAAACCCTTTTCCTCTGGCTTAATCTGCTCCTTTTGAAAAGCTTCAAGCCTCATTGTTCCACAAACTTCTTTTGGAAATCTGCAGGGGGGATATGGTCTTGGTTTTCTGCTTCCGTTGCCATTTGTCGCCCTTACTCCGCCAGTATTGCTCGTCTGTTCTCACAAGGAGTAATAGGAGTAAAGTGCCAAAATAGACTCCTGACTATTTAAATTGGGTCATTTTTATCTTAAAAGTATATAACTATTCTGAATTAGTTCCCTAACTATTTCAGTGGGCGCTAAAATAGTCCTTACTGGGGACTATTTTAACTCGTATAAAAAAAAGATGGGATTAAATAAACAAATATTTTTATAAACTCTGGACTAAAATGTTACTCTGCGTAGAGCCAGCAATCATCTTGACACTTTTCTTTCTCAATATGATTCGTTTGGATCCCTGTTGCCCAAATGCACAAATACGTATCTGCAGGAGTGTCAATCTTCTTAGGTCCTATGGCTAGAGTCTCCTCTTTTAAACACCAAAGTACCATTTTGTTGGAACTCGAACCACTATGACTTTGAAGTGGAAAGAGCTTTTGTTCGAGCCATATTCAACTTGAGCTTGGTTAATCGAGTTCAAGCTTGAGTTCAAGCGGGCTCATGAGCCGGCTTGCTTATCCTGAAAAAACAAAAGAAATATTAATTTAAGTTAATTTTATATTAAACTGATAAATAGAAGCAAGAATTAGATCATAAATAACGAGAAATCACTTGATTCAAAATATAAAGTATTAATTTTGCATATTTTCAATAATTTAGAGATAAAAATTTAAATTTTACTATATTTTAAATCTATTTCATATCAAAAAAATTTTAAACGAGCCAGCTAACCAGTTTTGTCGGGAGGTTGGCTTGAGTTTAGCTAATTAGTTTATTGAGCTTGATTCACAAGCCACTTATCAAGCCCAGCGCATGTTTCACTCACGCTCCTACTTGCTCCAACGAGCGAAGCTCAAGTGCTAAATGATTTATGCATGCAGACCCTCTGTATTTATAGTAATTACAGCGCACGATCATTTATTTTAATCCGAATAATTGGGTTTTACAGAATCACTCGGACTTTCTGTTTATTAGAATATTTATGTGTAGAAGATTTTCTTGCATTTATTTGCATATCTAACATCTTTAACTTTGATTTTTATATTTATGCCACTTTATCCATTCTTGAAAAAAAAAATTTACTTTTTAATAGTTGATAATAGGAATATTTTTTATGTTATCTGAAAGATTTGAGTGTTATAAATGTAAAAATTAAAATTTAAGTTCAGGATATGTAAAAACATATAAATTATGTGCATGCATGTAAATGCCCCTTTATATGTTTACAAATGCAAACTTGCTAAGAATTTTAGTTGGATCAACTTCTCACTTTGATGATGAATGGCTTGCCAACATTTATTTATTTTTGGACATATTACATGGTCACAAGTGCGCATGGGTGTGAGTAGGGCTTTCGATGGGCCGAGTTGGGTTGAGCTCAAGTTGCACTCAATTCGAGCCTGAGTTTAATTCTATGAATTTGAGTCAGTTTTACGAATCAACTTGCTTGTTTTGAAAGAGAGAAAAAAATTATTAATTTAAGCTAGTATTGTAATAGAATGACAAATAAAATAACAATTAAAGGATAAATTATAAAGAATAACTTAGTGAATATTTTTTTAATACTTTAAATAATTTAAAAAATATTTAATTTTAATATGTTTTGAATGTATTTTATATTTATATTTTTATAAATGAGTGAGCTGGCTCATGAGTTGATAGGTTGAGTCATGGGTTGGCTTGCATTTGGAGTGCTAGAACATCGAACGGCTCACGAGCCACTTATTGAGTCAAGCTCTTGCTGGCTCATTAGTCAACTTGACTATGTTGCGCCCCTAAGTGTGATTGAGGGCGTCAATGTAATGCTCATAATGAGGTGAGCTCGAAGACCCAAGAGGCACTATGGACAATGATAGTCACTATCGAAAATGATGGCAAAACTTTGGCTCCCTTATGTGTAATCACAAGTCACATGCCGAAAGCACACAACCCTAATGAATAAAAAAATTGGTTTAGTTCAAAAGAAAGACAACCACTTACCCTTTCATGTGAGCTATTCATATGGCTATGGACTTAATGGCTTGTCACTTCTTGCTCGGGCTTTAATACACTATTATAAACTTACATTATATTAGATTTGACCATGCCAAGTAAATTTTGATATTAGTTAATGTAAACAAAATCTCCAAATCCTTTAAACCTTAAATATCTAAATAAAATGTTTATCTCAAACCAACTAATTTTTTTTTCCAAAATTATAAATTTTGAACTTAATGTAAACAAAATCGTGAGAATTAAAAATTTTCATTTAAATCCAAAATAAGTGTCACAACCTGGCCTGAAGTTTAGAATTTCAAGACGGGAACTGTTGGTTTGACGAATGAAACCTATATAACAGTTTCATTTTACAAAAAAGTATAATAAAATTCAAAGCACAAAAAAAAATTAATCTATTTAGTAAAGATATATATACTACTGATTGTTCATATTCAAAAATTTACATCTAATAAAAATAAAACCCGAACTAAAATAATTATTAGATTGCACTCCACTCTCTGGAGTCCATATAATCTATGACTGGTTTTTCTATAAATTGTTAGCAAATAAAGTTTGTTTTAAACTAATCAGTGAGCAAATATTTCTAAATTACAATAATTATCATTTTAAAATATTTTATAAAATGCAGTAAAAAAGTAAAAGACTGTGCAATAAAATAAAACAATAGCAAAATAAATTTCATTACTTTCAGTTATTTATGTTACACTTTTCATTATTACGAGTTATTGTTTAAATGTATAGTTTATACAAAAATATATTTAATATTTTTCTAACCCACTATAAAAGCACATAATCTTTTCAATTTGTATATTTATTTATATTTTCGTTCACTGGTATATTGTACATTGCATTCTCCTACCACTACTATTCAGTGGACTTCCATTTGCATGCATATATCATTTTTTATTCATTTTTCTTGAATTTATAATAAAAAAACTTTTTTTTTGCATTTACTATAAGAACTCCAAAACAGAAAATAATCAGAACTATTGTAAACTAAAACATATTTACACCTCTTCATTACTGTCTACTATTATTGCCCTCGGATCAGTTTAGTTCTTAGATGCACATCAATAACAATTTATATGTAATTAGTTTTTTGTTCACTACTACTCTTCTTTCCTATTAATTCTCAATTTACTCTTATTATTTTCATAATTTATTTATTTAATTTGCTATGTATTTAATTATATAAACACCGAAGTCAATGAAGAGAGTTGTCGTAACATATAAAATTAATTCATTTTCATTCATTTTTTTATAATTAAGTTAATATTTTTTTTAATTGGTTATTATTATAATAAGTCCTCAAATCATTATTAAAATAAATAAAAATAATTACATGTGAAATTTATATCCATCCCCATCCTATATATAATAATATTATACAATGTTATACATATATTATATAATACTCTATAACAATTTTACTCGTGACGTTTAAATCGAAAAAATATTACATTAGTACTACGCACGTAAAAATAACGTGTGTAGCCAATCAATTCATGCCACGACATCCCGCGCGGCAGAGAAAAAAAAGACGGCGCAGTAACACAGGGAATATTCCCTCCTGTGTTATTCATGTGTTATTGCGTGTTATTCATGTATTATTGAGTGTTATTCATGTGTTATTGTGTGTTATTCATGTGTTATTGATGTGTTATTGTATTACTATAACACCAAGAATATTCTCAGGAGAAAATAACACANCTTGTGTTATTGTGTGTTATTCATGTGTTATTGTATTATTATAACATCAGGAATATTCCTATGACACAATAACACATGAATAACACACAATAACACATGAATAACACGGGAGATATCCTTCGCGTTACTGCGCCGTTTTTTTTTTTTCGTGTCGGGTATCGTGTGATTTCATTGGCTACGTACTTTAGTAAGGTGCGTAGTAATATTTTTTCCTTTAAACCACCTGGATAATTATACTCTCTAAGCAAGCCATTTTCTCGAAGCAATGGCGGCCGCACTTCTTCCCGTCGCCATTCCGACGTCGTCCCTTTATTCTCGAAAGCAAAGCGTCGCCTGTGCGAACTCCTCCTTCGAATTTCTTCACAAGCGGCGGTTTTCGATACGCTCTTTAACTTTCCCTCCCTCATCGAGCCAATGGAGTGCGGTAGTTTCCCGACTGCCGCGCGGTGGATCGGTGGTGGTTGCCTGCTCTTCCTCTTCTTCTCCCAAGAACACTCCACGCCCATCTACTCGTCTTTTTGTTAGTGGTATCGCATCGCCCCTTTCCTAATTTTGTTTCAAAATCAACTTTCTTCCGGTCACTGTAATTTTCATTTTTAGTAGAAGTTTTCCTAGTGAATAACGTTCGATTTGGGATATTCCGTCGAGCAACTAAAGGTTCACTGTGCCATGATTTAGGGTATCTGATAGTGTAGTGGCAATCGCGGTGTTTCAGGGATGTTCTGTTTCTGTGATAAGATAGCAATGCTATCATTCAGCTGAGTTGATAGGGTTTTGGATGGATTTGTTCATTTAATCGGAGAATTGGAAGTCATGCATGATTTTTTTCTTCCTGGGCGAGATTCTTTAGAATTATATGTAGTGCTCTTCCACCGAATCTTTGAATATAATTGAGATTAGTGAGGAAGGGTTTTGGGCTGATGAATTCAGGCTGTTTGGTCGACGCTTGCTGATCAAAATAACTTAGTTAAGAAGTCTGATTTTTTAGGAAAACACATTTTGTGCATTTTAGTAATTAGTTGATGTGCTGGACGGCTTATCTCAGCCCAAGTTGATATCTCTAAACAAAATTTTGTTTGACTAAAAAAATCAAACTTTACCATCGACAATGATATCTCTAATCAAGTGTAAAGTTCAAAGCTTAAGGTCAAAAGAACAAGATGATATCTCTAAACAATTGCTTCTAGAATCACATGGCCAGTATTGCAAGTTATTTCTTTTGACCTTAAGCTTTCTGTTGCTAAGATATCATCTTGGCATACTATTACACTCGGGGAAATTTACATACGTCCCACAAAATCTTATGTATTTACATATCTAATATGCAAAGTTTGATATTACATTTATTACACTTTGGAATAAAAAATCTATGCACGTAAATGTGTATTTCACTTTTAAAAAGATGGCGATGGAGGTATTTTTGAAGTGATGTTAAAGTTTTGAGTAGTATGCATGTAAATATGAATGTTTAAATGTTAGATATGTAAATACATAAGAATTGTGTTTTATGTGTAACACTCGGTTTTCAATTATTCGAAAACTAGAGTGAATAGTTTCATATACTAGAAACTGAAACAAAGCGTCAAGACATACGATGTAAATAGAGATTGAAGGAGGAAGAAAGAAGAGAAGCAGAGAAGAGAGCAAGAAGGGTATGGAAGAAGAGAAGTTTCTTGTGTAATTCTAGAAGCAAAACCGTTGAGATGGAGGGAGACATTTGATTTCGAGGCATGGAAGAAGAAAGGAGAAGAAGCTTGTCATCGTCGAAGTCGAGCGAGGGAAGGTTGAATGCATCCACTCGAGAAGAAGGAAAACGACACCGCTGTCGCTGTGAAGGCGCTCATTTCTCACATACGAGAGGCTCGATTTGTGTTCGGTGTGAAGGAAGAGAAGTTCAAGCAGAATAAGAGGAAGGAGCGAGGAAGTGACTAGTACAAGAACTTAACTGAGCTAGTGAAGGTGAGTTAAAGTTGTTTAAATTATATAAATTTTTTGTTTATTTTTGGTGGAATTTATAATAAAGTGTTAATATGTCTTGTGCCAATTGAAGTCACAAAAAAAAACAAAATGAAAAGATGTTTAAATTTTATGAACTTATGTCACAATAAAAAGAAAAATAAATTAGGTTATGTATTAATTGAGGAAAAGATTTAAATGTTAATGGCTTAATATTTAAGATTATGATTAAATTTATTTAAGGTTAATTTTCATATTGTTTAAAATAATGTTAACAATTAAATTGATAGAATTTTAAAGATTTAATAGAATCATAATAATCAAATTATGATAATGTAATTAGTATCAAATTGGTACTAAATAAATTATAAGATTATTTTAATAAATATGTTATATTTTTTAAAATAAAATAATGATTTTTTATATAAAATATATTAAAGGTAAAATGAAGGAAATTTATTTTAACTATAATAAATTAACAATAATTTCTTACACATTTGATTGTAGGTTTTCATTGAAGAAAATTGTTAAAAAATTTAAGGAAATCATCTTAAAGCAAGGTGAGTATTTTTACTTTTGATTTGTAGTTTTTTTTATTAATTGGTTGCATGAATAGTTTAATACTGTCATTGTCAGGTCCCAAGCCTCGGATATGAAATGTGGACAGTTGCGTTAGGTAGTTGACAACCAGCATAAAATTTGTCAAAAAATCATGACATGAATCATTTAAATCTTTGTGTAAATGTTAGGGTGTCTCTTGGAAGCGACACTGGTTTTTGGGTGTAGTGTTAAATGAGCAAGGGTTTCCACATTACGAACGGATGCAGGTAAAGAAGTTAGCTTATGAAACTAATATTAGAATAAAATCTTAGAATATAGATACTCTCACAGGTAAATTAATGAAATTAGTTAATCTTATGGTTCATAGGAAGATAAATTTTATGTATTCAAGAAACTAAATGTGTTGAAGAAAATGCTGACGAAATTGATAGCTTAGGTTTTAAACTTTGGCATTCAGATAGAAGTTGAACAAGAAATGATGTAGGTGTAATTATATATAAGAGTTTTAAAGATAATGTTGTAAAAATTAATAGAATTTAAATAAACTTATAGCCCTTAAGATTGTTGTTGATGCTAAGTTTTTTAATGTTATAAGTGTTTATGCTCCTCAAGTAGGTTTAGATATAAGTTCTAAAGAAAAATTTTGTAATACTTAAAAGAATTAATACAAATGATATCTCTTGAAAAAAAGAATTTTTATTAGATGCGATTTAAATGAACATGTTGGTAGAATGAAAGAAAATTTTGGAAATATTCATGGTGGCTACGGTTTTGAAGTGATTAATAAAGAAATTAAAACCATATTAGATTTTGATTTATCATATGATTTTGTTATTATTTATAATTCAAGTAAAGAGGTGAACATATTTTTAATTTTAAGAATGAATCTAATAAAATTAAAATTTATTATTGTCTTATGAGAAGGGATCGTTGAGAATACACAAATTGTAGCATCATTTCAAGTGAAAATTTAAGTACTCAACATAGATTATTAATTTTGGATTTTAACATGAAGAGCTGTAAAATAAATTATATTATATTAGGAATTATTATTATAAAATTAGATGGTGGCACTTAAAAGATGAATGAAATTATTTTTATGTATAAACTTTAAGATTTTAAGATTTTGGATGCTCGTGAATAAGCCAATTCTGTGTGATAAAATAGTAAACACTAGTAAACAAGTGACAAAATATGTACTTGGAGAATTATAAGAAAAATTTTATATAAATAAAAACTAATGGTGGTGGAATAATAATGTGCAAGAAAAGATAAAAATATAAGAGTTTTTGTTATAAAAATTTGTTTAAATATAAAAACTTAGAAAATTGTGTAAAATATAAGGTGACTAATAGAGAGTCTAAGAGAATAATTTATGATATTAAAAATTCAGTTTTTAGTGATCTTTATAATAGATTATATACTAAAGATGATGAAAAATATATGTATAAATTAGTCAAACAACGGAAAAATAAAAGTAAAAAATTAACTCAAGTAAAATGTATTGAAGATGAAAATCAAAAAGTGATTTTCTTAGAAGAAGATATTCAACATATGCGGGTGGGCTATATTGATGAACTTTTCAATGAAAAGTTTATGAAAATACGATCGATCTTAGTGATCTTAATATCATTAATAATAATAAACTATTTTATTTTTATAGTCGCATTAGTAAAAATGAAGTTGAGGGGTCTTTAAAGAAAATCATGGGTGAAAAGTTAGTTGGACTTGATGATATCCCAATTGAAGCGTTGAAGTATTTAGGAGATTTGGAAGTTTCTTGGCTTAATAATCTCTTTAATATT
This sequence comes from Phalaenopsis aphrodite, assembly GCA_003013225.1. Classification (NCBI taxonomy): domain Eukaryota; kingdom Viridiplantae; phylum Streptophyta; class Magnoliopsida; order Asparagales; family Orchidaceae; genus Phalaenopsis; species Phalaenopsis aphrodite. Next base: position 2,112,053 of record NEWO01000028.1, read on the forward strand.
ATTTAAAAACTAAAAAAGATGTTTGAAGATGAAAGAAAAGATTTTTGGTCTTCTTTTTTAAGAATAAAGAGAATGCATAGGAGTGTGCAAATTACAGAGGAATTAAGTTGTTGTGTCATATTTTAAAATTATGGGAAAAAGTAATTAAACTTAGGTTAAGACATGATACAAAAAATTTCTCATAATCAATTTGGATATTTGTCTGCTAGGTCTATTATGGAAGTTAGACATTTATTGAAAGGTTTGATGGAGAAGTTCATAGAGAATAAGGAGTATTTACGTATGATTTTTATTGATTTAGAAAAAAACTAATGATAAGGTTCGAGAGAAGTCCTTTGGAGAGTTCTAGAGAAGAAATGTGTTGATATGACTTATATTCAAGTCATTAAAGATATATGTATTATAGTTGTTACTTGTGTTTGAACAGAAGGAGGTTGACCGAGTATTTTCCCATTTCAGCTGGATTAGTTCAGAGTTTGGTTTTAAACCCATGTCTTTTTGCTTTAGATATGGATGCTCTTACTGGACATTTACAGGAGGATGCACATTGGTGTATGTTTTTCACTGATGATATCCTTCTTATGGATTAAACTAGAGAAAGAGTTAAAAAAAACTTGAAGTGTGAAGGTCGATATTGGAGCTTAAAGGCCTTCATTTGAGTAGAACCGAAATTGAATACTTCGAATGTAATTTTAGTAGTAGTAACTCTAGTGCAAAGTTGTAACTATGGGTGAACAAATCATCAAAAGGTTAGAATATTTTAGATATCTCGGGTTTATTTTCAAAGTGTTGTTGATATAGATGGGGTTGCTATTAGTAAAATTCAAGTTGGTTGGTTGAAGTAGAGGAATGCATTAGGCCTATTGTGTTATAGAAAAATATCCCTTTAACTGAAAGGATAATTTTATAAGATGGTGGTGAGATCTGCAATGTTCTATGGTGCAGGATGTCTGCCTTTAAAAGAGAAGCATAAAACAAATCTAAGTGTTGCTGAGATGAGAATGCTTAGGTGGATGAGTAGCTTGGAACTTAGAGACATATTGAAAATGAATATATTTGTGATAGGGTTGGCGTAGCTCCAGTTTCAAACAAAATTAGAGAGAGTCTTCTTAGATGGTTTGGTCACATTAAAGGTTGACCATTTGATGATCCAGTTAGGAGAGTAGATGTTTAAGATTTCGATTGATGTTAAGAAAGGCAAATGTAGAACTAAAAAAACTTTGGCATATTGTATAAAAAATGATCTTAATCTACTATAACTAAATGAAAATTTGACACTCAATATGATGCAATGGAGAAAAAGGATTCATGTAGCCGACCCCATTTAGTGGGATAAAGGCTTTTTATTGTTGTTGTTGTATTAATGGTTACTGCTATATATGAATTCATTTGTCAAGTTTCACTTTGATTTATATACTCTTCTTTTTTATTTGTCATTTTATCGTGTTTATTGTACAATTTAGTGTTAACTATTATTATGCATTACTTAATGGCATATAGATTATGTAAAATTAAATGTATTAAACATATATTTGGTATGAGCTACATATGTTGCTTGCATGTATGTTTGACTGTGATTGGGCTCACTCTCTTATAGGGACACTAAGATACTTGTGCACATAAATGAAAACATTATTGATATTTATGTGTCTTAATTGCTACAAAAAGTGTTTAAATTAAATAGATATATATAAAAACCGTTAAATACTTTTATATTGATTGATTTTATGATTAACTAGCATAAATATTATTTTTTATGCTATTGTAATTCAGAATTTGGAGTGTTCATTGACTATTGTAAGCTTAACGTTGTTTTAAATTAACTTTTTAAATATTAATCCTTGATTAAATGATGAGTAATAGAAGAAGAAATGTTTATAGAAGCCGAGGAAAATCTGATCCAAGATAAATTTATAATTTTTTTATTAAACTTTGCTTATATGGTGACTCTTTCATTTATTTTTGGTTGATAAGATGTTAATTATAAAATTGAAAAATAGAAAAATATGATCGTCACTGGCTGACTGACTTGTTTTTATCTTGATTAATTTCGAACCCCGGGTCGCATCTAGATAGTGTGTATGTAAATTCCCCTTATACTTAATGGGGGTTAACTTTTGTGAAGAATCTTACAAGCCATTAGGATAAGTTTGTGGAGACAAAATGGATAATTATAATTTGTTTAAGATGATATAATTTAGTTTGGCAAATGCTAATTATGGATTCACAACTGGAAGGTATGTTGTTGCCATTTCCAGTATAATGTGTTTGGTAGAAGCATTTTGAATTGCTTCTGGTATGTTCGTGCAGTGGTGATCTTTATAGGGTCAACTTTTGGTTTCCAAACTTGGTAATTTAATGATGCAACAATCTCTACTTCATTCATCTAATATGTAGAAAAGGAGAAGTGGTTAGTAAAATTTGGATTATTTATTATTTTATGGGACATTCATGCAGAAATTTACATAGGAAGAAGGACATAAAAAATTACTCTAGTTTTCCTACCGGTTGATCTATTTAGGGATTGTCAATTGATGACAAGGGAGCAATTCGTGTGTTTTTTTTTTCTTTTTTTGCATATGAATTTATGAGTGGTATTTTCTTGTATACTATGAATCAGTGACTTCAAAATCTTCTTATCCAGCACTCTCTTGATTTGATGACCCTTCAACATAATTCATTCCTTAGAGTTTGGGATTGATTCCAATAAAATCAATGTGATTTTTTGAAAATTTGTGGAATTAGTCCCTACCATCCAAAGTGAGTTTCAAGAGTAAGATGAAGCTTATTGCATGGTGCAAGTATCATGATTTGTGGAGTGAACTTGAAATATTTAGGGGTTGTTTGGGATCGTTTTTTGTTTTTTTTTTGTTTTTTAAAACAAAAAATTAGTATTTGGTCAGCTGTTTTTTATTTTATTTTTGTCTTTTTTATTTTTTTGAGGAACACTTTAATTTTTAAAATACTCAAAAAAAAAACATATTTTTGTATGTTTTTAAAACATCGAAAATAGCGAGTTCCCTCTCCCGCCCCGCCTGTTGCCGATTGAATATAAATCATAACAGTACTAAATGCATTTTCTAAAAACAAAAAATAAAAAACAAAACAAAAATAAAACAAACTAAAAAAAAAACAAAAAAAAAAACAAAAGTGATCCTAAACAGACCCTTAGTTTTTGTGTACGAGAAAACTTCATCTTTTCTTTTATTTCCAATTAATAGCATATATTATATATTTATACACACTTCCAACTCGTTATATTAAGAATGACTATAATATAAAAAATATTCTCTAAGTAGTTCTCCTCTAATTAGGTTGTCTAATGCCAAGTTCCTTAATATACAAGTTTCTTAATATATAAGCTTTAGATTTATTACATTCCATAATACTCTCCCTCTTAAGCTTGAGCATATATATTTATCATGCCCATCCCGTCACAAATATAAGTGATCGTAGCTTTATTAAGGATCTTTATGAAGATATCTCCTAGTTCTTTCTCAGATTTCACATGAGTTATAAAAATTAGATTATGTTGAATCTTATCTCAAACAAAATGTCAATCTATCTTAATGTGGTTAGTTTGTTTTTTAAAGACAATTTGCGGCAATACGAAATACAATTCTGTTATTGATGCCCAAAATTTGTGTGAAACAATCGATCAATCACATAAATATACGTGTCAAGTAATATACAGATTATGAGTCTGCATATTGATCCTACGAGAAAAATTATCAAAATATTTTTAATTGGAGAAATTCTGGTTTACTAAATCGCTAAGCTTAATTTGAAGGTTCTGTTTGTAGATATGAATGGTTCTAAAATCCTAGTGCATAAGGAAAAAAACTAAGCTAGGTTCTGTGAAGTTTTTTAGGGCTGAAAGGTTTATACTTCTGTGACATCGATCTAAAGATTTCTCAATATTTTCTTCTAAAAGTCATGTTATTATTGACAAACAGGTACACATCTTCCTTATCCTATGTTTTGGTCATAAGAAGTGTTGTAAATCATATTACAATTAAGAGGATTTAACCATGCAGCATTTCCCAAGAATTCTATTGTCGCCTATTTAGGCTCAATATACTAATAGCAATATGTCTATTCCAATAAACTATTATGTGTTAATCTACTTGTTCTTCTAGAAGATGATTAAAAGTCCTAAATCACATGTAAATTTAGTTAACGAAGTAAATTAATATCGAAATGTTAATACATTAACATCAAAAACCCAAACACAAAAAAATGTCTAGGGGATGAAATCCATAAGATAAAACAACAAGAAAATCATGTCTTACTTCACAGTAGTATGAAAACGAGATTAACTAAAATAAATTTGAAAAGAAAGCTCAAAATCTGCTATTACGTGTTTAAAAAGGAAATAATGGAAGAAGTACAGGGAACTCAACCTAAGCCAATCAATCCATGCAATACACCGTGATTCTCTTCGTTTAATACAAGTTTTTCGTAGATCTCCTAGTCTAATACAAGTCTTTCATAGTTCTTCATATAATTGCACTCAGTCTCTCTTCACAACCTCTCGAAATTCACAAGAAACAACCTTAAGAATCTTTTCCAAGAAAAGGCATTTGGGAAAACCTTAGGGTTGGTAAAGACTACTAAAATCTGAAGGGAAACAACCTTCACAATGTCCAAGAGTCCCCTAATCATCCCCTGGCATCTCCTTATATAGCTCTTGCCAAAATCACCTAGAAATATCTTGCCAAATCAAGCATGGTTGGGCCGCAGACTAGCTATGTCCGTGCTCAACGTAGTTACGCCGTAGGTTGGCTAGTCACACCAAAGTTTGGCGTTATGATGCCAAACTCATCGTATGTCTGACATAATTATGTTGCTTAGATGCAGAGTTATGTTGGGTCAACTTTCTTTTCACTTCATGTTTTGGATCTGTGATGTGTGCTCAACCCCTGTAATTTGTACAAAATCACAAAAATTATATTCCACAAAAATAACTCATGATAATGAAGGAAGAAAATAAAATATTTAAAGCAAAAAATTATGTAATTTTACATTATTTCAGTTATCACATCACAACTTTGATGGATTGCCATCTTAAAACCCATTTTGGTCAAGAGTTTGGAGACTCATCAATTAACTCGAAGTTTATGTTATTGCTCGATACTCAGATTCAATATGGAATATGACACTACATTTTGTTTCTTAGTCTTCCATGAGACCAAATTACCACTAACAAAGATGCAATATCCAATAATAGATTTTCGATCAATCTTGAAACTCGCCAATCTACATTTGATAAATATTCAATATTTCTATGCCCATGATCCTGATCTAAAATATATTGTCCAGGAGCTCCATTGATGTAACATAATATTTGTTCTGAAGCTGACCAACGATAAGTTGTGGGGGAATACATAAACTCGCTTTTAGGGCTAATTGTGTACGTAATGTTAGGATGAGTTACTGTCAGGTAGTTTAATCTTCTTATTATATACGGTTCAAGATCATTAAAAGGCTCTTCATTCTTGGTAAGTTGTTGATTAGAAAACATCAGCGTTTTGTTAAGAAATCCAACACATATTTTCGTTGAGATAGAAAGATACCCTTCTTGCTCCTTGATACCTCAATTCCCATGGCAAACTTCAAGGAAACCAGATCTTTAGTGATGAATTAATTTTGAAGAAATGCTTTTAATGATACGATTCTCTGCACGTTGCGCCTAGTAATAATAATGTCAACAACATAAATCACTAATAAAATGATTTCCGAAGTAGATTGTTTATAAAATACAGTGTGATCACTTCTCTTCTCTGCATCTCAAACTCTTCTACTGCTTGGCTAAAATTTTCAGATCATACTCGACTTTACTTCAATCCATATAAGGAGTTCCCAAGCCAAAATACTTTCTCATACTCTCTCTGTGCTACAAACCTAGCAGTTTTCTCCATGCACACCTCTTCTAAAAGATCATGTAGAAAACCATTCTTCACATTCAGCTGGCGCAGGGTCAATTATTCATTGTGGCCAAGGGTAGAAGTAGTCGAAATGAAGTCAACTCAGCTACCAGAGAGAATGTGTCTGAGTTGTCTATTCCATAAGTTTAAGCATATTCCTTAGTAACCAACCGAGCTTTGAAACGGTTGTAAATCCATCATAATGAAACTTAATTGCAAAGACTCACTTACATCCAACAACCTTCTTGACATATAATAGTTCAACTAGTTCCCAAATTCCATTTTCACTTTAGACATTCATCTCATCAAGCATCGTTGCCCGCCGCCCAAAATAAGATAGGGCTTGCGGAACAAATCTTGAAACCTCAATAGAGTTAAGAGATGTAACAAATGAGCAAGGAGTGGAAGATAATGGATTGTAGTTAACACGAGAAAATGGGATAGGCGCATTGACGCTTATCTCTTCGAAGAGCAATAGGTAAATCAAGGTTACTAAGAGGAGGATCCACCGAGGGAGATGATACTTGTGTCGGGCTAGGATTAGGGGGATAAGGCCTTCTTGAGTAAATATTTGTGATAGTGGTCTAGGCTGAGGGATGGAGGTAAAGCTAGAGCAGGATCTGAACTTATGATGAGATATATTAACAATTCATTAAAATTTTGTGAGGATTTAAGCACTGATGAGTCACGAAAGAATGTGGTTTGTTCATGAAAGGTGACATTCAAAGGGGAAAACATCGATACTCTTTTTACAGACGAGAATATACTAGAAAGGCGCATCTTAATGACTTAAGGTCCAGTTTAGAAATTTGTGGACGGGTATCACGGACAAAACAAGTGCACCTAAATATGCATGGTTCATAAGAAAATAGAGAGTTGATTGGAAACAAAACTTGGTAGGTTGTCTGTTTCTGTAGAGCAGTAAAATACATCTGATTGATAAAAAAATGCAATAGAGATTGCATCAATCCAGAATTGTTTAGTCACATTCGTTTGAAATAAAAGGGCTCTAGCAATCTTAAATGTCTATTTTCTTCCTTTTAGCTACTCCATTTTAGCATGGAGTATCGATACAGGATGCCTGGTGAAGCATCTTGTTTTGTGTTATGTACGTCTGAAATGGTGCAGAAAAATATTTTTTGGTATTGTCACTTCTCAGAATCTTAACCAACATATTGAATTTTGCTTTAATTTTAGTACAAAAAGATTTAAAGTGTGATGGTAACTTAGTAATAGATTTCATAAAGTAGAGTCAAGTCATACAAGAAAAATTATCTACAAAATTTACTAAATATCGAAATCCTTTAGATAAAATTGGACAAGTTCCCCAAACATCATAATAAACCAACTCAAAGCTATAACTTATTCTTTTATTAACTCTGAGAGCATAATACAAATGATGTTGTATAGCAAATTGACATGACTTATTATTCAAAAATGATAATTACTAAAATGAAGGGTACAACTTTTTCAGCATTGATAGTGATGAATGTCCTAATCGACAATGGATCTCAGAAGGAGATTAGGTGTTGGAATATACTATAGGTCGAGGTACCTCCTTATCCACTATATATAGCACCCTTGATTCTCGTCTTTTACCAATATTCTTCGGAATAAGATCTTGAACTAGATAATGGTCGGGAAAGAATAAGATATAATAATTATTAACACATGTAATTTTGCTAACAAAAACAAGATTAAAAGTAAACTAAGGTAAACTAAGAACAATAGTTAGAGGCAATGTGAGTGTAACATTGATGGTGTAAGAACTAAGAGCATTTGAGGTAGATCTATTTGTTAAAGTGATGGAATAAAGGTACTTATGAAAGATAAAAAGGAGTTTTGGATTATTTTTCATGTGATTTTTGGCTCCAAAATCAATGATCTGTTGTGTGGAAGAGGGAAAAAAAGTATCATTGATACCCAACTTAGCAAAGGTAGTGATAGAGGAGGATTTTTTGCATCCTTCCTGAAATTTGATGAACTTACCATATTTATATTTAGAGATCGAGAAAGTCTGACTCTGAAAGACTTCAATATTAGTGCTCATGTGAGCTGACTATGATTTACGACCCTCATGTTATTTTTTAGCAACTTCTGACACGTTCTCTTTGTATGAATAGGTTTATGATTGTAATAGCTCACTACCTTCGAACATTGATGTTTAGAATTTGGAATTTCACTTTTATAATTATCCTGAGACTGAGGTTTACGCGGTATTGTAGTATGATCTTCCCTCATAGTTGTACATTCAAGGTAAGATCAAATGTGTGATTTGTCACATTCACATTGGGAGTTTAGGCAAGTTAGAAAATTCATAATAGTTATTTGCCCTATTTGAACCTGCTGAATCCGGACATCGGTACTGAAAGGCAATAGTGTGTTTAATTCTTCATACACACATTTAAGGTGCATGTGTACGTATTAAGTGGTTGATGTTGTTGTTCGGTTCGATATGACTCCTTGCATACTTCAAAGATTCGAGAAATATTTTTTCTCATAGAAAACAAGAATTCTAATTCCTCCATTGCATCTTTAACAAAGTTGCAATGAATAATATGACCAGATTGATTAGGTTTGGTAGAATTTTGTAGTTGTATCAACAGTTGGGCATCTACTCTCGTCTACTCAGAATAATTCAACTCTGTCTCAGCTCAGGGATTATCAATGAAGCGACTATCTTGAGAAATACTTCTTAATAGGTCTCACAATTTTATTCCAGTAAAAATAATAAATGTCATTTAACTTTTTAATGTAATTTTTGTCACTAATGAAACCAAACTTGTTACAAAATGTTTATATTCATCAACCATAATCAATGTCATCCAGTGCTGAAGGACTAGTCGAAGAAGCGGCCAAAGCACTAGCAGGCAAATAACTTGATGACCAATAGTTCACCGATTATTGAATAAAGAAAAAAGAAAAAAATTGAACCAACAAAGTCAAAGAAGTTGAACATAGCAAACGACCTAAGCAGATGAAGCAGGGCAAAGCAAAAAACCAAAGAGCTAAGTTGATGACCTAATCTCGTCGACATAGATAGGCGGACGAAGTAGATACTGACGAAGCCTTTGAACAAAAACTTCGAATGAAGCAAGCAATTGATGTTGTCGCAGACATTGTTCGAAGCAGACAAAGCCTTCAAATGGAATCGAGGAACCAAACAATGACTATAGTGCGGACAAAGCGATGTAGACACATAGGAAGAAGGTTACAACGTTGTTTGAGGCAAATGACACCTTTGAATGAAATAGAAGAACCAAATGATGATGTCAAGCGTTTTAGATTACATAGTCGTAGACGTTTAGGGATGTTGACGACGAAGCTTAAGGCGTCGTCTGTTTCAAAGCAGATGACGTCTCTTGGGTTGATCGAACGAAGCAATCGTAGATGAAGCTATTTGATGATGCTTTGATACCATATGAAGAAAAAGCTTACTTTTTTATCTTATTCCCAATTAAAAATATATATTAGATATTTATACACACTCCCAACTCTATAGATTAGGAATATCTCTAATAAATAAAAGATTTTTTAATTAGATTTCCTCTAATTAGGTTGTCTAATATCAAGTTTTCTATATACATGCTTCATATTATACACGGTTCAGAATTATTACTTTCCATAACAATTTCGAAGCTTAAGGATTTCAAAGTCTGGCCTTCATGGTAGACTTTCGTTAAGGGGTTGTATGGTGTGCTATATATTCGTGCAACATTAAACAAAATCCTTTTCACATTTATTTTATTGCAAATTTGTGAAAAGATATAAACATAATACAATTTTATTTCATCAATTTTGAAAGAAACGAAAGGTAATTTGTATATAAAGTTTTTACTTTACCTCATTATTTTCGATCCAAGAATCTTTAAGTGGTGTGTACTCATTTCTAGGGGTGTAAACGAGCCAAACACGAGCGAGCTCATGGTCAACTCGTGTTCGGCTCGTTTATATTTCGCGCTCAAAAAGTATGTTCATGTTTGACTCGTTTGCTTGGCTAGCCGAACACGAGCTATTCACGAACAAAGAGTCGTTTTAACGACCCTAATCATATAGTCATAAGATGTTAAGGGTTGGAGCAAGATTTAAAAATTATTGTTTATATTAAAACATCATTTGAATCTAATTTAATAAATTTTATTCTTTTTTTTTAATTAATGCTTTTAATTGATTATAATTCTTTGCAGCCTTGTAGTCAATTAAATTTTTTAAAACTAATACTCATCAATATATATATATATATATAAATGATGAGTAGTATTTCGAGTCAAAACGAGTCGGACACGAACGAACAAATCTTTGTTCGCATTCGGCTTGTTAACTTAGCGAACGAGCCGAACATGAGCTATTTTGATAGTCCAACTCATTTCATTAAGCTCTTGTATTGGGATGCCAGAGAGCCTAGTTTTCTCTAATGCAAGTCTGGAATGAAAAAATAAATTAAAATTATTAATAATTTTTTTAAAAACTTTAGCAAAGAATAGTCACCTTTGGTGAAAATAAAAAAAATACTTTATTCATTCCAAATTAAATTTAAGGGCTTTCAAAATCTGAAATTATAAAAGAAATCTGAAAACCCATTTAAGCTATTAGCAATTAAGATTTATACCAAAATGAAAACTAACACGCATCAAATTTGGCAAAGATTCAATCACACAAAAAGTTGGTAAAAGAACAAGGAGTGTGAGATCTGTGAAACCTTAAGTAGATCGAAACCAAATTCTTAAACATCAAGACGATATTTGGTGTAACAATGGAGTTTCTTTAAAAACTCCAAAGTTAAGCGTAGTCGTCCTGGAGCACTCCTAGGATGGGTGACCTTCTGAGAAGTTACACAAACAAGGCATAATAGTGAGGTCATTTGGCCTAAGCGGACAATACTTTGATGGATGAGTTTGAACTGTCACAAATGGTATCAGAGTATTACAATAGTCGAAAGATGGGAACCAAGTGTCATACAGAATAAAGCGTTATGCTATGGGAGCCACATCTTGAACCCTGGATGGGACAAAGTGTTATATGGTGGGATTCTCCTCTTGAATCTGTAGCGGCCACCTCTAGAATCTTATATGCCTGGTAGATAATTCTGGTTATAGAGCATTGACAAAGATGTCAAGTACTTAAGTGAGGAAGATTGTGAAACACTTCAAGTAGATTAAATCTAGACATCGAGACACTTTTTGATCGAACTGTGGAATTCAATAAAAACTCCCAAGTTAAGCGTGTTCGTGCTGGAGCACTCTTAGGATGGGTGACCTTTTGTAAAGGTACACCAATGGGGCAAAACTGTGTGGACATTAGGCCAAGGCGGACAATAATACTTTGATGGGTGGAGTTCAGGCTGTCACAAGATTTAGGCCTCACGTTGGTACAAAATTTTTTCTCCCCCGCAGTCCTCGTTAAAACTTGTAGAGTGCAATAAAGAGTACACATAAATTAAAACACTCCAAAATTAAAAACTGATATTTTATTTCATTATTCAATATTCAGTGATCTTTTACATGTTTCAGGGGTCTTATTTATAGCCCACTAAAGACCCAAAATAAATAATTCTCTTCATAACTTTTAAAATCTGATAATGTGCTAAGATTCACAAAAGACAAGTCCACAAAATTAAAATTCTTGTTTCAGCAATTCCTGCAGAACTAAAATTCTTGTTTTATGTCAACTTAATTGGAATCTGTCGATTCAACTAAATCAATATGAGTAGTTGATTTTTTTAAATGTAGGGTCATATTATGACAACACAGCAAATGAGGCTTTATTCTTCTTATTTTGTTTTTGTTTCAGGTCTTTCTTTTCGCACCACTGAAGAAAGTCTAAGGGGTGCTTTCCAAAATTTTGGGGAGCTTTTAGAAGGTTAGGCAAGTAGTTTGTGGAATTTCTTCTGATTTAGAGCTATTTTACTATTTTCGTAGGTTGTTAATTAAATTAATGTTGCATTCGGAAACTTATCTTTTGACATATCTTAATGCAGTGAACCTTGTTATGGACCGGATTGCCAACAGACCAAGAGGCTTTGCTTTTCTTCGTTATGCCACAGAGGAGGAATCCAAGAAGGCTATTGAAGGGATGCATGGGAAGGTAAATTGAGTGGTATATATAATCAGCAATTTGGTGTTTTGTAGTCTTGAATTTTTTTTTATATATCTACCATATATTGAGTGAATGGTTTTGCATAATTGTTCAATTGCACTAAAGCTTTTGGTCTTCGTTAACAACAATTATTGAGAATTGGCAACCTTGTCATGGTATCTTAATTGAGTGAAGTTTTGAAATAGATTTCAAGCTTGCACTAAATATAGCATAAAATAATGTAAAGATGATGTATTGTTAAGGTTCCCTAATGCAATTTTTATGTGTAATTTATTAGATCATGCAAGGAAATTAAAGGATTTGTAAATTACAACACTAAATAAGCCAACAGCTCACTTTCTTTAGATTATAAGGTTATGTTTGAATAAATTCAAAGAAACTAAAGAGAAATTCAGGTTAACAAAGAATTCACCAGTGTCGAAAATCCATGCTTCATCTGGTACGAGGAGATTACTTTCTCAAAATTTGGGAGTTATATTTGTAGCGCATTCGAATGAAACGCACGTCTCATCTACGTCGACAACATAGAAAACTAGAAAAAGAAACATGCCCTGGAACATTTATTGACAGACTTCCATCACTAGATTAGTCGATATGGTCGGCACAGGATTATCACAATCTATTTAAGAAAACTTTGAACCAATACTTTTAAGGAAGATTTAAGTACATACCACTCAATTCTTATGTTATTACATATCTAACACCGAACTTCAATTTATATATATATATATATGCAGTCTTACCTATGCTTGAAAAAGTGTGCTTCACTTTTTAAAAGTTAAAATAGTGGTATTTTTTATGTGATCTAAAAGATATGGATGGTATAAATACAAAAAGAAAAGTTCAGGTGTTAGATATGTAAATACATAATTACTGGTAGATAAAAATGTAAATGCCCCTAGTTTTAAATTATATACCTGCAGGAACAAGCTGCAACACATGTAATATGCTATAGTCCCAAAACAACAGAGAGGATGGATTGCTACTACTGTCTTACATAACCATCCCACATTAATTTTTCCAGTTCGAAGAATTTGGCTTTGATGAATTGAGCCTTTGATCTCACCACAGTTGTAAGTAGCACCCGAATTAAATTTGATTTGCACAAGAACCAAACAATGCCATATTGATAAACCTAATAGTAGGTAGGAAATAGCAAATATATTCTCTCTCTCGGCCACCATCACGAAAAATTATTCCATACGGATCGGACACCGCACGCAGCTTGTGTGCGGTGTCCGATCCGGATCGTAAATCACCTGATTAGGTGATTTACGGTCCTGATGTATTTCGGTGGGTCTCACCTAAAATTTTTTATTTTTATTTAAAAAAAAACAGAAATAATCCTGACCGTAGATCACCGTGATCTACGGCCAGGATCGGACACCGCATGCAGAAATGCATGCAGTGTCCGTATGCAATAATTTCTCCACCATCACAAGTATCCTAATGTGATGCTTTTTATGAGAATAAACATGTAGATTTTCATCAAATATTCACCAATTGGATGAAGTTGCTAATATGAATTTAGTATATGTCTTACAAACTCTGCCAACTAAAGAGTCACGATAGGAGTTGCACGCGCGCGCGCACACACACACGTATATATAGATATATTAGTTCAACTTTCAAATTGTGCTCGGTTTGTTTTCTTATTCTTCTTTCTTTTTCATTTATTTGCAGTTTCTTGATGGCAGAGTTATTTTCGTGGAAGTGGCTAAGCCAAGGGCTGAGCTGCGCCAGAATTCTAAACCAGCTTCAAGACCACTATATTAACATTCATATACTATAATGGCATTTTGAAACATATCAAGCACTAATATTGTACCAAATTAATTTAGGGTTCATCTGATTAAGTTGCAAATTAGAATCAATTTTTTTTTAATGCTGTGATTTTAAATTCAATTCTGTATGTTTGAAAGTAATTTTTTTTGTGGATTTTAAATTCATTATTTAGCTGATGTCTTTCTTTTATTTATATTATTTTGTGCTATAAACTCATGTATGAAAGTGTAATTTCACCCCTGAAAAGTGAATAATTATATATGTAAATATGAAAGTTTAGGTTATACATTGTGTAGTGGTATATATGTAAATGCACCTAATGAGAAATCAAATTGGCCTTTTTTGGAAAGAATAGAGGTTTATTTCTAATGTTTTAGTATTTGATAGGTCAATTACCGTTAAGGGATTGTAATTAGTGACTAATAATGCTCAAGTCATGAGGCCAATTGTGAATGAAGGCGATATAAAGATAATTATGATTGAATATAGCTGCATTTACATATGTACCACTCAAATTCTTATGAATTTACATATATAACATCTACATTTTGATTTTAATATTTATACCACCAACATATTTCTTATAACATGAAAAAATTTACTATTTTTACTTTTAAACCGTGAAATACATTTTTTCAGGTGTAGGCAATATAAAAATTGAAGTTTAGGTGTTAGATATGTAAATACATAGGAATTGAGCGGTATGAATGCAAATCTTACTTGAAAATTATTAGAAAAACTAAAAATGCATATTGAATCTGATCAAATTTCAAATCTATCTTTGAAACTAAAGTTGGATTCCCAAGTAATGCATTTATGTGCTTGGGCATTTACATACAGGCAACTCAATTCTTATGTATTTACATATTTGACACATAAGTTTTATTTATTTTTTTACATTTATATCATTTATGATTTTCATATCACGTGAAAAATATCATAATCTTACTTTATTGTAACAAAAAATAATAATTTCTTTAATTTTCATATCATAATTATAAAAAGTACATATAACTATTTATTGAATTTTTTAGGGATGCAGGGTTTTGTATAGTTCGTGAATTCATACAATTCGAAAAAGATCTTATGAGATGGTGTGGAGAATGTGGAAAGTGATAAAGTTGCAACTTGTGTGTGTTACTTCTACTGTCCCCTTCTTTTTTCTTGCACCCTTATGGGAGTAAGGAACATCTTATTTATATGCCTCATAGGGTGCAAAAAGAAAAAGAGAGAGAGAGAGAGAGAGAGACAAATGTTATATTCTAGGTCACACTGTATGAAACCTGTTTGAGATATGTCGGCAGCACATAAAAGGGCATAGACAATGATGTGTTAGAGTCCCCTTCGTTTAGGCATTCAGGTAACCTTGAATGATCGGTAAATGGATTTGGCAGTGAAGCTAGACAAATGTAGGTGAGCTCAACAAACAAGCTTGATATATACAAGAGAATTCGGTGGAGAGCTAAATAAGTACAGGCGAGCTCCACCGTGGAGCTCACCAAGTCCTTTTGAGAAATAATCCTTGTAGCTATCACTTTGATGGGTATGGATGGTGAGTATGATTTATTAACTAAGGCTCTAGGTTCATGATATTGTTCACATTCCAAAAAAGGCCAGATCTAATAGACCTAGAAGGCTTATTTGTATATGACCTTCATTGGTAGCATAGAAAGCCACTTTAGGATGTACATTTAATCCTCTGATTCTCTTAGGTCGGAGACCGACAAAAGAACGAATTATATTCAATTGGAAAAGTGTTTCCCACAATCACAAATCCTTGTTGGCTTCCTTTAGGGAGTAATCGCAAAGGCTTAATGTTGAGCATTAATTTTCCTTCCTCTGGGGACACTTTGGCTACACCTGTTGGGAGTAGGCGCAATGGCTTCTAAGTAGATGTGAACTAACTTTTACCTAGGTCCATTGCTTTTTGGATGGTGGATGTAACTTATTTTGTTGTTACGAGTTGTATAGTGTGTAGGTGGATCTTTTATTGTCGAGATGCCTCTGGATAGAACATATGCTATTGGATGATAATGAAAGTACGACCTCTTATAATCACCAAAATTTTTATTCTCCAATGAAATTAGAAAGTGCAATGCAAGGGGAGAGAGTTTGAAACGTCCTTGTTATAGAGGATATTGTGGTATTTACTTCTCCCTTTGTCAAAGAATAGCCATCATATCATCTTACATGGGATCCATGAGGCATTATTGGCATTTATTAATGTGTCATTATGTTGTTATAAAAATAAAATTGAGGTCAATGATAGTGAGAGTAATTGTTGTAGTTATGAAAAATAGGTTTATGTTAACTCCTTGTTTGATACGTAAGCATTGCATGAGTCTTATTGTGGTAGAAGATAATTTCCACACCTTTGCATTCCTTAGTTTCTGTTGAGGATCTTTGTTTCTCTAGGCTTGCTTTGAAGTAAATGATTGGTAAAGATAAACTAAATATTTTAGAGGACAATTTGAGGCTAGTTATGCTTGGTCAACGAAAGAGGTAATGTCATTCTATGAGAGATCAAGATTTACGAAGGGGAGACAAGGATATTGAGAGTTCAAAGCATGTTGAGATAGAAGAGCCTCAGAGTAGCTCTGTGGGGGGTTCCTGACTCTAGTCTTTACCCTAGAGACTAATCTGAATGAAGTTGCTTTAGAGAATGAGTTGACGTTAGAAATGATGGACATGCTCTTGAGAAACATATACTCGTCGACCCAAAGAACACAACTGAGGTTCAAAATCCTAATCCTTTGAATTTTTGGAAGGGATTGAGCTTGATGTTGCTTCTAGAGCTTAAAACAGGTGATGAGATATCTGCCTTTTCCTTCCAGGCATGCTTTACCGTGACTAATGATATATTTTAATTTTTTAAGCTTTCTTATAGAGATTTCTATTGACCATCAAACCATTTCAACGATGCCACCTAAGGATCTCGCTAGAGAACTCTCTCTAGAATGCAACATCACTTATATGAGAACACTTAGTCCAATAGTTTTCATGCCTGATTGTGGTCACCCAATGCTCTTAGTAACTCGGGCTATAATTGATCCTACTCTCCAGTGTACTAATATTGGTGATGGAGAGGCCACTAGGGTAGAGCTTATTATACCCACTAGATCATCAGCAAGGGGTGAGATGCTAGTCCTTGATGGAAATTGAAAATTGGTGAAAGAGCTCGATCCCTTCTGATTGGTCAAAATGTCGATCCTCTTAAGCATGGAAATGGCCTAAAAGAGGAGTTGATTATGACTCATGAAGAATTGTGAAATACCAATGATGAACTCACAAAGGTTGAAGGACAATTGGCAAAGGCTAAAGGACATGTAATCCACATATAAGTTTAGTTATTTTAGTTACAAGACCATGTCTTAGACCTGGAAGAGAGCTTGTAAGATGCTAAGGAGCAAATACAACTTTTGATTTTTTTTATCTGCTTGCTCGTATTATAAATCATATTGTATGAAGCCTATCTGAGATTTTTTTTTTGTTAAAAAGATATCACAATGGGTGTTAAGCGATTCATAAATGGGCATAAATAGTGATACATTAAAGTCTGATTCTTTAAGTCATTCAAGTTAACTTGAAGGATCCATAAATGAATTTGTCATAAAGCTTGACAAATGTAGGCAAGCTCAGTGAACAAGCTAGATGAATACAGGCGAGCTAAGCGGAAAAGCTCGATAAGTACGGGCGAGCTCGGCAGAGGAGCTCGCTAAGTCCTCTTGAGAAGTAATTCATATAGCTATCACTTCGATGGATGTGGTTGACAAGTATGATCTATCAGTTATAGGCTCTAGGTACACGATAATAGTTATATTAAAAAAAGGCTTGATCTGATGGGCCCGAAGACCCATTTACATTTGGGCTTCCTTGCAGCTTAGGAAAACCACTTTAGGATGTACACTATTATTCATAAAATCAACTAGCTTTTATCAACTCGCCCATACAGGTCTAATCTATGAAGCACGACAACCAAATCGACATCATGCCCGTGTCGTGCCCTACTTTTTACAATTATGATATGTCATGACATGTTCATATCCATATTCGTGCTTCATATAATCTAATAAAAATCTCATTATCACAAACAATAGAAATAAAAACAAAACAAAAACTCAAATTCGAATCGAAAATAAATTGATTAAAATTAAAATTAGGGACATTTACATACCATAGTGGCATAAATGTAAACATCATGCTTTAGGTGTTAGATATGTAAATTCCTAGGAACTTCATGGTATGTTTGTAAAATTCTCATAAAATTAATAATTCTCAACATTGTGGCCTCAAAAGACATTTGTGGCCGCTATACATTGTCTTCCACCTCCATCCTTCTGTAAGGCACAAACCCCCTTCCAGAGTTTCTCTCACTCTCAACTCTCTCATCTCTACAAACTAGATTCTCTCTTACATTCCTCCCCTCACCATACTCATCTTTCTGAGAATCAAACGAATCACTTCTTCCATAGGCAGCATAACAACTCTCATTCTGCGGATTAATTTGATCTAAATATTCTCTGTAATCAAAGTTCAGATTTTTATTTTCAGCTAAAAACGCCATATTCCAATATAAGCCCCACCATAATATAGGAATCATTCCAGCCGAGTTAACTGCTTCTTCGTAAGAATTCACAGAAGAGAACAATGGAAAACCTCCATTACTCCCATTTTGAATAACTTTCTGAGCTGAGTTTCCTTCAGACGAACTTGCAGAATCAGCCACCATTACTGTTCTGCCAAAAAGCTTCAAACTTGATGCCTTTTTCGAATCCTCAGAGCTCAAATCCAATTCCTGCAAATCATTATTGTAATAAAAATGATTAATTTATTGATTTAAGAGCTCAGAAACTTAGTAATGGTAAAAGAGGTTAGGAGTACTTACTGATTGAATTCCATTATCTTCTTCATTTGATCCCTCAGCTGATGGGAATGGAGCTGTGTTCCTGTTATGTTTGTTTAAAGTGAATGGATTAAACGGCTCTGATGAAGTTGCAGACAGAATTGACGTTGGTGATCCGTTCTGTTCTTCTGAGACAAACAATTTTGGCATTGGAGACACATTTAATTTCCCAAAAAATTGATTTTTGCGAGGGTAGGGATGGCTTGATTTTCTTTTGGGACGAGGGGGAGGAATCTGAACTTTATTGTTTGATCCTTTTTCCACCTGCATGAGATAAAAAAAACTGATGAGACAATGATAATCAAAAGTGGTGTTTTTATGAAGAAAATATTGTCAAGATTTACATGAATGTAATATATTCAAGTGGCATTTACATCCACACCCATTTAATTCATATGTATTTACATATCTAAATAAGCTAAAATTTTATTTTTTTTACATTTATATCACTCAAAAAGTGAAATTTATATTTTCATGCCTAAATAAAATGACATCTTTGTAAAAATTAATGTATGAATGTTAGATATATAAGTATACATTAGTGGTATATATTTATATGAAATAAAAATTGAGTTTTTATAACATTTTGATTTCTAATAGTAATATATGTGTAAATAATGAATGATTTATGAAAAACTAACCTTAGAGAAGAACTTCTGAGCATGGCTTCGAATCTGCACAGATGTCTTCGTTCCAATATGTTCTGCAAATTAAGAAAAGTTCTTCAAAATCATATTTGAAATAATATCGCAATTAATTGTAATTAAAGAAATTTATATTTAAATAAAAAAAAATTTATAAAAATACCTTCAATCAGGCGCCATGCTCTGCCGTAGAGCTGCAGAGCTTCAAGAAACCTCTTATGTTCATCTTCTGTCCACTTTTCTCTTTGTTTGGTGATGATGTAGGGCTTCCTCATCTGCGAAAAATTTAATTTTTATGAATTTTTATGAAATTTTATCAAGATGTAAATCAAATTTATTTACAAAAAAAGAATTTTTGTAAGAAAAAAATTACCTTTGGTGCCATTTCTACGTCTTCTGCAAAAGTTGCTGACAGAAGTTGATTCAGAGGGTTCATATTTTTGCTTCAGTTCTTTGGCTGATGTTTAGAGCTGCCAATATACAAATTAAGGAGCTCAATTTATAGGGGTTGATTCGTGATGTTTATTATATAATTTATTATTAATAATTTTAAATTGGAATAATTTAAATAAACGTGAATTCAAATGGTTGTAAAAATTGTGGTGGGCACAACGATGAATAAAATATATAAGAAGGGAAGTGATTTGAACGTTTAATTTTTATTTAGAGATAAGCCTAATCATGACGAAATCAATTAAGGGTTTGTTTGGGACAATTTTTTTAGAAATTTTTGTTGCTTTTTAACGATCGTTTATGTTCGGCTCATTTGAATTTTTTTCGTCAAAATTGGCTCGTGAATATATTGTTTGCGTTCAGCTCAATTCAATTTCAGTTTATGTTGGCTCGAAATTAAGTCAACTTATTTAAAAAATAATAAAATTTAGCATTTTTAACTACATAAAATTTTGATGTAAAAATTATAATAATATTGTTTATGTAGTTGTATAATTAATTTGAGCTAAAACGAGTCGAACACAATCGAAGAAAAGTTTTGTGTTGGTGTTTTTATTCTTTTCTCTCTTTTTTAAGGAATTACTGGCTTTTCTATTTGTAATCTTTGTATCAATCTCTTATTCGAGTAAATCTCACTCTCGGATAAAATGAATAATCTGAAGAGGAGAGGGACTGAAAGGAGGGATATATGACAGACAATGGACAAACGAGAAAATGAATGCATAAAATTTTTGTAAAGTGAACTTCGTGTGGATAGCCCCCAAAGCGTCGTCCGAAACGAGATCGAATCAAAAATACCTTGGAGACATATCCGCGAAAAATACCTTATGAAAGCAACCCATGATCAGAGAATCAAGTATAAATGTTTGTCCTGTGGTCAAGGGTAGCTTCTAAAGAAACTTATTTCTTTGGTTAATTACATCTTGGAGAATACCTAAGAAAACTCTCAATAAAAAGAATTTTGCTTACATGATTTAATGAAATCCAGTTATTTGGGAAACCAATAGATTTAAATCATCTCAAGAGAAAATTCTGATACTTTTGACATCTATATCGAGTCATAGGGCAGAGGGCGAATCACTGTAACCACTACGGTAGGCGACGCGTAGGCATGTGGGATCCATAAGACGATGTCAATGATGTGTCGAAGGAATCAACAGGGCTCAGAAAAGGTGTCAACATAAAAAAAAGATCCCAAAAAAGAAAGAGGTAATCATATCAGAATACCACAGATATGTCATCTCAAGCTATGTAGACATTTTGTCTACCTGGTTGCGAAGGTAGTCGCCCAAGACAACCGGACGACAATCCGTAAATTACATCGTCCAAAAAAGTTTAATAGCTCTAATGTCAAAGGAAGGAAACTCTAGTTCCTATGATCCTAAACAGTTAAAGTTCAAAGAATGGGGCTTACACTCGCCAAGAAAAATGGCAGAGCTGCCACTGGAAAGAAGCGGAAAGGAGGTTCATATACAAAGTAGGAAACACTCTGCACAAAGGACCTATACCCCGTCCAGATTGATGATGCCTCTAACACCCGAGTCATGTTAAACAATCTCCTAGGGAAAAAATTATGCTTGGCCAAGTAAGGTATAAAGAACCACGGGAACTTCTCCTCATGTATATGCATATTATGCATTTTTTAACCACAATCATATGGCATGAAGGCCCTATTTGAATGACTTGAGTGATATCCATGTTGTGCAACCCATTTTAAATCCATCCCAAATGCCATACAGAAAAGTAAAGTGCAGGTTTTCAAAAAATCTAGAATATTTTAGCCCTAAATTTTAATTAATCTTAATCTTTTTTATTAAGATTTTGTAAAAAAATTTAGAATTTTAGGGTCTTTAATAAGTTTATATTGTTTTCCATGATCAATTCCAGACAAACAATTAACAGAAAGAAACACAAAAATAAAGCAGCACAAAAGAAAAATCGTGGCAAACCAATCAAAATATAAGAATGGGTTGGTGTCGCTGAGTTGGCAAAATCTCCCAGGAAAACAGTAAAAACAGTTGGATTTCACATACATTTCTGGTTTTAATTCTATACAAGAATAAAAATTCATAATTAAGGAATGGGACACTAGCCGCTGCTCCCAGTCAAAACCCGTGCTCATACGTTATTTTTTATATAAATTCAATCCTAGGATCCTATCAAATACATGATAATAGAAAAATAAAGGACTCGACCTGCAGAAAATGTTAGCACGGGTTATCTCCTGTAACATATATAAGTCGTGCCTCACTTTAGGAGCTTATGGTAGTGCATGCAAGAAAAATTTAGTATAAAATCATGACTTTTCTCTTCCCTAATTAAACCTGTGTGTATATGTTTAGGCATGACCCCTTGTAAGAAAACCATCCCTAATTTACTGTTATGCATGTCCACACTCAGTAAACACACAAAGCACAAGCAAAATGATGTCTGGCTAGGGCAACCAAATCAGCAGAGAACTATAACCAGACATCAAAAATACTACCTAGCATCATAGTCTTATCCTAGCACATCATCTAACGAAAAGTGTTCTAACCAACATCTAAGTGCTCAGGGTAAAATCTCTGGTATATATGACTTTGACAGGGCCGCTGATACATCAAAATAACGTACTATTTTATTTATACATTTTATGTTTATTTTGGTAATATTGCACTTTAAATGATGGTATTTTAATAGGTTTGTTGCAGGTATATCAATTTTAGGCATTTGGAGCAAAAAGTAGCAAAAATGAGGAAATTTTGAGCCAAAATGGAGATTTTCATGATCTTGCCGCTAGAGGCACCAATTTTCATAGAGCTGACGCCAGCGGCCCCATTTTACAGGAAAGCGGCGCCATAAGTGCTAGAATTGGCGCCGGAGGTGCCAGAATCCAGAGAACAATGTGGACTTCATTAGGTTGGCACCAGAGGCACCATAAGCACCAGAGTTTAATTAAGACGGAGTAGGGTGGTTCGTGACTATTTTTGAGTGGTTTTTTAAGGTTCCAAACAATGAAAACGTCCCTTGAAGTGGTTCAATGCATCTAGACACGTTATAAAAACTCTTTAATGAAGAGATATGTCTCTTGGATGAAGGGATTTGTCTCTTGATGTTAAAATATGTGACTTTTAGGAGAAAAATTAGAGAGAAATTTGAATTCCTTTGGAAAGAAGGCTGGCCCGAATTAAAAAGGAGAAGAGACTACAGAAGAAAAGGGGAGCGTGAGATAGAGATGAAAGTTTTGGCATGAGAGAAGTCTTGGAGAAGAGAGGATTTTCTTCTGGTGTTGTGAGAGGAGAGGGGAGGTGACAGATTTTTTCTTCACTACACTTCTAAGAAAGAACTAAGTGTGATTTTAAAAAGAGAAAGTACTTAAAGAGAACTTTCAGTGATTTGCTTGGGAAGAAATACGAGATAAGTTGTGTTCTTTTCTTTCTTTATTTTGTAAACTTGTTTTAATATATCAAATTTATGTTTTGCCGTATCATTCTCATGAATTCTGAGTAGTCTTATTTATGTTCTTCATATAATGAAATATGGTTTTGTGAAGAATTAGTTTTGTTTTGTAAGGTTTTAAATGTTAATAAATTGTGATTATTTGAACTTTGATATTCATTTACTTTTTGATCTTTCCCATTAAAAGGTTAAAATTTTTTTAGAAACATACGATTTGAAAGGGCTATGTTTTCTACAACAAGGTAAGAGTCCTATTCAATTTCATAGGTGAGAATGTAATCAATGAGGTTGTATGCAAATAAATAGGGAAATATATTTTGATGGATGCAGAATTAAAGATTTTAAGGTGACAGATTAAAATTCTCAATTTGCTCCAATTGCTTGGAAACTAAAGCGATTTTGTTAGCCCTCAGGCGAGGGAAAAGTGAGAGCTTTGGAGTGGCAGCCAGTATCCTCTCAACCTAACCATGAATTTAGGGACCTAACTCTGGATTAGTCAATGTTCATTATGCACTCTCAGAGGGTAAATAATAGGATTGCTCATCTTTGGCATAATACAATTTTATATGTATTTTAAATAATTTTAATTTCTTCACACTACATAAACTCAGTGTAAAGGGAAATGATGCTTTCTTAAATTTGAACTCTTCGTTTCCAAACTTTATTTAGTTTTTATAAGTTTATTTTTGAAGTTTAACAATTAGTTAGTTAACTTAAAATTTTTAACTGCATTTCATTTAGCACACATTAAATTTACTTTGGATTTGTTTTGCTTACTTAAGGTTTATAGTTTGAATATTGTGTTTTACGTCATAACCATAAGAATTTCCAACTCCTTGTGGGATCGATACTTATGACTCCATTAGAGTATTTTATTACTTGAGCGATAAGTATACTTGTGTTATTATTATAGGGTTTAACAACTTAGAGATTTTAAAAGATAAAATTATTTATACTGAATTTATTTTTATAGGGATTGAACTGCATATTTACTATTAGTGTTGTCGTGTGTGTATTGTAATATTGAAAGATATTTAACATCACAAAAACGACCGCCGCATCAGCCGCCAATTCTAATAAGGATCCAAGGGATCTAACAAACGTCGCTCAAGATGGATTTTAAAAGGAGTTGGCCTCACATATGACCTAGTGTGATATTCGCATAACTTTAAAATTAGGGTAGATATCATAAGTAGAAAGATAAATTTATTTAATTTTATTTTAAAATATGATCATTAAATGCAGATCTGTAAATGCAAGGCAATGCAAGTTTGATCTTTTGGATCCTTAACACGGTCGTACTTATGTCAGTCCCGTGGATCCCTTGAATCCTTAACAACGGGCCTCTATAGCTTAGTTTGTTAGATATGGCTCATATATCAGGAATTTGGAATCTCTTGGATTTGGAGAGGTGTTTCTTCTGGAATGAAGAGGTGTGTCTCTTGGTGTGAAGAGGTGTCTCCTAGAATGAAGGGCGTGTTTGTAATTATCTGTGGGTTTTAACTATAAATAGATGTGCAATCCTATACGTATATAACTCCTCTTAAATAGTGAAATTCACCGCTCTACTCTCGAGCAAGTAGGCATCATTGCCGAACCTCGTTAAATCTCTATATTTGTTCTTCTAGTTTTGTGTTGATTCCTAATTTGTTTTGCCCTAAATTTCACAGCTTAACCGACCGACAACACCATCCAAAATATTTCACAATCCAGCATGCTAAGTCCCAGCGCCACCAAACTCCAAACCCACATATATAAAATATCCACAACAACGTGTGCAACTCCCATTAAAGCAATGACACATAAGTAAACACATATTGATCTTTCTTTTTTTTTTTTCCCCCATAAATATAAGATCTTTAGATGAATAAAAGATTGCATACTTCTCTCAAATTAATTGCTTTATGTCTCTTTCTCCCATCTTACATTCTAACACGCTCGCACTAACTTTTTTCTAAATACTGCCGGCTAGCCATATAATTTAAACCGTTTGGTTTGAATTGCTAAAGCTACCATCTGTGTCTTTAGTTTTACTTACGTGGATCTCTCAGCGCTGTGCTTTAGATTTTAGAACTTTGTCTTTTATCCAAAAAATTTAATTTATCTTTGATATTTTCTTTATATATATATATATATATATATATATATATATATATATATATATATATATATATATATATATATATGATAAGTTATAAAAATCAATAGAACTAATTCCTCCAAAATCTAAAACGCAGGCTGCAGTGTTCCACGTACGTGAAATATTTGCAGCCGCCAACTGTTGACAAAATGCATTTACATACATACCCCTCAACTCTTACGTATTTATTATTTACAAATTTACCGCCTAAAGTTTGCCATCATAACCTTTCATATCATATTGCAAATAAGGCTGTCAAAACAGCTCGTTGTTGGGGAACAGCTCGTGATCGGTTCATTCGTTAAGTTAACGAGCCAAACACAAACAACACGAATAAATTTTTGTTCGTTCGTGTTCGGCTCGTTTTGGCTCGAAATACTACTAATCAATTATATATACATATATATATATTTGAAGAGTAGTACTTTTAAAAAATTTAATTGGTTGCAAGACTACAAAGATTTATAATCAATTAAAAGCATTAATAAAGAAAATAGAATAAAAATTATTAAATTAGATTCAAATGATATTTTAAATCTTGTCAATCCTTAACATCTTATGACCATGTGATTTGTGTTGTCAAAATGATTCTTTGTTCGTGAACGGCTCGTGTTCGACTAGTCGAACACGAACACAATTTTTTGAGCTCGAAATATAAACGAGCCGAACACAAGCTAAGCCAAATACCACTATTCTAACATTAGAAAAGTGAAATAGCTATTTTCGGGTGCAATATGTAAAAAATAAAACTATAAGTATAGATATGCAAATAAGTAGGAATGAGTTGGTACCTATGCAAATCTTGCTAATTTTTTTTTAATTATTTAAAAATATATATTAATAAGTGAATTAATGGATGTTAATGGCTTATTCAAGCTTTATTATATTTTTTCAAAATCTAGGATAGAATTTATGAAGTAAAAAAGCGTACAGAACGGCACGATAAATAGTTTTTTATTTTATTTTATTTTTTTTATTTAGATTTTTTTCCTTATTTATTGACGTGGATCACTCAACGCTGTGTTTTTGATTTTGGGGGATTTAGGGTTTGATTTTGCTTTTTTAAATTATCTTCCCAAAAAAATCTATTTTTGATAAGATAAAAAAAGGCAATAAGACTCGGTGCAAAATCTAAAGCGCGGCCTACGGGATTCCGCCTGTTAATTGTTCCCAGCCGCTTATTTTTGACCAATCAGACACTGTATATTGATGCTAAGCTTAAATAAATATATTTTTTTAATTATTTTTAATGTGCATGATTTTTTTAAATTTCACCCCAAAGAAATCAAAATTTACACAAACTCAACTCAAAATAAAAATTTATTTCAAGTAAAGTTATATAGTTATATAGTTATATATATATATATATACATATATATATATATATTGAAGATTTTAAATTTTTTAATTTATCATTTATATTGGGGATTGGGAGGATTACAACTTTTAAGAAAAATGGTTATCAAATGCGATATGAATTATAAGTATTTTTTTTTTTCCAAAGAAACAACAAGTCTTTTTATATCCATAATTTCTTAAGAGGTCTGGTTGAAAAAAGAGTTTCTCTTAGGGTCTGTTTGGGCCAACTGCAGCTTATTAATAAATTCTTGATAAACTACTGGAAAATAATATGTTGCTCAAAAAGTTTTGCTGGCTATTATAAATTTTTTTTTTTTTGTGGAAAAGTTAGACCGCAGCTGGAAAGCTGTCACCACTTCTAGCCAAAAATGGCGTGAAAACGCCAATTTTTGCAATATGAAAACGCATCTTTTTGAAAAACATGTCAAAAACCAGTATACGTAAACTGTCCTAGGCGTGTTATCAAGCGCACCACACCAAATAAGCTACCCCAAACGGAGCCTCAGGGAACAACTAGAAAGTAGCTTCCAAACACATTTGATGGTGGCAGTCTAAAACACAAAACAAACGTAAAAATAAATTGTTCCAAACAAATGAACAAGTAAAATTTCTTTCATTATTTTTATCAATAATATAA
>NEWO01000028.1:2150188-2192688 GCA_003013225.1 Phalaenopsis aphrodite
TTTAATAAATGATTCAAACTTTTTTATTTAATAACTTAAAAAATATAATTAAGTCTTAATGAAGCCCAGAATATAATTAAGTCTTAATGAAGCCCAGTTCAAATAGTTTATGGAATGCATTAGTTCATTTAAAACCTATCCATTGATTGAAGGGCCGTTTGGGGCAGCTTATAAGTGCGGGCGGCGTTTTAAAAAAGTCGTCATATCGTTTGGTTCGCACGTTTCACCAGCTTATATGAAACTATGTTTGAGATTTTACAGTAAATGTAAGCCGCAAGTCGAACCCACCGTCTGTCCGTGAGCCGTATTTCATGATAAGTAATTTATCCTGAAATACACAAGCTCCCCAAACACACCCTAAATATAGAGAAGCAAATACATAATTTGGGTGGTATGACCTAAATGCCCAAGAAGATTTTTTTGCGTGCCCCTGCCACGTGCCACTGGTTTCAGTGGAAGTTCTCGCCGAGGAAGGAGTTGGAGGAAACCACGCAAGAATGACGACGCTGAGATCTCTCAATCTTCTATTAGGGTTTAGCGCATCGCCATTTCGGCGATGGCGGCCTCGTAGCTTTATTTCGTTACCCAAGATTCTTCCTCTTTTTGAATGGAGCATCACCTCCTCTCCCCAATCTCGGCAGCCTTCCTTTTTCCTGCTACCTCGTTACACTGTTCACGTTAAGGCTTTGCAGGTGTCTTCCAGTGGCTCGGAATGGTTACCGGCTGTAGATGCAGCCGCTTCGCCGGTGGTAGCGTCTCCAACGGCGGATTCCGTAAATTTCAATCTCTTCGATTTTGCGTTTCTTTTTGGAATTTCTTATTATATGAGTTACAGAGAAATGTATTTAGATTTGATCAAATGGTGATGCTTTTTTGATAACACATGAATAATGGCTTTTAGAAGCTTGAGAGCTATTCCGTTTTCCGAGAATAGGAGTGTGATTTTCTTTTTTTTCTTTTTTTTTTTGCTATTTGGCTGGTTTTATAGTATCCTTACGTAGTATTTTATGGGGAAGATCTCTAGATGCGTTTTTGCTGGAAACATGTATATGTTCGTGGATTTTGTTGTTTTACTTTGAGATATCTACTTAAGAGTAGCTGGATAAATTATTTTATCTACGTTAAGGAACGTAAGTAGAGTTTATAATTGGAGTAAAAATACTTTGGCTGAATTCTTGTTGCCTTTGGTTTTAATGTTTTAGTTCTTAATGATCTCTGTAGGCACATAAGCGGAAAGATAAATTTTGCCAGTTCTGTGGGGGTCTAACTAAGCAAGTGATACCTGATGGAGATGAGAAGATGAGAGCAGTCTGTACTGTCTGTAGAGCAATCCACTATGAAAACCCAAAGATGGTAAGACTTGAGCTCTATTTGGGTTGATGTAAATGTATTGCTAATGTTTCTAAAATTAAACAACAAAGGTGAAATATATCATCTCTTGCTTCTTTCATTCTTATGTATGAAATCTGCACTAATGTTTTCTTGTGTTGAACAGTTTAAACAAGCTTTTAGCTGTTCTTTTTCTTGTCAACTATTTCCCATTATGTTGCAATCTTAGGACAGAGTGCAGGGTGACACTGTTAATTCCCATAGTTATTAGGATCTTGGTTTTAGTTATAGCATCAATATATAATTCCTGATCGTAAGCCGATTCAGGCTACTGTGATAGAATCTCGACCAGAGATAGCATATGAGGAGAGTTGAGGATGAAGAAATCATAAAAAATCAATCCTTGCCTTTTGACCAACTTCTCTGAAGTTGGAACTTTGGCCATCTTTGAATTGACTTTGATAGGGTTAGGATTTTTATCTACATAATTATTATGTTTATATTATAGTATAGATGATTCATTGCCTCAGCGATGTTATTATGGTTAAAGTATGTTCCTTAAAGCATGTCTTTTATTAAGGAATGATACATGTTCTTATTGATTGATTATTTATTATGGATTGAAGAAATCTGCAAATCTAGTTCTAGGGTTTAAAAAAAATTATCACCCAAAAATTCAGCTTTACACAAGTTGAGTTTAGAGCTCCACACTATTTCCTATATTTTTATAAAATAAAAAAAGAAGGGGAAATTTTTTAGACAAGAAAATTAAAAGTAAAAAAGGAAAGGAAAAAAGGAGATAAAATGATAAAAAAAAAATTTCTAGCAGACAACACAAAGTTTTCTCTTAAATTATAATCTAAAGGTATCAAGTATGAATTCCCTCAGTCTATAGTAGTTGTTTTCCTGGGGTGCTGATAAGATTTTAGTGGTTTTCTTAAGTTGTCGTAAAGTTGAGGTTTGTGGTGCCAACCTAATTACATTTTTTTGCTTGTTTGAGGAGATTGTATTCGCTTGGGTGCTTTATGCATCACCTATACCAACATTTATTGACATGGGCGAGAGAGCAAAATTTTCTTAAAGCATTGGACGCTGCCCATGCTCATCTATTTTGGCGTTGGTTGGAGGCCTCACTAGCATATACTGCGTTCTATTATTGGCTCATATATAAAATTGCCATTGACGAAATTTCCATAAAAATATAGAACTTGAACAAATTTCACCTCACCTCATGGGTGTCATTTGACAGTGTTGCTAAAATGCTTGCCATTGACTTGGATTTATATTAAAATGAAGAGTTGTTACAATGAAGCATTATAAAAATTAAGCTCACTAACTTGGTTTTGGTTGAAGAACTTGAACACAGGACATTGTTGTCAACCAGAATAGGCACAGGACATGGTATAGTATTAATAACTCATTTAGCTTTGTTTGGCTTAACAAAGAGTTAAAAGGTTAAAATAAAAAAAAAAATGGTTTTAAGACATTTTAAAATGCAGAAACCTTAAATTTGTATAATAACATGCAAAAGGTATTGTGGGCCCAAAAATCTATGCATGTTTCTTTTGAGGAGTTTGTATTTTGGGTCAAGGTTTTATATGACAGGTTATATTTTAAATAAGACACCGCTCATATATTTTGTTCTTATTTTATGAGTACTTTATCATATGTTTCAAATTTCTTACACACAGGTCTGTATAGTTAATTACCTCTCTGATAATGAGATAGAACTTTCATTTAATGTTTATGGTTAAGAGCAAGTGTTTAATGTATGGTAGTAGTAATTTTGGCTTTATGTTAAAAAAAATCATTATCGTTAGCTTATAATAGATAATGGGGGGAATGCTGATGAATCCAGTCAAGATCCTATTATTTTTATAATGCAGAGTTGTTGTGAAACTTGGTTTAGTTAGTCAAATGAGATTATTAATTAAACTTGATTAATGAATCCTTATTGGCAGCTATTAGTTACATTGTTCAATAGGAGCTTGTAGGCCTGGGATAAATGTTTGTCTAAGGGGATAATTTAAAGTTAAGTATAGCTAATGTAGAGCTTTACGCTTATCATGTGCATTCTATGATTCACAACTCATGAGATCTGTGTCATTGGAGAATTTGTAGACTAGTTATGAATTAATTTAATGGTAACATTTTACAGCAAATTATCCTGTTAGAAGACCCTCGGTCATATCCATTCTTTTTCATGGTGCAACTTTATGGCAAAATCACATGATTAAATGACTTTGCCATATTCTTATTGGAATGAGATTTTTTAGAGTAGCCGTTGGGCACATCTGATATGATATTAATTTTTTTGTGAGCTATGATTATTTTAAAATTTTCATTATTAACAAACTATTAAGGTGAGATGGATTGATTATTACTTCAAACTTTGTTTGTTGAGTCTCCTGTGAACATCTTTTTTCTTTACAAATTTGTTAGATTTTTCATATTCTATTAAAATTTAAGTTCACTGCGTCATAGACCTTATCTACTTTTCTTTTGTATGCAGATGATCAGGTGTACAGTTCATCTTATTATTGCTTTTTGCGAGTGTGGTAATGCCAAGATTTTTCATCTCTAAAAGAATATTTTTTCTTCATGAAATGCCTTGAAATCCATAAATGACGATCAAGCATTTATAGTGGATTTTATGGTTTAATATCAGGTTTTTGATAAAAAATGATGAGCTTATGATATTGTGTAGCAATTAAAATATATTTTTTAAATATAAGTCTTGTCATTTCCAACACTCATTATGTGGAGAATTAGGCTTATAAAGCGAGACTTATGACCCTACCTTGTTGGTAGGGCAACCTGCTTTATAATAAAATGTAGTATGAGAGTTTGAATTCATACATAACAGATAGTCGTCTGTAAAACTTCAAAAAATAATTACTCGATTTTAGATGGATTGCATGATTTATGGAGTCGGATGGATATGAACTCAATTTATTCTTAGTTTCTGTGGCATTCCTAACTTTAAGTCCTTAGATTTAGCACATTTGTTGAGCATATGTGGATAAATTTACTTTCAATGATTAAACATGTCATGTGAACCTTTTAGAAATCAGTGAATCCCTTAAAACACAACAGTTAACTTCTTCTCTTATTTTCACTGAAGCGTATTGTAGTTTTAGGTGCGTAGGTAAAACTTTCAGTGTTTGATGTGCATATTACCGAGAGCATCTATGACGCGTGGTTAAGTTGGACAATTTCATGTAAAAGTCATTCACGTGAATGCATAGTCATTTGAAAAATAGAGGACATATTATTGTGGTTGTTTATATGAATGCATTGTCATTAAAATGCTCTTATGGCATTACATTTTGAGTTCATTGTTGATTGTATTATGTCTAGTTGTGTGTGCCGGTTTGCAGTTTTAGTTGTGACGGTCAAGAATTTTGATATTCGCCGAATGCTCAAAGCCTTGAAAGCAATGTATTTGACTCCCCTTTGTTCAACTGTGCCTCACACTGAAAAATTTACTGCTTATAAGTAGGAAACCATTCTTAGTTATTTTCATTCTAGGTTCAGTTCGCCAGTGTGTCCTTGTATGTCTTGAGTATTCAAAAGAGTTCTTTGTGTCTTTAAAAACTTTTGTGCTTGCAGTCTAGCTTCAAGTTGATTACAAGCCTCCTGTATGTCCAGTTTTTAAGTTTTGATTTTGTGTTTTATTCCAATTCTCTTATATTCTTTCAACATGACCTTAAGGTCATTTTGAGTGTTTATTTAATATTTTTTTACAATTTTTCATTTTTATCTTAGTCCTGTTATTAGATCCTTAAAGTTATTTTTGCTCTTTTTAGCCCACCACTAGAAGTTTCGACAGCCTCCCAATGTCTTCCCCTGTAGGGGAGCATCTACAGGGAGCCTGGGCCTACTCGCCAAGACATGAAAAGTGTATATGAATAGTGTTTAGGGCACCACGATGAAGTTCTTATCCCACAATGGCAAAAAAGGTATGTATAGGTTTTTGTGTTGCTGCATGAAAATATGTGACACAAGGTTTCCCCTCAGCGTGAAGAAAGCTACACAAAAGCTTTATTTTGATGGGGTCTTCCACTTCTCAATTCAAAACGGTGCATCCGGGTATTTGAACATTGGGGTGTGGCTTGCTTTGTATTATACTTGCACGTTGGCTGTGATGACACCGACAAGGCTACGAAGTAAGGCTTGTGGTGAGAGAACGGAATATATGAGATTTTATTAAACCGTTTCTCCTTTTTTTTTCTTTCTTTTTTTAATCCTTTTTTGTCTTTTTCTTTATTGAGATAGAATAAGTAAGAGGAAGATAATGACAGAAGGAAAGAGACTTTGGGATGTAGAGAGAAAGGGAGAGGATGAGGGTTGGCTAGCTGAATTTGAGCAGTATTTAACTAGAATTTTTCTGAACAGTGAAATAAAAACTTCAAATCATACAAAATCTTAAATGTTGTTTCTCCTTAATTGTACCTTAAATCCCAGACTTAGTAAATCCTGGCTTGGGGCTGATTTTAGTTACATTTTCAAGGCTCACAGACTCTTCTCTGCACACCGCTGACCTTGTTGATGCCTTCTCTATCAAGTTTATTTTGAGAATTTCACTTTACATGTCGATAGAAATCGTCAACGCATCCAACAGGGACCTTCTGTGCCCTTCATCATCACGTCGCTGGCTCAACAATGTATTCTTTAGCGAGCTCTTGCTACTTCTTCATAACAAAGAGAGTGCAAGAATGACTGGGATGGGCCTAGGCGTGGGGCAGATTTAATATTTTCTTATTGTTTAGCTTCTTCAGGGTAGAATTACCTTTATGTCCTTTGTGCAAGGCATGTGTTTGGGAAAGAGGGAAGTTCGGGTGTGGCATGGTGATGCAAAGGGTTTTGTTATTTTTTATTTTTTTTTTGTTGAGGTTAACACATACTACGCATAATTATGTGACCCTTTTCTAGAGAAAATAAAACAAGATGTAATTATGCTTGCCTCATTTATTATTACATGTCCCTCCAAAATAGAAGTCCAAGAAGAACGTATAATTACTGGAGGTTTTTGGATAATTATGGCCTAAATAGGCTAGTTACTGTTCTCTTCATGCCAAAGTACAAGCTCTTTACGTGCTATAACACATCTGCAACAAAAGTTGAGTCTCTCTTTTTACACGCTTCTACTATAAGAATCAACTTTGATCTATGAGACAAATTGACATAATTTCTTAAACAACATATAGACTAAACAGAGGGTAACATGTGATATCCAAACTAACATGATTAGTAAAACCTAAAACAATGTTTTTATTGGTCTATTTCTTTGTCACATCACAAACCAAGGGTGTGCATATTAGCAAATTTATCCTTTGTGTCAAATTTTCATGCTAAATTGCATGCCATGCTTTTTAAAATTGACATGGGACACTTTCTCGTTGTATTGCATCATCTGTTAATGGCTCTTCAACACCAACTTTTATTGCTGTTAGAATTTTGTAGAAGTCCCATGGGATAAGTTTTGAAAAAACAATGCTTCATTGCCTGAATTTGGGCGGCACAAATCACTCACAATGGGATCGATGTAGTCCAAGCAATTGTCAATGTTTTTTCTTACTTCATGTGTCATTCAAATGATTTGAATTTGAATCAAATTGTGACACCTTTGTAAAGTTACAAAATAAATTGGAAAATTAAAACTAGTTTGAATAAGTCCTAAAAGAATCCATTAGTCATGTTAAGGCCTAGAAAATTTTAGAAAAATCTACAAGTGCCTCCAAATATTCCCAAGGCATTTATCAGGTTTTAAAATATAAAATCTTCATTTCTCATGTGGGGAAAAATGTTTAAAAATATGGAACATTCGTATGAAATGGTAAAGAACATAGGAAGTGAGCAAAAATAGCATGAAAATATAGGAATGCCATCTAGGCCCCTTGCCTCTTAAAGGTGAGGTTAACATTATTTGTGACCCAACATCACATAAAATAAATAACATCTTATTTTGATATAATTGATTAGGTTATTATGTCGAAGTTGTAGATTCCTTTAACATTTTTGGTTGACCTGGAAATGCATAGCACACTTCAGATAGTTCCTTGTCATTCAAAGTATTATGGGCGGATCTTTTGCCTCTAATTATCCGATCAACTAAGTTTGGATACGTTATGATAACTTCAAGGTATCAAATCATGTTATGCTTACAAATGTTATGCTGTTTACACCCAATTGTGGCAAGTAGATCAACTCACAAGAGTTGATTGTTAGAATATAAAGTTCAACTTCTATCCCTCAAAAGATATAATTATCTCAAAGTCAACTATGGTAGCTATGATGGAGTTGCCCATCATCTTCCAAATGATTGCTTTTTAAGCCGTCAAGAACATGATCGATGTAGGCTAACTTTACCTATATTGTCCCAATATAAATTAGTTTGCCTATTCACTTAGCTACTATTTTGATAAACTTTTCAATGAATTTTCTGAAAATAAAATTGACCTTAATGATTTTAATATCGTTAATAATAAGAAAACATTTTATTTTTACTGTCGCATTAGTGAAAAAGAAGTTGATAAGGCTTGAAAAAAAATCAAGGGTGGAAAATCAATAGGAACTGATGATATCACAATTGAAGTGTAGAAATATTAAGGAGATTTGGGAGTTTCTTTGCTTAATCAAGTCTTTGATATTATTTTAAAACTAAAAAATGCATGATTGGAGGGAGAGTATCTTGATCCCCATTTTTAAGAATAAAGGAGATGCACAAGTGTGTGTAAATTATATAGAGGAATTATGTTAATGTGTCACACTTTAAAATTAAAGGAAAGGGTAATTAAACATATGTTAAGTCATGATAAAAAAAATTTCTTATAATCAATTTGGAGTTATGTTAGGCAAATTTATCATGGAAGCTATACATTTATTGAGTGGTTTGATGGAGAAGTATAAGGAGAGTAAAGAAGATCTACATATGATTTTTATTGATTTAGAAAAAGCTTATGATAAGGTTTCAAGAGAAGTATTTTGGAGAGTTCTAGAGAAGAAATATGTTAATATTATTTATACTCAAGTCATTAAAGATATGTATGCTAAAGATGTTATTTGTGTTTGAACATGACGGTTGACCAAGTATTTTCCTGTTTCAATTGGATTACATCAGGGATCGACTTTAAGCCCATATTTTTTGCTTTTGTTATGGACGCTCTTACTGTACATTTATTGGAGGATGTACCTTGGTGTATGTTTTGTGCTGATGATATCCATGTTGTGAATAAGACTAGAGAGAGTTCAGGAAAAACTTGAATTATGGAGGCCTACATTGGAGTCTAAATGCTTTCGTTCGAGTATATCTAAAATTGAATACATGGAATGTAATTTTAGAAGT
This sequence comes from Phalaenopsis aphrodite, assembly GCA_003013225.1. Taxonomy (NCBI): domain Eukaryota; kingdom Viridiplantae; phylum Streptophyta; class Magnoliopsida; order Asparagales; family Orchidaceae; genus Phalaenopsis; species Phalaenopsis aphrodite. The sequence continues at coordinate 2,158,866 of NEWO01000028.1, forward strand.
AGTAGCTTTAGTGGCAAAGTTGTAAATATGAGCAATCAAATCATTAAAAGGTGTGAACGTTTTAGATATCTCGGGTCTACTGTTCAAAATGATGGTGATATAGATGTGGATGTTAGTAGTAGAATTCAAGTTGGTTGGTTGGTTGAAATAGATGAATGCATTGGGTTTATTGTCTGATAGAAAAGTATCGCTTAGACTTGAAGGAAAATTTTATAAGATGGTGGTGAATAATGCTTTATGGCATATAATGTTCGCCTTTAAAAGAGAAGCATAAAACAGAGTCAAGTGTTGTTGAGATGAGAACGCTTAGGTGGATGGGTGACTTGAATTATGGAGGATGTACCTTGGTGTATGTTTTGTGCTGATGATATCCATGTTGTGAATAAGATTAGAGAGAGTTCAGGAAAAACTTGAATTATGAAGGCCTACATTGGAGTCTAAATGCTTTCGTTCGAGTATATCTAAAATTGAATACATGGAATATAATTTTAGAAGTAGTAGCTTTAGTGGCAAAGTTATAAATATGAGCAATCAAATCATTAAAAGGTGTGAACATTTTAGATATCTCGGGTCTACTGTTCAAAATGATGGTGATATAGATGTGGATGTTAGTAGTAGAATTCAAGTTGGTTGGTTGGTTGGTTGAAATAGAGGAATGCATCGGGTTTATTGTGTGATAGAAAAGTATCGCTTAGACTTGAAGGAAAATTTTATAAGATGGTGGTGAATAATGCTTTATGGCATATAATGTTCGCCTTTAAAAGAGAAGCATAAAACAGAGTTAAGTGTTGTTGAGATGAGAACGCTTAGTTGGATGGGTGACTTGATACTTAGAGACAAAATACGAAACAAATCTATCCGTGAAAGGTTTAGTGTAGCTTCAGTGGCAGACAAAATCATAGAGAATCGTCTTAGATGGTTTGGTCACATCAAACATGGACCATTTGATGATTCGGTTAAGAGAGTAGATGTTTTAAATTCGACTTATGTTAAGAAAGGAAAAGATAGACCAAAAAAGACTTGAGCATATTGCATAAAAAATGATCTTAATCTATTAGAATTAAATGAAAATATGAATAGGACACAATGGAGAAAAAGGATTCATGTAGCTGACCCAGTGGTATAAAGGCTTGTTGTTATTATTGTTGCCTACTCAGTTGCTACATCAATAAACTTGTTGAGATTCCGAAGGATTCATTTGCAATATAATATCACGAGCACACAAGAATATCTCGATAAAAAAATGCAACTGCAATATCCTATAACCAAGCTTCAATAAGCAGCTATCAATATTTTCAGGCAACCAAAAGATAAATCATCCCTTGAAGGACTACAAAAAAAGAAAAGAAAGGATTATAAAAGATTAAATAATACAAGTTAAACATAAATGAATGCTTCGTGCTCTAAGCTATTTGTTCTTTGTTTTTTTATGTATAACTTATCGAAGTTGCTAAAGTTACAAGAGATCAAGGTTCACAAAAAATCATTTGTTATATCAATGCAACTAGGGCATCCTTGCTTATAGCTTTATGGGGAATTAAGGATTAGTAGTAGTCTTTTAATTAAGTGGTCATGACGCAAGGCTCGGGCGGGAGGACCGACTGGTTGAGGAGGGCTGCCACCCTCTCCTGCCTCTTCTCTCCTTTCCTTTTTTTCCCCTTTCCTTCCTATCTTTTTCTTTCTATCCTTTCTTAGCATCCTATGCCCTTCCTAATTCTAAAACATTTCCTAAAACCGAAATCTGATTTTTATTCTCCTTCTAATTTTAACACCTTTCCAAAAATTGAAATCTGATTTTTTTTCTCCTTATTTTAAATCAAAACTGAAATCTGATTTGATTTCCTTATTTTAAAATTTCTAAAATCTGATTTTATTCTCCTTTTTATTTTAGTGTTTCCTAATTGGGTCAAGTCTCTTTATAAATGGGATTTAAGGTGCCTAGAGTTAGTGGTTTTGATTTTGAAATCTAAATTCAGTTTTATCTGAGTGTTTTTTCTCTTGAGGTTTGTATCTGATGATGAGGAAGGTGCTCCGACTGTAACCTTGTCTGGGGTGGTGATTATCTTTGTCATTCTGACCACTACACGCTGTCCCGCAATTTGTCGACATCCCAACTACCCTCCAGCACCGCAAACCAACTCCCTACCAGCCAAGAACCACCCGATTCCCTTTTTGCTCCTCCTAGATTGCCACTAAGTTCCAATACAGCTTCCCTGCAGGAGTGTCGCAGTCCATTGTTCCGCTTCCAAATCGCTGGCCAGCTTTCCTGTAGCCTCCATGCAAGCAATGACAGCCCTGCTGCCCTCCCAGACCATCGCCGATTCATTTTCAGCTTCACTGCAGGAAGTTCGCAGCCCACTTGTTGTCCTTCCAGACGCTTCCACTACAGCCACTTGCATTCGCAGCTCCTTGCTCCCCTTCCAGAACCATGGTCGGAAGCTTATCTGCCTCCCTCCTCCTACCACCTCACTCCCAGCTGACTGTAGCCTTCGTCAGGCCTTCCTAGCGCCTCCAGCCGCTGCCTCCCTCATTCCTGCAACTCACGACCTTCCTCCACCTCCGCTCCTCGGCTTTGGCCGCCATTCTTGCCTCCGTTCCTTGGCTTCGGTCTCCATCCTTGCCTCCTCCGGATTCCACCCTTGACGATGTTTTCCGCTTCTTCCAGTTGCAGTTTGATGCCTCAACAAGAGTTGACTTGCTGCCCGCTTTCGCCCAACATCGCTTACCGCAGCCACTGCTCTAGCACTATCTCTCCGGAGTCCCACCTCGCTGTGCTTGTTGTATCTTGACCTTTTTGAGTCTTTGTTTGTAATATTTTGTTTTATGATTTGATTTATGTGGTGTCTTCCTTTTCTTTTGAGACATCGTCGTAACATTCCTTTTAAATTATTAATAAATTCATGTCTTGCTCGTGCTTTGGGTTAACTCTTTGGTATCATGTCATATCAAAAAGAAGTCTTTGAACTGCTTATGTATCATGTTTCCAAAAACCTAACAAATCCCCATGGCCCCGTGCTTTTACTGGCCTCTGTAACATGCATGCCATCTAAGAAGACTAAGAGCCTTGCATTAACTCACTTCTATGATGAAATAGGCGCCTTCTTGGCATATTTTTCAGCCTTGGTTTATAGCCTTAGATAAGAGTATCATGGGAGCTTGTGCCCATAGGATCGAAACCTTGAATTAGGAACAATATGTCATCTATGATTGAGAAATTCTATTTAGTGCCTACACACAGCTTAATCTACCTTTTAAAGAACATTTTTTAGGTCTTACACTAAATGGTTGGGCCTGATTATAGTTTGACTCAACTAGTAATGGTTATATACATATGCTGTGTGCATACGTACATCTGTATATACTTAAACTAAAAATAACAATTTGCGACTAGAATTCAATTTTGAGTTAACCTGACATTATAGAATTTCTAGGGGAGCCATATTAACTAGTATCAACTTTAATTTTGAGTTGAGATCTGATTTGTGTCAGCCCATGTCTATATATGAGACTATTTCATATAGAAATGTGCGGCAGCCTTCAAGCCCCACCTAGTCCTCATTCTCAAATATGTCTGTTCCCTTTGATTTATTGCTTATTACCCATGTTTATAATAAATTCAGCCATCAATGCCCTCTCTCTTTAAAGTATTTTATATTATTTAACTCCTATGGTTTACCTACTGCTGGATTTGCTTTAAAGAGAGACCTGTGCTAACTTCTTTTTTGTCTCTTCAGGGAGCAAGATTATTTATTATGACATTGTTAAATTTATGTTAGTACTGTTTATATCAAGGAAAAACATTTTTAAATTTTTCGTAGTGCAGTTTATATCAAGATTTTCTTATATGTTTGTCATCATTTACAATGAAAACTTGTACTGTTGCCACTGACAAGGACAATACTTTTAGGTTGTCGGTTGCCTGGTGGAGCATGATGGTAAAGTTCTGCTTTGCAAAAGGAATATTCACCCATCTTATGGCCTTTGGTACACTCATTTTCTTTTCGCTTCCACTGTATATATTTATTTCCTATATGAGTGCATAGCTTGTCTTTTGTTATATCAATTGCAGAACCAGAAAGAATTCATCTAGGATTCTACACATACTTTAAGTCGTAACATTAGATATATAATGTGTTTTTTGCATTCAAATTTTTGGTATAATGAGTTGAATTCTCTCGACATATCCTCCTTATTTTTAATCTTGTGTGCTACAAGTGCATGCCTTTGTTATTTAATCCTTCATGCATAAAAAAATTGCATGATAGTAGTTTATGTATTGCATGACAGCATATCAATGAATGAATGAAATCTTGAGGAATGTTAAATAGTTTAATAAGATTATCACGACACATTTATTGATTTGGTCTTTTATGGATCTTCCTTTCACATGGATTGGTTTAGTTCATAAGATACCAACTTAATAGCATATTTTAAAAATCATTCCACGTGCACGCTGTGAAGCGCGTCTCAATATTAAGTGTTCAAAAAATGCCTTGAGGCTTACACCTTATTGTCCCTAGTGGAGCTCAAGTCTTTTTGTATTTGAGGCAGTCGTCTCAAGGATTTTGATGCATGCGCCTCAAATGATTTTTTAGAACATGTGTTTGAATGCATATAGCTTCGTCATTGTTGGAACATGTTTTTGAACCTTATTTGAACAATGTGAGAACCTTGCGTGAACCATGTTTGAATCTTGAGCAAACGTGGTTTAAAGATGGTTTGAATAAAATTCAAATACTTGTTCAAATAGATCTCAAATCTCATTCAATCATACTTCAAATAAGGTTTGAATATATTAAAACTGTTTTTGAACCTTGTTCGTTCATGGTTGAAACATGGTTCGTTTTTCTAACAAATTTGACATTTTTTTTGTTTAGGTTAATATTTAAATTGAGGTTTACTTTCTTTTTTTTATATTTGATTTTTATGGTTCATGTCAACGAATAAAGTAAATGTTTAAGATTTATGACAGATATATGAATTTTTTTTTAATTTTATAAGTTTTGATTTTTTATTTTTTTGATTTTATACTTTAGCCTCCCCCCATTGTATCAGGGCTTACACCGCATCTTGCTGAAGCTAAACATCATAATTTTGGATTTTGCTTTTTAAACCTTTCATTAATAGATTTATGTATGATTTTGAAGAGATTCTTTTCAGGGATTTCGTTTCTTTATGCCTGTGTATGCCTCAAGGCACCTCCCCTTTTTGGCATTCAGGGGTACGTTGGGACATCTGTTCTCATTTAAGATTGTTGATTTTGGAATCCTTTAACTTGTTCACTACTGGCATTTAGGGGTATCCACCTATGATTATTGAGTTTTTTGAAAATGGGAGATTATTGTCTATACTTGAATGTGACCTTTGTTGCTTGTCCTGGATCTATCCTTTCATTGCATTGATCTTGTACTATTTAAAGCTTCTTTTATATGAATTGATAAGTGCCAAGGCTCAATATAATTACCAAAAATAGATATTACAACAAGGGTTAAAAAGAAGATCAAAGAACAAATTACAACTGTAAATAAATCCTAAACAAAAGAGGCTATGAAAAACAAAACTACTGCGTCAGAGAAAGACCATTTGGATGTATTACAGCACCTACACAAAGCAAATAAAACAATACCAAAGAAGCAAGATTATTATGATCACAAAATTGAGGGACTCTAAAGTCATTCAGAATGTCAAATAAAAATCTGTTAAGGATTGCCACAATGAGTTTCATTTGGAGTAAAAAAAAGAAATCCAATAAGCAATAGCCAAAATGAAATCAAGCCCCCAACCAATCTCAAAAAAAAATTGGGAAAATTACATACCGAGCACACAATTCTTATGAATTTACGTATCTCACTTCTGAAATTCCATTTTTACACACATAGCACTTTACATATGGATAAAAAGATGGATTTGACTATTAAAAGGTTGTAATGAGTGCTATTTTTCATATGATGTTTGTAAATATGAAAAAGTTTTTGTGTGAGATAGGTAAATCCATAAGAATTGGGTGCTATGTATGTAAATGCCCCCAAAAATTTCTCACCTCATCATTCCAAAATTTTGAGCTCCTCTAATTATGTTCTAAGCTTAATTTGTTTTTGATAGAGTCAACCAAACTTTTAGTTGTCCTGAAAATTTCATCATGAATTTCATAGTTTCTCTTGCCAGATGCAATTACCCCCACGCTTAAGAAATTTGACTTTTAAACCATGGGTTGTGATGGCATGTGGCATGCCACTATTTCTTTTTAAGATAAGGTTCAAGCAATGAGCAACACAAGGTGGTCAGTAGATGTCATACCTCTCATGTAATACTTCTCCAACCTTCTTATAATTTTTAGCATTGTTTACAATTTACACCACATTCTCTGATCCCACCAACTCAAAAACTTTGACAGAAAAATCACATGATGTTGCTGCATCTTTCTTATTATCAGAAGCATCAACTGATTTTATAAATGAGATCTTACATTGAAAATTAATTAGGAAGTTAATCAAAGTTTTATTTCTGTTATCCATCTACCAATTAGCCATTAGGTACATTATGTGTCTTTTCAACACTGTCTGTTAGACTCAACATGTCACATGCATTTTTTTTTACAATCTCTTTATAACTTCACTCTCATTCTATAATAAAAAAGAGTTTGTATTGAGGCCTAATAGCTGTGATTGCGTCAATAGCTTTCTTCCCAAAAGGTGAATTCAATGCATTTGTAGGTATGCAACAATCAAAACAACATCCAGCAACGATCAAATTAGCATGATGTGCATCTTTAGATGCCGACATACTTTTTCTCTTTTTTTTATCAAGCTCTTTATCATGTGCAGTTGAACTTTGTTCCTTGGAAAGATCATTGAAACTCCTCCCTTCTTCAATGGCTAAATCATGATACACATTTATACTCTCTTATCTCTTCTTGGTTTCTCTTAAATATTTCTTTCAAATTCTCTTGCATCTGATAATGTATATCATGTGACACTTTTTTTACTTGCAGTAATATTATCCTTCACTCCAACTTTGTGTTGTTTCATTTTATTAATTCCACCACTTTTATATATAGTTCCACCATACATGTATTTATACTTTTTTTTTTTAAAATCAAAACCTTTAAATCCACTAAATGTTTCCATGATATATCTACTTTTCCTTGCATTCCATGTGTGGAAATAACAAATCAACTTCCAGAATGATCCATTTTAATGTAAATAATATAAAATTATTAGCAGAACTATTAACAATTTGCATATTGATATGAAATGATAACACACATTGTCAAATAAGTTGAATATATCGCCGCACATAATGATTATCATACCGGTACATTAATCAAATATATTAAAAATAAGTTAATCCATGTAAAGTAATAATGCCAAGCAAAGCACACCAAAAACATAGCGTAGCTTTATATAAAGCCAAGCTTAACAAAGTGTAAGCCTAGCCTATCTATATTTTTCTTCTTTTACCAAGCCAAGCCAGATGCTGGAGCTGCCCGTAGAGACATCTCTTGTTACCTGCTACAGTACCACGAACCAATTCCACGACCTAGACATGATGGGAAACTTCATAGCGACTTGAAACCTGTTTAGAACAGTGAATTGAGGGCCAACCGATTTTCCTTACGTGGATTTGGCGCCTCCTTTCAACAGTGGCCCCAATTCTAATTATCTTGATCTTATATATTTGATTCATGTGTTTAGGCTTTTAGTCTTGTCATATGTTTTCTATTAGGGCAGCAGTCAGCGACCTCTTTCTCCATTGGTTGTATCTAAAGGCGGGTGGTGCTCCTGCTATAACTCATTTGAGGTGATCTTCTTCCAAGGGATTAAGTGATGCTCAGACTGTAGCTGGTTCTCTTTGAGATATTTATCTCCGACTTTCTAATCCTCTGGATTCCTCCCCTTACTGATGTTGCCATCTTTCATCGTTGCCATTCAGTCTATCCGCCCGTCTTCGCTGTCCAACCATCCCCCTTGCTGCCGTAACCCTAAGATAGTCCTCCCTTTGTTGTTCCACAATCTATTGCTACTGTTAGCACTACCCCCCCCCCCCCCCCAAAAAAAAAAAAAAAAAAAAAAAAAACTGAAATTTGTATGGGGTTTCTATTGCGATTTGGGTTAATTCCGTTATTAAAGCCTTACCAAGATTAACCATGCCATTCCAAACTTAAATATAATAAGTCAATCCTTTGCTTAGTAAAGCAACCCAACAACAAAAAGGTTGAGACAAAGTAATTATAGATAATCAATTGCAAGAAATGTAAAGCAAATTAATGGGAGAATAGACTGAAATTTGTATGGGGTTTGGTCAACCTCAAAGGCTACGTTCACACTCAGCTAAAACTTATTACTCAATACAACCTTTTTACTTTCTACACGGATGACTGGATGAGTACGACCTCAATCTGGGTTATAATAGCAGTTACCATACTAAACCTATGGCTTTGGTTAATTTGGATTTTTTCAAGAGTTTGAGGGTTTATTTGGGGCAGTTGCAGCTTATCCAGCTTCTGCTGATAAACAGCTGGTTCTAATAAGCTGTTGATCAGAAGCTGATCCGGATAAGTTGTCTGACTGTTTGGTTTGAGCGTTTAGAAAACAACTGATTTTCAGCTTTTTGTGGATAAATGACAATTCTGCCCCTGAACTGAATAAACTGTTAATTTGTTTGGTTTCTGCAGTTTGAGAACAACTGATTTGTAGCTGTTTGTGAAAAAATGATCATTTCAACAATGCGCAGTGGAGCGGTTTGCAACAATAATATAATGAGAATATATTTAATATATTAAAATCCAAAAGACACTACATAACAGTTCGAAGAAAAAAAAGATATACTCCTCACTCGAGGGAGACTATCTACAAACCTATTAAAAAATAAAAAAAACATAACAAAATTACAACTAAAATTATGATAATATTCATTTTAAAATGTAGAAGGGGCATGTCTGGAGCAATGTTGAAAGTGTATTTCTCAAGGATAGAAATTGTCTCCTCATTATTATCAAATGACATCGGCAAACATCTAAAATCCAGTCTAGGATCAACTGAACCAGGAGCAGAACCAAGTGTTATTGACTGACAATCTTCTACAAGTCCTAGAACGGAACCTCCCAAAGTAGGAGTTGCACTAGCATATCGCATTTGTTCTCTGGATGCAAAGCCTATAGTTGTGCCGATAGGAGGAGGTGGCGGGGCTGCAAATCCGCCTTGGGGAGGATGATGAGGAAGACTAGTTGCAGGAAATGTCTGAAGGGTGGTTGTGAAATTGAACCAGTGGCAGAAAACCTCATATTTACATGTGACTGAGGCACACTGAATTAAACTATTAATTATCATCTCAAACTAAAATTACAAATAAAGAATCAATGTTTGTTCTGCTAACCTTAATTAACGTAGCTTTCACTTACATTTCCACAGTCCTAAAAAACCGTACAAATAATCACCTAAATAGCAACAATAATACTTCCCATAGGAAAAGGATTAAGCTTCCATGAACATGAAAACTTAAAACAATTTGAACTATTCCATGTCTTATCCTTCAAACTTATCAATGATGATCGGAATTCGGAACTCTGAACTCAAAAGAGATTCGGAAAAACCTGATAATTCTAGACCAGTTAGCAGATCTATCAGACAAGGAATTCATCTTTCAACAATTAAAATGAAAACAATTCAATTCAAACCAGGTAAGTAAGAAGAAGAAGCCCATTAACAAGTAGAAAACAGAGGATTCAATGCACGACAACGAACTGAGGCTAGAAACCTCGAACTTGGGAAGTCGAAGCCGACATCAAATGAAAAGGCGAGAGAGATCACCACTAGGGTTCATATAACTCGTACGGGGTAATAGAAAAAGAGCAACGGAGTGATTCTGCAGGATCCAAGCAATGGTTTGCATAGCAGAGACCAATGTTGATATGTACGAAGAAGTTGTAGTTCCTTCATGACCCAACCCTTGCGATGTTGGAGCAGACCAGCATGAGGTACGGCGAGGGGACTGCTTCACCGAAGAAGCAACGACGGTGAGGTGGCATCGGCTGGAGTGGAGGAGAATGGGGTTGCCAGTGAAGTGTTCGGCTTCTAGCAGCTTTGACGGCGAGAGAGAGAGCCAAACGAGAAGACGAGCGGGGTGGTTCCGTGAACAAGCGAGGGCAGTGGCGTAAAATAAAGGAGCGAACTCGGATAAATAATGCAGATGCGGGGGTTACCCCGCGATCAACTTCTTGTTAAAATAGAAAACGCAGTTTTCAGATAATCACCTGAAACGTGCTAAACAAACAGTGAGGCGGCGTTTATAAGCTGCCCCAAACGGGCCCTGAATCTTTGCTAAAAGATCTTGTAAACAGTTTTCTTGTCCACCTTATAATATTACAATTATTTCAATAGTTTGACTAGAAAAATAAGCTCACCGAGGAAATGTGTTCTAATATGATCTTCATCAAAAACGAAATTTATGCTCATTTTACATGAAACCAAAAGAAAACTGATTTAGACAAGGTAAAAATGTACATGATTTTAGCAAAATGTATATATTAGACTTTTGTAAACCAATTCAACTTTTTGAACAAAATGGAAACTGTAATATGGTTTGATATACACAATATTGAAATCGTACATAAACTTCTTAATATAGGTTCGAGCATTAGTTTAAGCGAATGCAATTTAGGGTTTGAGGCAGCTGCAGCTTATCCAGCTTATGTTGATAAACAACTTTTCCTGATAAGCTGCGTGTCTGCAGCTGATCCTGATAAGCCGTTTGTCTGTTTGGTTTGTGCGTTTGAAAAATAACTGATTTGCAGTTGTTTCTGAATAAATGATCATTCTTCCTTTGAACTGAATAAGCTGTTAAGCTGTTTGGTTTTTGCGGTTTGAGAACAACTGATTTACAGCTGTTTGTGGAAAAATGATCATTTCGGTCACGCGTAGTGGAGCTGTTTGCAACAGTAATATAATGAGAAAACATTCAATATATTAAAACTCAAAAAAATACTACATAGCAGTTCAAAGAAAAAAAAGATATGCTCCTCACTCAAAGGAGACTATCTACAAACCTAATAAAAAACACAAAAAATATAATACAATTAGAACTAAAATTATGATAATATTCATTTTAAAATGTAGAAAAGTCATGACTGGAGCAACGTTCTCTGGTTGAGAGGTCGTCAAACCCCGAGCAACGCTGTCCGGTTTGGATATTGTCGAGCCCCGATCGCTATGGGCAGTGTACTAGGTTGGAATGTCTGCCCACCTGAAGAACTGACACTTGTACTGACTGTTTGCCCATTGTGGGCACCTGTAGAATCGTCGGTTGTAGCTATGTGGCTGGTGCGATGTGAGCAACACAGTAGGCAGTCCGCAGCGGGAAAGCACTTGCCCGAAGTTCCCTGAAATCTTTGAGCTCATTTTTTTCTATTAAAAAAGAAAAAGAATGACGTTAGTGATTTATATGTATTTACACATCTAACCCATAATCTTCAATCTATTTTTCATAAAAAAATGAAATTTTAGTATTTTTTGTGATGTGAAATCTTTTGGTGATATAAATGTAAAAAATAAATATTACTAACTCATCATATCTATCAAAAAAATGTAGCAAAAAAATAAACTTTATTCAACAGTCTCACTCTTAACACAATGCAAAGCATATGAAGAGCTCCAAACATAATATTATCCCAGAAAATTTGGCTAAGTTATCTCAAAGACTAGTCACTATAAATTAAAAAAAAATTATATCTGATTATAAATTTTGAATTAAACTGCACATATGAACCGCCATTGAAATAAGAACGGCGCTTGATTCAATGAGATGCCCAAGTAACTTACCAATGATAAAATAGCAATGTTTCGGGTGTTAGATTTGTAAATAACAAATTTTCGGGTGCTAGATTTGTTAATAGCACTGTTTCGGGTGCTATGTAAGTAATTGCCCTAAAATAAAAATAAAAAACTGGAAAATTTATGTACAAAGCACAGAATTCTTACGTATTTAAATTCTTACAAGTATGTATTGGCTTGCTCCCCGTACATATTTTCTCTTCAGTCAAAACAAATCATCCTTACCTCTTTGGTTCTTTTGTACATATTTGCTTCTACACTTTTTTTTTTTTTTTTTCAATGAAAAAGCCAACTCCTTTCAACAGCATCCGATGACCAAAAAATGAAAAATTGAAGCCAATACAAGACAACACAAAAGCGGAGAAACTAAGGATAAAATACAATAAATCTACAAACCAAATTATACAATTACATCCCAAAGAAAAAAATGTATGTTAATCTTCCTAATTTTATTTCTAACTGCTGCAGCACCTTCAAGATCACACAGTAGAGTAGCAGAATAGTGATAAGGTCGAAGAAGCAAAAGGAAATTTTCACATTGCCTGAACAAGGAAATTCCACCTGGCGTATATAGAGAAGTTTTCCACATATCACTATGCATCAAACTGTGTGATAATGGAAACAAATATGCCACAATTTCACCAAAAAAACACAGATCCTCGTATTGGACCAACATTGAAATTTAAGGAAAAAAGCAAGTTATGTTTCTAAGAAATCCACATAACAGCCATATAAGAAGTCTATATAATTGCATTTCCTGGAGCAACGAGATTAACCACCATTGAAATATGAACCAAAATTGAAATTTATATCAAAAGCTATAAAATGGAATGAAAAAGATTTATGAACTAGAAAAATATTAGAAATCTTTTTCATACCACCATTATCAAAAAAATCTTTATGAACTATACGATTTTTGAAAGAAAAAAAATTCAAATCAATAGTTTCAGCGATCCATTATCTAGTCCCAGGCTAAAGAATAAAACCATAATTACTTTTCTCCACCCTGGTCATTTTGGAACGGATGAGGATTCCACTGACTTATGGATTTCGCAAGGCACTTCTCCTGAGCCACTTACATTATCAGTTCCAAGAATATCAGTTGTGCCAATGAAGTCAGGTTCAAATGGGGTAAAAGCATGTGCTCCCATTGCAACAACCTCACTGACATGCTATCCAGCTTCTCTTCCATTACTGGATCAATGTCATTCAATTTGAAATTCTTAGCTGCTGGCACGACCTGCACGGCATAGAAAATTGAATTAGTTAAATCTGTTCAATATAACTAAAAATGAATTAAGGAAATGATAAAAGGTACATCATTACCTCTAGTTTCTCAGCCCACCAATCCTCATGAGCATCTATTGTTCGCTTCACTGAATCCCAGCCCAAACCTGTCGTTCCCCTCTTAAGTTCTTTCTAAAGTTTTCAATCATTCTTTAATTGATTTCACTTGTTCTTAAATTTCATCCTGTCGGTTCTTTGAATTTGACAATTAAATTCTTCCTAACTGCACCTCCTTAAGACAGAGATCACAAAAAATATTTGTTGCTTCCCTGTCCCACATGACAGATGATCCAACTTCTTTGCTCTTATTCATTGCAGTACTTACTAGTGAAAGATTAAATAAGAAAAGAATGCATTTAATAACATGAGCATAAAAAATACAATAATGTTGTAACATTTTCACATAAAAAATTCAACAACATGAGCATAAAAAAATCCAAAAATCCAATAAAGCTTTAAACATTGAAAAAGACCTTAATATTAGAATAACATTTGGAAAAGAATTTGTGATATGAACTATTTCACATTGAGTTAATATCACAACATGAGTGTTGGAAATTTTAAAGTTCATATGTAAAAATTGTAAAGAAGCAAAATTTTAAAGATTCAAATGGAATGCAAGAGCTCATTTAACAATGAGAAGCCATAATAACTATTTTGAACATACGAGCAAATGTATACAACAATAACTAAAACTATGGATAAATCAATGGAAAATAGTGCCCAATAAGAAATAGAGACAGAAAATAAATACGTTCAACATGAAATAATACCACAGAAAATCACCACTTTAAACACAATTAGTTTTCTACAATAAGAAATTCATTGTAGACGAGCATGAACAATGAGAACTTTTAATAAGGAAATCATAAGAAGGCCATATTTTTAACAATAAGAGAACAATAAGAAAACCATAAGAAAATATGTTAAGTTTCCTAACTATCTCTATAGGGGTTTAAAAATGATTCAATTTTCAACCAGCAATAAAACATAATAATTTTTATGAAAAATTATCATATATACTCAATAACTAATCAACATAAAAGATAGTTAGCCAATTTAAAAAAAATACCAAAACATCAAACAAGAAAATATTGACAATTTTTTTTTTATGAATCTACATAGACATAAATGAATGAATATGCTTATATGCCTTACATTAATATCAATATTACTAATTAGTGAGTGCTCGAATCACAATTCAAGAGAACCACAAAAGGCCCAAAGTCATCAGCTTTGAACATTTTTCAAGTTAATAATGTAGAAAAAGAGAAAAAAATGCTGTAGAAATGACTGTCGAGATGAGAATAAAAGGAAGAAATGTTTGTCGACAGTGGAGTTACAAACAAGAGGGCGTGGAAGATTATACCTGTCGAGCTTGCCGAAGAAGAGAGGAATGCTGAACTCAAGTAGGGAGTGACAACGGGGAGTCGCAATCTAGCGCGATGTCAAACGGAAGCAGGGAGCGACAACGGAGAGTCGCGATCTAGCAGGATGCCGAACAGAAGCAGGAGTCGCGATCTAGGGCTGACCTAAAAGAACGGGGGAGGATAATATCAGAAAAAGAATAAAGGAGTGAAGAAGAGAGAAGAAGGTAGTGATTTTTTACCAAACTCTCGGGCGATTGGGAAGTGCGGAGGGAGGAGCGGCTTCCTTCGGTTGAGGAAAATAGGGCACCGAGAATGCGTCGCGCGAGGGCAGGTGAGTAACAAGATCGTGTGGGGAGGGGGGCGTTCGGAACCCTGATCGAGGGGTTATACCCGCGATCGTGTTTTCATTAAAATCAAAGACGACATTTTCCTATAAGCAGCTAAAACGTGCAAAACAAATGGTGTGGCGGCGTTTTCAAAAACACCGCTGCACTTATAAGCTACCCCAAACAGACCCTTAAAATTGACAAAAAGACGGGCTCTTAAACAAATATGAATTTTTTTTTATTGAATAAAAAAATGAAGCAACCATAAAACAAACTTCATAAGCAAACAAACTTCATAAGCTTAAAAATGATTTTGATAATAACTTAAAATTGATTTGAAAATTAAAGCCAAAAACAACAAATGGAGAACAATTGGAATAGCACGAAGTATGCATTATGCACTAAAATGATATTCGATATTGAATAATAATTTTCTTATTTATAAGAAATGTAATACATGCCGATATAATAATCAAATTACTATGTATTTATAAATAATATCTTTTCGCCAAATTGAACACAGAAAATAAAACTGTAATGTCCCAAAGAGATAATTAAGAAAGTGATCATGATATTTAAGGAGAGGAAGATAGAGATCTATATTATGTGATTTGCGTATTAGAGAGGCAAAGGCAATGGATGGGTGATCGTGCAAAAAAGGATTTTTGCGAGGGGGTTACAATTTAGGAGCGGGCTTATCTTTCGACTGACCCATCTTTACCTGCTGACAACCTCTTTCGGGCAGCTTATCCTTACTAGTCGACCACCTCTTCCAGCCATATCTGTCACGAGCATTGGGAAACAATCTTGTTGGCATACAATTAAGGTATTAATACTTGGGAAACAATCTTGCTGGCATACAAAATAGTTAGGAAGATTTACGGTGAATGCGGTGAAATGTTTGGCACGCTGCTGATGTCGACGAAAAATGGCGAACAACTTGAAAGGCAAAGAACTCCCATTCTAAGTCTCCAACAAGAGAAGGCAGATCTGCGTTATAGAATTGGGAAGGCAAAGGTTTGTTCCGGACAAAGTTACGAAACTAGGAATTTTCGGTAGGGAAGGCGAACTGCAGAATAAAAGACATTGAACTATTTTCTGGCCTGTGGGTCGAACCAGTGGTTCGACTGGTCCTAGGCGGTTCACAAATAGAAGCAGGGTTTCACATGTTTCGGATCGGACCAGCCATCGGTTCGCTGTTGAACTGGCTAGGCCAGTCCGACCTGGTTTTCTAAACATTCCTAAAAACTATGTTAGCCTTTGTGAAACATTTCTCTAAGTTAGTGTAATTTTTCGGTCTAGCTTGAATGTTTATTTTTAATGTTTATAAGTTTGTCATGCATTTCTTTTAATTTGCTTTCTAACCCTCCAAAAACATTCATTCTTGCTGATCGTATTAATGATTTAATTTGATTGACGCCTACGACATTGCCCGCATCATCCTCCACTCAGTCAATGTCAAACCCGCCAAAATAGTTTTGAAGACTTATATTAAATGTAAGACTAAAAGGGCAACTTATTCAATGTCGAGCTCGCCAAAACAATCCTCATGCAGGGTCAATGAGCCATTGCTTATTTCAGGCTTATTTCAGTCAAGTGCTGACGATGAGAGCCAAACTCAAGTCAGTTTATGAGTGGGAGTCATAAAACTTGATCCAACTGGATATTTCTCTTTCACCTTGAGGACAGCGTCTTTTTTAGAGGGGAATAATGTCAGACCGGCTTCTACAACACTATCTGCCTCATACTCCACTAAGTTGACGTCAAACTCGCCAAAATAGTTTGAAGACTTACGTTAGGCGTAAGATTAAAAGGGTAATTTAGTCATTTCTTAGTTATTATTGTGGTTATAATTAAGGCTTAATATGTTTAGGGTTAGGTTATATGTGATTTTTGTCTTGCATCTTAGAGTTAGTGTTTGAGAAAAATCGATTACCTCTCGAATTGTAGGTGTTTTGTCATTTATGTATTCATGATTGTATCAGTTGATGTGATACTGACGGAGTAGAATCTATTATTTCTACCATAATATTTACGGAAACTTGTCTCGTTCCTATCAAATCTTTTCTATTTCCACAAAACTCAAAAATTTTTCTTCAATTTTTTTTATTCACTTGAGGATGACTTCAAATTTTAATTGAACTATCTCCTTCCTTTCTTCTAATTTAGAACATCAAGATGATTTTGAATACCGCATTATATAATCATGATCAAGTGCTCAATATTGGACCATGGGCTTAAATATCATCATCGAGAAAGCATTAATAAAGAGCCTTATGGAACTAAAAAAATTATAATAAAAAATTAAAATTTGAATTAAAAAAATTTAAAATTTAAACATTTGATTTATTATTTTTATATTTAGTTTTTATATATATTTTTTAAATATTAGCAGTGAGCTTTATTAGGAGGCATTAGGGCAAGTGACTCTATGTGGGGAGACTTTTATATATTATTTTTCTCTTTTTTTATTTTGATTTGCAAATTTTGATATAATAATTTAAATTTTATTGGACATGAATGAAAGTGAGGTTTTGATGTTTTGACAGAAGTTGGAGAGCAAAATATTTAGGCTTTAGAGGCTCCGGCCCCGCCCCCAACTTTGCTTTCTTTCTTTTAGTTATTGAACTGTTTTTCAAGCTCTTTAACAACATGTTCTCTCACCTTCCTAGCATCATCTCAATGCATATGCCCACAACCTACAACTATAAAAAAATCTTAAATTTCTCTTGAAGCGGTTGGACACAACTAGGGTTCTCTTGATCTAAGATTGATCCTCTCTTCATGACTCCTAAAATACCTTGAATCTTTATCATCCATATCTGATCTCCAGACCTTCCCCCAATAATCGACAATCTCTCCAGCTTTTTTACACATCCTTAAGCCTCTCTATTAACTCAATATTTCAAGGCTGGTTAAATATGCCCAAACTAGATCACCATTACCTAGCCCTAAATTAGTTGAATTACTGTTCCTTAATTATGTGATGATGTAGAGTTTTGCAGGACTCTTCCTGCTGGTTACTTGGAGATCGGGGAGTCAGCTGCTGAAGGGGCAATGAGGGAAACCTTTGAAGAAGCAAACGCTGAAGTTGAAATTATTTCACCATTTGCTCAATTAGATATTCCTTACATTGGACAGGTGCGAAAAAAAAAAATCTTGTCTTCCTAGTATTTACTTGGGGGATTTACATACATTCCACAAATTTCTTATGTATTTACATTTTTAACTTCTTGATGTTTAAATTTACTTATTTGACATTTTAGTATCTAAAATTATATCAAAACACATGCTTTAAAGTTCTATTTCACATTAGATAAAGGGCCTCATATTCCTAACATTTACTTGGGGCATTAACATACATCCCACAAAATTTATATATATACACATTTTATATAAAAAGATTTAGAGTTAGAGATATAAAACAAGAATATAAAAAACATAAAAAAACACACACAACACGCGAGAAAAGGGGCTGTGGGAGAACATTTGTTTTTTTTAATGTTTTGTTTTGAAATAAAACTTGCTTAGTTTGTTCAAATAAGATGCTATTGTTTTTAAAAACATTTAAAAAATATGAAAAACATTTTGATTGGTTTAAAAAATGTTGATTTATTTTAAAACAAAAAATACACCAAAAAAATCTATTTTTAAAACCAAAACAAAGCCACAGCACAATAATGACGATAATAATAATAATAATAATAATAATCCCAAATAGGCCTGAGTAATGATACTTTTCATGTGCTTTAAAGATTAGAATAGTATACAAGTAAATAAAAAGATTTACATGCTACATAGATAACTACATAAAAGTTTAGGCCATTTGTATCCGTAGCACTCAATTCATATATATTTAAATATCTGACACCGAAACTTTATTTTTTACCTTTATATCACTCAAATCCTCATGTTGTTACATCAATAATAACATTACCTCAACTTAAAAAAAAAACATGAAATACACGTTTTCATGCAATCTTAAGGTGGCATATTTGTGCAAATTGAAGTTAAGCTGTTAAAATATGTAAATACATGGGAATTAAGTGGTATGTATCTAAATCATCCTAAAAAACTTTTTATGTATGTACATAAATCTCCCGATTTTCTTATGCTTGGTAAACAACAATCTATTGATGCATGTGGCTTTTGATGACACATGCAGTACAGAGCTACATCATATTCCGAGCAAAAATGAAGAAGCCTTATTTTTCGCCTGGCTCGGAATCACTGGAATGCACGCTTTTCTCTCTGGATGAAATACCCTTCGGATCACTCGCATTTTCATCAGTATATGTCGCATTAAAAATGGTACAGAATATATGGTATTTATTGTCACATTATTTGGAAACCTTTTGTTATTGATCCTCATCTTTCTCTGCTTGCAGTATGCTGAAGATGTGAAGAATGAGAAGCTTAGGTTTCACTACTGCATCATAAACAAGAGGTATTCAACTCTTCATGCTTCACTTTAAAGCATATATTAAAGGCCCGTTTTACATTACTATTGTTTTTTTTTTTTTTTTTCTTTGAAAATACATTTGGTTTTATTCTGTAAAATGTTAAAGATTTGAATGATATTCATGTAAAATAACTTATTTATTTTATTTTATTTTTATTTTTTGGCAGACCTGGGGCAAGCCTATCTGATCCCAATGGTTTTGATTTGGAACACCACCTGCATTCATGAATTTTCGGAAAGCCTGAATTTCTCAGGTTAGTGCTTCTACTTCCCCTGTAATTCCTCATAACATGTGTTCCGGATCATGATTTGTCTGCTGCAATGGAGCTTTTAACCACTTTGCCCATCTAATTTAGTAATCCTTCACTAATGTTAGGGGTTGGGGTGTAAAGTTCCTTATTATAGATCAGTCCCTTGGTTTATCATTTGCAAATATGCTGTTAAGTATATTATATTATTATTATTATTATTATTATTCTTTTGAGATTTAAACCTCTTTCAATTTTTTTTAAAAATAAATTTTAGAATTTTATTGATGTTAATGTGAATATTCATGTCAGATGACCTTATATTATATTAAGGAGAGAGAGAGAGAGAGGGGTTTTAATTAAATAGAAATATATAATTTTTGGGATAATTACATACAGACTACTTAAAACATTGATATTTATAAATTAACCACCAATTTGTTTTTTTTTCTACTATCGAACCGATGTCTTTATACGATCAAACTATTGAAAATTTGGTAAAAATGAAAAGTATTGGTCGGGTTTTTAATTTTGATATATTTGAATGAGAATTTGAAAATTGGATAAAAGAGGGTTGTTGATTTGTGCATGATAATTTTTTGGCTGATGTGTATGTAATTGCCCTTATATTTTTTCTTAGGAAGATTCATATACATATCACACAACCTATGTATTTTCATATCTAATACCTAAACTTCAATTTTTGCTTATATATCGCTTTGCCCATGCAAGCAAAGGTTCATGCAAAGGATCGCTTGGGTTGTTGGATTCGAACTTGCACAACTTCAGTACATAATTACTTGATCACACAACTGTTATGATTTATGTATATATATATATATATATATATATATATATATATATATATATATATATATATATCGAGCTAAAATGAGCTGAACAAGATTGAATATGATGGCCGTGTACGGGTTGTTTGCTTCATAGACAATGCATACATGAGTTAATGAAGGAGCCAGACATGAGTTTTTTTTACATACCGCCTAATTCTTATGTATTAGTATATCTAACAACTAAATATTATTTTTTACATTTATAACACTCAAACCATCATATTACATCGAAAATATCACCAGATTTTAAAAATACAATTCATCTTTTCATGTATTGATAAGGTGGCATCTTCAACAAAAATTGAATGAGGTATTAGATAATGTAAATGCATAAATATTGAATGGTATGTATGTAATTCTTACAAAAAAATAATTCACGTTTTATTTAAATATAATTTCATATTTATAAAATAAACCCTTTTGCATAAGTTAGGTTATGCCTATCTCTTAACCGTGGAATTAAAACTAAAACTCGTCACACAGTTCCACGTTAATCTCTAATTAATAGTAACAGCTAAATTCAAAAATAGATCACAAGGCTAGCGTGACTTCTTTTATTTTAGGCATGTGCGCAACTAACCCTGAATATTTTAACTTGAAAAAAAATCCTTTTTTATTTTTATTTATATTTTTAAAAAAATAATGAATGCATAGAAGTCAAAATATTGAGAATTTGACAATAATTTTTAAATTTTCATATACTATATTTGGGGTCTATATGTGTGGTAGAAGCATTTATAAATGCAGTTATAAAATTGTTTTGAAAATAATTTCTTTGATAATAATAATATTATTATTATTATTATTATTATTACTATTATTATTAATTATTTAAAAAAAAATGAAACATAGATTTATTATATTTAATTTTTTATCGAATGTATTTAAAAGCCAATAATAATTTCAAACAATAAAAACCACCTATAAAATTCAAAAGAGATGGCTTAATTTATAAAACATTAAAAAAATACAAAACATACACACCAAGTGTGCCCTATTATTGTATGATGTTGCCATTTAGTAAATAGTAACCAATATGAAATGTAAAATCAACAATAGAGAACAAACTTAGTTCGGCTTTTTTTGGTGTAAAGATCATTGCTCCCAAGTAACTAATTCATAATTTTAAAATAACAATGCCAGGGCTATCAAAACGGCTTGTTGTTTGCGAATAGCTCGTGTTCGGCTCGTTAAGAAGCTCGTGTTCGGCTCGTTAATTTCGTTCGATAAGTTAACGAGCCAAACACGAACTAAGATGTGCTTGTTCGTGTTCGGCTCGTTTTGGCTCGAAATACTACTCATCAAGTTTATATATATATATATATATATAAAGTAGTATTTTAAAAAAATCTAATTGACTACAAGGCTACAAAGATTTATAATCAATTAAAATATAGATTAAGAAAATAGAATAAAAATTATTAAATTAGATTCAAATGATATTTTAATATAAATAATAATTTTTAAATCTTGCTCAAACTCTTATTGTCCTATGGCTACATGATTAGAGTAGTTAAAAGGACTCTTTGTCGTGAACAGCTCATGTTTAGCTCGTTAAGCAGACAAGCCGAACATGAACACACTTTTTGAGCTCGAAATATAAACGAGCCGAACACGAGCCAGCATGTTCGGCTCGTTTACACCCCTAATCATTTATATCTATTTTACTTCAAAAGAAAAATTAACAAATTTGAAAGGTATTTTGTGAAGCGTGAAATCAATGCTAATGTCTTCTACCATCAAGTTGCAATTGCAAATTAGCTCTGGAGGGGGGCTAAATATTTTATTTTATTTTGCTAATTTTTAAATTTAAAATAAAATATATTTAAAATGTTAAAAATAAATAAACTTAATTTAAAAAATGCTATAAACAATTTTTAAATATTTTAATTCTTCTCGTAACTACTTTATTTTAGGGCCCTTTAAAGTCATAGCAACCCAACTCTTTATATATTTACATGTCTAACACTAAAATTTTAGTTATTACAAAACAAAATAGACATTTCCATGCAAGAATTCAGTGGCATACAAGTAAAAAATGTAATCTAGATGTTAAATATAGAGGTGTGAACGAACTGAACACAAATGAGCAGAGCTTATGCTTGTATTCGGTTCGTTTGAAATTTAGTTTGTTTGAAATAAACTCATGTTAAAAATTGTTCGTGAAGTTGTTCATATTCGTTTCTTAACGAACGAGCCAAACACGAGCTGTTTGCAAACGACGAGCCAGTCCGACATCCCTAATATCAATATATATAAATAATATATTATATTAATTATATAACTTATATCATATAAATATATAATATCTATATTAGTACATTACTAATATAGTATTATTATTAATTTATTATATATTATATTTTATAAAATTTAATTTTTTAAAATATCATAAAATTTTTTATATATAATTATTTTAAAATATTTTATATTTCAAAGAATAAGGATTCGAACGTGAATGAACGTTGATCACTGTTCGTGTTTGATTCGTTTAACTAACCGAATGAAAAAAATTGTTCACGTTCATCTCGTTTACTTATCGAACGAATCAAACACGAACTCATTGACGAATCGAACACAAACTGTGCACGAACAACGAGCTTTTTTGACAGCCCTAGTTAGATATGAAAACTAAAGTCTAGACAGACGTTACGAATCTAGCCGGCATGCATGTGCATCTTTCTTTATTTTTTTTAAAATAAAAAAATTAAAATATATTAAAAAAAAGGACATTAAACAAACATCTAACAGACAATAAAACAGGAAGTCTCCATACACCCCTTTGAAAGAAAAAAAAAATGGAAATCATTTTTTTTGAAAAAAAGAAAGGAATTTATGAATGTTGATGGTCAACTAGTTCCAGATACATATATCCAACTAATCACAGAAGATTATACTAAGATGAAACAATATTCTGGACTAGACCTAACAAACAAAATTAGAAAAAAAAACAAAATTTTCCTGTAACCTCAAAAAGATTGAGCGGCAACACTAATTCTGTATGTAGGCAAAAATAAGCAACCAAAGCTACTGAGAAGAAAAATGCAAAGCAGAAAATAGAGAGAGAGAGAGAGAGAGAGAGAGAGAGAGAGAGAGAGAGGCATCTAAAGGTCAAACAGATGAGGTTCCAGTGGCAGTTACCAACCCTTCCAAGGCTGAGAATTCTGAGATTCCTGAAGTATCAATGAAGCCTCTGACGGAGAGCTCCGGCACTGACGTATTTGGCTCCAGCAACAATGATCCATGGTCGATGAAGACGACGATAACGGTGATGTCGTCGTGGAAAAAACGGCGTATTCCCTTTTCAAGCTTCTTCAGATCCGAATACCGCATTTCCCTCTTCTTCGCCGCCACATCCAATGCTGACCTGACGAGCCTCCTCGCAATGCCCTGAAACAATCCCTTCATGTCAATATCATCATCACTCGTTCCATATGTCGTAAATACATAGGAATTGAACATGAATGTACATGAATACATACCGGTCTGGGAAATTTGAAGACAATTTCGACGGCCTGTTGATTGGTCAACTGCTCCCAAAGTCCATCAGAGGCAAAGATTACAAATTTATCCTGGGGGTTCAGGACTCTGCTGTAAACGGCTGGTTCGGCACTTAGAACAGATCTGCGGAGTGGTTCTGATAGCTGGAAACGTGGGAAGGACGAGTCAACTTTGATTTCGGGTCTCTTTAAATATGCATCACCTATAGATCTTGAAATCTGCGGAAACAAACAACAGCAGGTGGGGTCAAGGGCAATTTCATAAATAACATCTAAATCTTGACTATTTACAATTGCAACCTCCAATCTTTACAATCATGTTCTTAAAAATAAAAATAAGGCCTTTACATGCATAACACCCAGTTCTTTATGTATCTACATAACTAACACTTAAAACTTTGATTTTTAACACAAATCTTTCATGCCACGTCGAAGGCGCCGCTATTTTAACGTTTAAAGAGTGAAATGAAAATTTTCATCCACAGGTAAAGTGTCATAAATTTAAAAATTGAACTTTTAAATGAAAGAATAAAAGGAAAACTAACCTGTATGATGCCTTTGATTCTCCAAACCCCATGTTTCATTACCACAATCTGAGGATCATCCGGGTGAAGGGATCTGAGCTCATGTCTAACTTCCTCCATAGAGGCATTATGATCACGAGTCAATTGCTCCGCGATTATGCTATTGGATCTGCTTAAACAACCAACCACGGCTCTCGAATCTCCCAAATTAGCAACATATAATGTGCCTCTCCAAATTACTCCCACCAAACAGCACGATCCAACGGTGGCCATTGATGGTTTCAGTTGCCTTGTTCTCCGTACAAGTGCCAGAAATCCATCCTCGGTTGCAGAGAAAGCATTTCTAATTATATCCTCCGAAACTGTGCCGCTATCTCGAGCAAGTCCTGGAGAGATTGATTGTAGAGGTTTAATGGGTGAAGTTTGTGAAATAATTGTTGTTAATCAAAGGGGGAAATCATAATATTTTAGAAGGCAGGGATAAGAATTCAATCGGTTTGGATGGATTAGTTTTCAAATTGGTCAAACCGATTGCAACCGAAATCTGAAATCCAAAAAACCGAACCAATTAAAATCTTGATAAAATTGAACTGACCAAACCAAAAGCTAATTTGGTTTAAAGAGTTCGGATATAAACAAACTGATTTACTTGTTAGTTGGAGTTCTGCCATGAACAAACATCAAGAATTACATATCTTACATGAATCACATTGATTTAATTTCATGAATCCTTCATTTGATTTTGAATTTTAGTTTTCAGTTTGTTCAATTAAATGAAAACAAAAACCGGTTAACATAATCAAATCGAATATTGAGGTATTAAAAAACAAAAACTGAGATGTATTTTTGAAATCGAACCGAATCAACCAAATTTGTTTGGTTAAATTGGGTTCATTTTGGTTTTTTGGTTATGAACAAATAATGACGATCCTAGTAGAAGCTGGGAGATGATGGTATTTTGCTGATTGGTTAAATCAGTAGTATGTTGAATAGATCTCATTCTTTCTTCTTGCATTGGAAACAAATTATCACAAGGTAACAGAAGTTTTATATTCGATATTGGGTGCAGAAAAGAGGAAACATTAGATATTGATAAAGAAGGTGAGCGAAAAATATTAAGAATTATAAGTTTAAAAGCTCAGAATGATATTCAAGTTCATATTCAGCAACAAATGGCTACTGGCATCAGTGAAATGCAAAGATTAATTGTAAAATATAAAGATTTTATAAAGAAAGTGCAATAAACAGTCCAATTCAGTTTCTGCGAAGGCATGTTAGTCCTCTACCGCAATTTTAATAAATGATCATGGACATCCCAATGATGGTACGATTTAGCCAGAGTGATGTAAGTAATCAGCAAAATATTTCGTGCTACTACTGATGTTATTTTAGTCTCTTTGAAAGATTTGGTGACCCAATTGCTGATTCTCATAGTGAAGCCTCACCAAATAAGGTTATTCAGCTAGATCTTACAGGTTCACAAGTCCAATCTTTTATGAAATTTACACCGACAAGTCAAAAAATTATCTCATGCCACTGTCATGATAGAAAAGAGCTTTAGCTGTTTCTCTTCTTGTGTATGAAATATGATTAAAACTTGCAAGCTCTTCATTTTCTTCAAAATACAATTTTTATGGCACCTAATCCGATTCAATCTCCTATTTGATATTTGGTACATCAGTTCTTTTTTCAAGCATGTATAACTGGGATGTTGTACGTTTCACCAATGTGAGCAAATTTTGCTACAAAACTGTCGTGTAATCCGAAAAATCATTGAGGCAGAGTTATTTTCTATTTATATTCCTACAAGGCAAAAGTAATACAATAGTTCACTGTAATAAGTAACAAAAAGAATTTCCATTAGTATTAAATTTGACTCCAACAGTCTAAGAAGAATACTAAAAAACTTAAAAAACATAAGCCTTATCAAAATACTTAATCATAATAGTAATTACCAATAAACTTCTGAAAAAAAAAAAAGAGATGTCTTTACTAAAGACAAAGACATCAGTATAAATTATATAAAACAGATTTCATTGCTCAATAATCTCAGGTGGCCAACACCCTTTCTATAGAGCTTTGATGAAGTTGCCGGCATGTAATCTTAATGAAATGATAATTTTTTCCTTGTAACCTTGTTCTAGCCAAGGTCTTGTGCAGCTTTCCATCTGTCCATGTATTAGCCTTTGGTGTAGCCCTAAATATAACCGTAGGGCTTGTATCGGATCACTTTAATCTTTTGTTTTTTGTTTTTGCTTATAATTTAAAAAAAATGTTTCTTTAGTACATTTTTTGCATGTTTTATCTTTCGTTTTCAAAAACAATTTAGTTTGTTTTTAAAAACCTTCAAAATATCTAAAAATTATTTTGAGTTTTTTTAAAAACAACTAAACATGACATATAACATACCAAAATATTTTGATGAAAGAAAAGAAAATAAAAACAAAAACTAAAAGTATTCCCAAACGGCCCATCAACTTTTGATGTAATCAGCTCACATTGGTGTAATTGGAGAAATTACAAAAACCCTAACCTTCATTTGGTCGTCTAGAGACCTCCTGAATCAAATGACCACCAAATAATAATGCATTCAACATGCAAGCAGCACAGATAATTGCCAGGATATGGGCATGATTAAAAATAATACTTTGATTTTTTACATTTTTTTGTGTCTCTTACAGTTAGGAGGTAGCCATTGAAATGCTTTCTCGCCATTTATATAGCATCATGCTATAACATAGGCATGAAGATAGTTATGGCTCAAATAAAAATGCTTCCAAAGCACCTATAGATGCCATATAGAAAAGAAATATACAAACAATACCACCCACGCCTGAGTGAATGCTGAAAAAATCAGTCAGGCAAATTGCAGCAACAGCATAATTTCCCAGGACAAAATTTGTTCTACTACACACTAAATTACGATCAACTGTTGTTTTATCAAACTAGTTAAAGAAAACGCAGCAGATTCTTTTATATCATGTAGATTTCTCGCAATCAAAAAGAGCACAGAAAAATAAAAAAATGCGTTCGTCTCTGTGCTCAAGAAGGCGCCAATCATCAAAGCACATCCACCAAACAGAAAGAAAGAGAAAGCATACACTTATGATTCATTGTCACAATCTGCTAAACTTACTAATGAAATGGAGAAAGAGGTGATCCGCGATGAATCGAGCGGCCTCGGGGCCACCATGGCCATCGTATACACCGACAAAGGTGCCCATCGGCCCCGTCTCAACCTGGCTATGGTCCTCGATGCATTCATTAGCCTGCACGACCGCAAATGAGAATTCCCCCGCCGAATGCTCCCCAATGTCCCGCGACCAGAAAAGAGCGTCGTCCGCTTCCTCATCCTTGTTCATACGCACGTACCTCCGGACCGGGGCCAAGCACGCCAACGCAGTTCTCCCCAGCCATGAAAACATCCCTCATTTCCTCACGGCTGAGCCCTAGTGGTTCTCTCGGACCAAGACCGCCGGAAAAAAGCCACTTGGCTTCCCACGATCGATCCAGGAAGTTGAAGAAACAGCCAGTAAGCAATCCGAAAGATGGTAATTAAGGTTCCGGCAACAGATTCTAGATCGAAATTAGGGCTCAGAGAGAAGAGCGAGATGAGAAAGTGGAGAGCAGCGGAGCAAGAGCGTTTCTTGCGGAGGAACCCAACTGCAAGATGCGCTTTACATTAATTTATAAGCGCGTTTTTACGAAATGGACACTGTTTCTCATAATATTTACAGAAGTTCCGCTTCCAAAAACAGAAAATGAGATGATGAGTTAATAAGGGAGAGAAATTTGAAAGGGATAGTTATTTTATTTAGTGTCAGATTATTTTCAAAAATAAATATTTATTAACTCTTAGAATAATGAATTTTTAAAATATAGAATTTAGATATATGAACTTATAAAATAATATTCTACTTTAATAAATGGGCTATGAATATTATTATAAAAATGTCATTTTAATAATTAAGATTCAAATGAGCCATATTAAAAAAATCCATAAAGCTAGACATTCTTGTTTATAGGAAATTTTTCATATTAAACGTATAAATCATTATATTTAAAAACTCAAAAACCTAAACCCTAAACCCTAAAACATACACTAAAAACCTTAANCCTAAACCCTAAACCCTAAAACATACACTAAAAACCTTAAACCCTAAACCCTAAAAACCTTAAACCCTAAACCCTAAATCCTAAACCCTCTACCCAAACCCTAAACACTAAACCCTAAACCCAAAAACCATTAAACCTAAACCCTAAACCCAAAAACACTAAAGCCCTAAACCCTAAATCCAAAACCCTTAAAACCCTAAACCCTTAAAACACTAAACCCAAAACCTAAAACCTAAACACAAAACTCTTAAAACCCTAAACCCTAAAAGTCCTAAACCCTAAACTATAAACCCTAAACCCTAAACACTAAAACCCTAAACCCTAAACCCTTAACTCTAAACTCTGAACCCTAAATATCATAAACCCTAAACCTTAAACCATAAACCCTAAAAAGCCTAAAAACCCTAGACTCTAAACCCTAAACCTTAAACCCTAAAAATCCTAAACCCTAAACCCTAAACCCTAAACCCTAAAAACCCAAAACCCTAAACCCTAAAAACCCTAAACCCCAAACCCTAAAGCATAAACACATAAAACCCTAAACCCTAAACCCTAAACCTTAAAACCTAAACCCAAAACCCAAAACGCTAAACCATAAACCCTAAACCCTAAAAAACATGAACCCCAAACCCCAAACCCTAAAAACCTTGATCCCTAAAAACATTAATCCCCAAAATCCCTAAACCCTAAACCCTAAAATCCTAAAGCCTAAAAACTCTAAACCTTAAACACTAATCCTCAAACCTTAAACCCAAAACCCCAAACCCTAAACCCTAAACCCAAAACCCAAAACCCAAAACCCAAACCCTAAACAAAAAATCATAAACCTTAACCCTAAACCCTAAAACTAACATTAAACCCTAAACCCTAAACCTTGTTTATCGTAGTGCAACAAACTTTAATTATTCTTTCATGAATAAGCACTCCATTTTGAGATCACCTCGCTCCCCTCAACAACTAATCGCATGAATTTTCCTATTATATCTTGTTCTCTTCCTCTTGCACTAGATACTACCTTCCTTTTAGTTTTAAGAAAGGTGAGTCCCAGGAATTGTAAAGAGCCACAAGCCCCTTTCCCTGGAATGCATCGAAGTCCCCTTGTCTACTTCCATTGTGCCTATGACCTGACCCACAATTTCACAGTTATTTAGTTTCCTAGCCAAAAACTTGACCTGGTTTTTTTAGGCGGTTAGTGTGTAAAATGGATATGTTATAGAATTTAGAATTTGATTTATATTTCACACACTATGGGTTTTACGCAAGCGCACGTATTTTTTCAAGTAATATAGGGTCTTCTTTAAAACATAGAGTATCGATCCCATAAAGAAACGATCTAAGAAACCTCTTAGACTAATTCTAGCCTACTACTATCATATCTTAGTTTGAAATGCCAATAATGGGTATTTTTTTAACAACTACTCCTAAATACTACCCTAAATCTAAAGATAAACCTCACTAAAAAAATTGGTTTTGAGAATTTTGAGAGTAAAAACTCTCTCTCTTGTGATGTCCTAGATAAGGTGGATGAATGAAATGCTTAGAAATTAATGTAGTCGGTGACTAAGTTAGCCTCGATTTCTAGCTATAGATCAAATTGGTGATAATCTAGTCTGTCGCCCTAGAAACATCAATTTACACCCAAACATTGCATTACCGCTTAAACTACTTCACCATTATCAATCGGACAATGTGAGTGCACTCAAGTTGTGAAGTCATCGCTCTTCTGAGTCTTAGTCTCAACTTACAACAAATTTCAACATAATATATGGCCAGTACGTTATGTCAATGAAGCAACGAAAATATTACTCATCACATAGAAATTAAAATTAATCTATCATAAAATAATTTTTTTCACTTATACCACTACTTCATAACAAGATGAAAGAGTAAGGAAAACTACTTGCTAAGCATGGAGAAAACACAACAGAAAATTTCATTTAAATCAGAGCAAATCCACTATATAAGTGTTTACAACAATTTTAATATAATGAAGAACACAATACTTTGTTTTTCTCTCTGAAAGAAATATGAAAATCCCTCCAACAAAGTCTCCTGTTGATCCATGCAATGCTAATATAATTCCTTTCAGATATCTCTCAAAGTCCCCTATTCATTCTCTCAAAAAAAAAATCTACATTTCTTACTCTTATCTACGACCTCTAGGCATATTTGAAGATTTCACGACTTTGAAATGTGAAAATGTGTCTTTCCAAGTGCCAAAATCCGCCTAATAACTCCTTGGGGCGTTTAGAAACCGTCTAGGGTAGTTTTTGGCGCCTAGGCGTCGTCTTTTCTATTTTTTGGACGGGGACTAGTAGGCGCCACTTTGCTGGCAGCACCCCGTTTGCTCCTGTTTTCCTCTGTTTTGACCTGTTTCAGCTCTAATTCGCTCCAAGTGTCCTACTTGCAAGATAAAAATGAAAATAACATTTATTTAAAAAGGAATTTCATTCAAAAACATGTAATAAAAGTAAATTAAATTAAGAATCAAAAAATAAAGAAAGACATCAAAATGTGTCAAGTCAAAAAAAAATTTCTTGCTTCATTTGACTCCAAATTGCATCATTTTTGCTCATTTTCTCCAAAACTCCATCTCTTATACCTGAAACCAAAAACACGCAAAATATCTTCTATTAAAGTGTAATATTACTAAAAATGAGCATAAAATGTATATAAAAAAGTAAAAATAATTTTAGGTGTATCAGCTTGCCCTCTCTTCTGAAAACCTTAGCCTTAAACAACCTCTTCCTACTTTCAAAAATGTAGCCAGTCCATCCTCTTTATTCGTTGATCGAACAAACCATTTCTTATAGTACTTACACAACATTTATCATTGCCTCCTCCCTCAATTAAACAACAATGAAATTACAGTTTTTTTCTCCTCTTCCTCTATATTCCTCTTATATACTCTTATAATAAATATAATCGAGTATATAATATTTAATGAACAGTTAGTCTCATTTTATTATTTTAAAGATTTTTCTTTATTTACTTATATCTTATATTTCTAATATTTTTTATTCAAGCATAATATTTTTATTTTATATTTAACTGTGATAACTCGTATTTGTATATAATTATTATTGGCATACTACTAATAATGATTTGTTTGTACGGTATAAAATCTGCATAATATTATTGTTATGTATCAAAAGATTTGCGGTAGAAAAGTGATATTTGATGTGTAGCGTTATACGAAGATCCAACACAGACACGCACAAACACAGATAATAGAAAAAGTAGCATGAAGAGACATTTTTTTTCACGTAGAAAACCCTTAGAAAGAAAAGAAAAATCAATGAGCCTAACCCAGTCAAAATAGTGCATTATGTAATTGTAAGTATATAGGCTTACACTTCTCCTAAATTAGAGAAGATGAAATTACAAAGCTGATAATCACAGATGTAAAATAGTAGTGCAGTTATAATATTCATAAATGGGCTACAATAAATGTGGTCGATTATAATGGTAATAGTCGGTGGCTTCAATAATGTCAATTAGCCACAGAGGCCGTAGGCGGTGACTATAGTAGTGGAAGTTAGCCACAAAATCATAATTGAATGTTGTAATAGCATCATTTAGCCACACTGGTCATGATTAATGACTACAATAATATCAGTTGGTCATAGATGTTGTAGCTGGAAGTTGTAATAGTGTCAGTTGGCCACATAAGCTATAAATGATGACTACAATAGCATTAGTTGGTCGTAGAGTCGTATTTGGTGATTGTAAAAGTGTCAGTTGGTCATAGAGGTCATAGTTGGAATTTATAATAGCTTTAGTCAGTCATGGAGGCAATAGTCGATGATTATAATATTGTTAGAGGCCACATAGGTCGTAATTGGTGACTACAATAGCATTAGTTGAGCATAGAGGTCGTAGTTGGTGGTTGCATTATCATTAGTTGGCCACATAAACCGTAGTTGGAAGTTGTGATAATGTCAATTAGCCATAAAAGGCAATAGTTGGTGATTGCAACCATTCTCTCAAGATGAATGGGGTTACAATTTTATACTGCATTTATCTTTATACATTACCACTTTAATTAAGCAGTTGTTATTGTGAGTTATCATTGAATTTTCCATATGGTGTTACTCATTTACATGGTATTTATGATATATTGTTACAACATTTTTTGGATACACCATTACACTGTATTCGAGAAACATCATTAGTTAGTATAATTCACCAACGGTAGCGTTAGAGGCAATCAACAGATGGTGGTCGATGGTAGTTGGCGGCTATGGAGGTTAGAAGTTATCGTAGGGACTTTTATACAATGTTATTCATTACACTCCATATGGTATGTGTTGTTACACTGTATTTGAGGTACGTTGTTAACTAACAAATTTTGTTAACAATGACGAGCAGAGGTGGCTGGCGATTAGTGGTTAACTATGGTCGACAACTATTGAGGTCATAAGTTATGACTAGGATATTTTTATAGTGTTATTAATACACCATATTTGTGATAAATCGTTACATCGTATTCGAGATATGTCATTACACTGTTATTGCAATACGTTGTTACACCATATTTGGGATACATCTTAGCCAACACTTATCGATAAGAAAGAGCAAAGGTGGGCAGTTGTGGTCTAGTATGTTCGGTGGTTGATGGTTAGCAACCACAGAGGGTGGAAGTTATTTTTGGGACTTTAATACGAAGTTATTCAACACACCTTATTTTAGATACATTATTACATTGTATTATGGATGCATCATTATATCGTATTTGAGATATGGTGTTAGAATACATCATTAGCTAGCATAGTTTGTCGATTGCAGTAGGAAACCAAGATCAAAAGGTTAACATATCAACATATAACATCTAAAGCGCAGAAAATGTTTAGGGAGAACTAGGCGATCAAAGCATCAATTCAACACGTCTAGATCACATAAGTATGAAAAAAGTTTTAGCTGTTATGCATGAGAAAATAAAACACACAAAATTTCATTGAAAATATATTTTCGTAGTGTCCCAACACTTTCTAATTTGTTACCTAAACTTCACTATACTAATGAGCCATAGCTTTACCAATTCTAATCTTATCACCAACACTTTTGACACCATCGATGATGTCAACACAATGATGCCAACACTACCCTCATCGTCATCCTCATTTTAATAAAGAAAAAAAAGTTGAAAAGAATATCACTACAAAGTCTTAAATTAATTTTGCTTCCAATAAAATGGAAACAAAAATATTAATTTTAGTTGCAATATATCATATAACTTCAAATGTATTATTTTTAATTTATAGCAGATGTAAAATACACCTATATTTTAAATATTTACTAGCAAATAGCA
>NEWO01000028.1:2192809-2226474 GCA_003013225.1 Phalaenopsis aphrodite
TAAAAGCTATTAACTTTATATAAATATACCATAAAGCCAATACTTTGGCAGGTTCATGAGAATGTCCATTGAAGTTTATGCTATCAAAATGTACATTATTTTAATAAATTAGTTTGCGTTAAAAACAAGTTTAAATTTAAAAAAAAAAAACAATTATAATGGCTGCAAGGATTGTAGCTCAGAAACAATACACGAGTACTGTGTACATACAATTAACCTCATGCTATCAGCATGATTAATTTTATAACATATAGAAGATGAATAATTAAGTATATGTTCAAACAAATAGTACAGAAAATAAGTGGCAGAATACCACTTTAGGACTGGTTTTTTGTTATTTTATTTCAATTCTAAAAAGCAAAATCATTCGAATGTAATTAACAGTGTATAACTTCAATCTTCGACTCACCGAGTTGACAGAGTTCTAAGTACCAAGTTTCAAGAGCCAAGTTGGCCGACTTCCAAGAGACAAGTTTCGGAAGCCGAGTTTCGAGGGCAAAGTTGATCTGAGTTATAAGATCCAAGTTCCATTGAACGAATTTTTTAGGCCGAGTTCAAAAAACGAAGTTCCAAGGGACGAGTTCTCGCTCTCAGGACATACATTCCATACAGCTACATGAAACAGAATGATGTAATCTCAAAGAGTTGCACAACCTTACAAATTCAAAGTCACCCGAGCATTAATGCCTAGCACATTTCTATATATTTTTTATTAAATTTTTATCAAATCTTACACCTAAGGAAATGACACAAAGGGGACTTCCTAATGAGAGCTCCAGGGCCTCAATTGGAGAACCTCCCCCTTTCTTGGAGGACCTTACAAGTCTCTTCTCCTTCCTCACTCTCTCTATCAATCCCTCCAGAACACTTTTAATCAAATTTTAAAAATTATTTCTATAGATAAATCCTAAAACCTATGTAAGCAATAATCTCCAACTTAAAACAACCAAATAAATCTAAAGCTTTCAAAACACAAAAATAGAAGTAGTCTCAGAGCTCAAAATACAAAATTGTCAAATGTGTATTCTGAAAATCAACCCACCAAGAAGCACCACTACTAAACCATGAACTAATAACACCCTCATTCAAGCGCATTCCATTGACCCATCTATCCATGAGCCTGAAGCCGAAATCCGATGCAGCGGAGACGATTGAATCCTCATCAACTCGTCGTTCAATGTGGCAAAGAATAAGACAAGGTTTTGACTCACCATCATCTTTTTTCAGAATAAGTTCTTTGGAAGTAAAAAACAGAGGAGAAATAGCTTCAGGGCTGTAAGAAACATCTGTACCAATAATGACCTCAAAGCCTCCATTAAAGCAATCAAGCTCCTTAATGACCTCCAGATCTTGTTTTCTTCCCCATATTAACTTTCTGATAGCTATTTTTTCAAGTAAACTTTGCTGAAGGTTTGAAGAAATGTTCTCTCTGAGCAGTTGGAGAGCTTCAGAATCACCATCAGTGGAGACTACAGATTCAGCAAATTGAGCAGAGATCATGGAGCAGATGCCAGCAGACCCGCAACCGAGTTCCAGGACCCGTTTTCCGGCGACCATCAAAGGGTTTTCAGATATTAAATTGGACATGAGAATAGCAGATTCCCATAGCATAAGGCCTGTAGAGTGGCAGGTATGCTGGTGTTCTCTGGAAAGTCCTTTAATCCTGAAGCTGTAGCCACTTGGTCTGACAATGGTGATCTATATATAAAAAGAGGGTGGTCATGTAAGAAGCAGGAAGCACAGAGAGACTTGAGACTTACTTTAAGAAGCAAAATCAACACTGTTTCAGATACATACACTGCAACGTACTAACACAAATTATTTAAAAAGTAAGATGGCTTATAATAACTTTTACATATTGTAAACAAACATTTAAATAAACATCAAAGCAAGTAGGAACCATAAGATTTACGATTTATAATAGATTTAGAAAGAAAACACACAAAAAATGGGCTTGTTTGGGATCACTTTTTGTTTCAAGTCTTATTTTAAAAACATGTTTGTTTAGTAGTTGTTTTTGCATATTTTTATTTTTGTTTTCAAAAAAAAAGAATATTAGTTTGTTTTTAAAAACACTCAAAATAATTTTTAAAAATACTCAAAACATCCAATAATTATTAAAAATTATTTCAGGTATTTTTAGAAACAACTAAAAATGTTTATCATACCGAACATATTTTATTTCTAGCAAAAATATAAACAAAGTAAAATAAAAATAAAAAATGATAACAAACAGCCCCTTAGTAATCCTAGAAGCATATTAATGTGGGAGTTGTTCTCCACAATCCCCCATCCGCAAGACAAATGGGATTCTGCCATTGATCCTCGTTTATGTTGAATTGCGGGATAGGCAAGATTCCTCCCCATTCTGAACCGAAGAAGAAAATTCTTGCCCATTTGCTGCCGCTAATTCTTGTGGGCCCTAAATTTCCTTTGTTTCTGAACCAATGTCAGAAAGGAGTATCAGCTCTCAACAAATGAGGGAGAAATGCTGGTGATTCTACAAATCCTTCGGGCTGAGCACATGAGAGAGCAACTGTGGCTTCCCATCTTTGTTACCCGTTACAACATGAAGAGAAATGTGTAGCTTTATCATTGAAAATGTGGTGTCTACCAAAATGATCAACGGGTTGAATCTGACCACAAGGAAGCGCATTCAACCTTATTCTTTATCTTGGTTAATGAAAAAAAATATCATGGTTGACAAGAGATGGCTTGTAGAGTTTTTTTTATTAGAGAAAAGTTTCAAAAATAAGTGAAGTGTTATGTGGTACCTATGAATGCTTATCACATTCTATTAGATCATCCTTAATAGTGTGATCGTTCCACACATCATGATGGTTGCAAGAACATATATTCTTTCACCAAAGATGGGAAGCGTATCATACTCTTGTCATGGAAGAAGTCTGAGGTAATGGGTGCTCACTAAATCTGTGAATATATTGCCATGAACTATCTTTTTGTAAAACTTAGGAGAAGCACCAACAAGATTAGCATTGATTGTCATAGAAGGAGGCGAATTCAAGAAGCCGCAACCAGAAACAAGGCAGCCCCTGCTAAGAGGGTGGTTTTAGGATTTTCTAACCTAAAGTCTACCTCCTAGGTTGCCACCACTAATAGAGGTTCAGTGTGTTATCACTTCATATAGAGATGAGAAGTTTTTTTTGTTATTTTTGGAAGGTTTTATGGTGTAAGTTACGTCCTACGTCCCGATTCAAATTAGCAGTGCACACTTAGCTAAATAGGCATGGTGAACCACAATTTAGAAATTTCATTAAATGTTTTGCAAGAAAAACAAGTTGTGGGATTTGGGTGCTTCCAGTGAAGAAAAAAGTCTCTCCCATCAAATGAGAATGACGCGGGACCTGTTTTACACGATACTCCGCAAGCCCACTTAAGCGAGACGAGCAGGCAATCCAAATTTTCGTGGAATCACGGGACGGCCAAGATTTTGCCCCGTTTTGAACCAAACAAGAAATTCTTGCATATTTACTGTCGCCGATCATTGTGGGCCCTGCATTTCTTTTATTTTTGAATTAGAATTAGAGATATATTGACTTGAGACTTGTATATATTGTTAGTTCCTATTTTTTATGACGTTTATTTTGTTTTGCAGATTTTGGAGAATGTTTCTCTAATTTCTACCTTAAAAACTGATTTATCATTTTTTTCGCAAGTGGTGCGATACTGGAGTTAACCCAAACAATAATAGAAAATCAAATATGATTACCGAGAGCAAAAATGCGATTACAACCAAACACATTTGAAAGGGAAATACAACAACAAACACAAACAAACACAACTAAACTGTAGCC
This sequence comes from Phalaenopsis aphrodite, assembly GCA_003013225.1. Classification (NCBI taxonomy): domain Eukaryota; kingdom Viridiplantae; phylum Streptophyta; class Magnoliopsida; order Asparagales; family Orchidaceae; genus Phalaenopsis; species Phalaenopsis aphrodite. The sequence goes on from NEWO01000028.1 coordinate 2,196,625, forward strand.
AAAGGTGGTGGTTAGATTTGGTTAGTAGACGGCAAGAGGAGGGTGGCGAGGCGGTGGATGGATGTAGGAGGAAGGGGAAGTTGCGGTTGGCTGAGGTGGAAAAAAGTGGAGTTTAGCTGGCTGAAATCAGTGCAAAAACAGTAGCAAGTAATCAGCCACTTGCTGTCCCAGGCCACTGTAAGGAAGTGGGCTGGACTGCGGGAAGAACCGCCGAAAGTGTTGTTTCGGGCAGTGTCAGCAAGGGTGGGGCAGCTGGGTACTTAATTATCAATTAAAAAGTATTAATATTAATCCAAAAGTAAAGCATGACAATGTAACGATCAATACTTAGGTATTTAACTATGCATCATATTTCATTTAAGAAAATCTTAAAACTGCCTATAAAAATACTCTGAATTTATTTTGAACAGGCGACCATATAGAAACACAGTAGACTTATTAATATCATCATAACATGCTCAATATGAAAAATTATCCACTCGCATACATATAGCAGGTCAATGGAGTGGTAGAAATTAACATATTTTAGGCATATATCTAAATTATTCCCCATATTAGAGATCAAGCATCTCACTGCTAGGGAAATTTTAACATTTCTCTCTACATGAAGTTTCATTCCTTCATAAACAGCCTAATAAGTAATAACAAACAATTTTTTCAATTGAAAACTAATTCTTAACATACAAATTAATTTCATATAACTTCAAAATAATATTTTTACCTCAATAATATAGTGAGCATTGGTAAATAATTAAATTAGAAAAATATCTTACAAAACCTAATACACACAAATACATAAAAATTTTAAATAAATTTTAATCTTACCCTTTTTTTTTTTGCCTTTTTAGGTATTACAATTGATGGCTTATCAGAAACTTTTTCAGGCTAATTCAGCAAAAGAAAATCATAAAAATTGATTAGAAAAATCACTCAACCATCAAAAAGAATAGCAGCCATTAGCTACATTCATAGACCAATCCAAGTATGCCAGTCTCCAGTTTCATCTCATTGAGAAAATGTTGGTGGACCATCGATTTGAAGTTTGTTTATTTATATTTTTTTCTGCCAAGAAAAAGAACATGATGCTCAAAAAGAATTAAAAAATCCAATACTTCAAACCTACACAGATTTACATATGTAGATTGTTCCAGAAAAGCAGAAATTTTGTAATTTTATCAGTCAACAAAAGAGACGCAAAGCTAGTAAATGGAATGCATAGGCAGCAAGTACTAAAGATGATTAATAGGAAGGAGCATTTACATACATAGCACACATTTTTTATGTATTAACATATCCCACACCTAAACTTTTATATTAAAGCACTCAAATCCTTAACATCACATCAAAAATAACATTATTATCACTTTTTAAAAGTGAAATACATCTTTTCATGCAAAGGCTTAAAGCACCAAAGTATGAGTTTCAATTCGGGTCAACGGATCAAACTCGAATAGGTCTAACATGAACCCGACCCGAATATTATACAGGTCGAAAACCCCAATCCAAAGCCGACCCGCCTGCAACCCATGAACTTGAAACCATAAAATTGGTTCAATTTTGAGTCAATTTCAGGTCAATTCCGAGTTGACGGGTTAATTTCAAGTCAATTTAAGGTTGACAGGTCAACCCAAACTCGACCCAAAAAATAAACAGCTTAGGATATCTAACCTGAACTGGATTTTCGAGTCGGTTTCGGGTCAAGTTGGCATGTCAGAAATTTTGACAACCCTACACCAAAGTGCTACACATGTAAATATGGAGATTTAGGTGTGAGACATGTAGATACATAAGAATTGTGTGCTATATATGTAAATTTCAGTAGAAAAAAGAATGTACAAGTAATAGAGACTGAAAAGAAGCACCTCGTTCAATGATGGATCAGAATCAAACATTTCAACAATGCTCTCAGACACATCAACCTCATTATCAATTGTGGGATCTTTAAAAGAACTAATCAGATCAATCCTTCCGTCGGCTTGTTCGACTTCAAAATTTCTTGCCGAGCCCCTATTAAACTCAGAAGTTTGAGAAAACACTGCCTGGATCCAGCGCCTGCAACAAAAAGAACCAGATCAGCTCAAAGAAAAGCATAAAAATCATGAAGATCATATACTTAGCAAAACATAGATAGCTTTATGCCAAGCTTATAAGAACAGTTGAATGTAGAAAATTTTAGAGATTAATGTTTCAATTTTTTATTAAATTAATAATGTTCATCAAAATTGAAATATAGGTTGTTTCTTTCGGAAGTAAAATTTATCTTTTTGGAATACTACAACCATAAATGATAAAAAGACTTACAAATTCACATAAAAACCGTAAATTTTCCAGTAAAACAAGTGCTGTACGGTTTTTTTTTTTAAATTTTCAAAATAAAATTACGTTGTAAAGATAAAAGAGCTTGCTGTGAGTAATATAAAACTGTGTTATACAAAATCCATCAACAGCATAAAGTACTTCAGATAATAGAATATATTCCAAAACAAATTCTTCAGAAATACCAATACGCACCACGTCATACTGATACAAAATCAGCAAAAATGTGAGAACACTTTACTATTGACAATCAACATGAAACGATAACAAAATATAAAAAATCAGGCTTTTAATTTTTTTTTTTTCAAGCATTAGCAATACTTTAAGGGAAAGCAACCAGATCATGTAAATCTGCAGATATATCATTGCACTAGATCTCGTGTACCGATTTGTGTATTTTTCAATTATTAATCCAGAAATGCAGGCATGGAAGCATAAATTTAAAACATAGGAGTGCATGAAATCCATCTTACCTATAGAACAACCAAGTTTTTTGACATTAGGACAAGAAAGTTATGATCATGAAAGGACCTTTATTTATTGAGAGAAGTGTCAAAATAATACCGACACTTTATAGGGAGTCAAAATAGTCCTAAAATCAATAGAAGTTCTAATTTAGTCCCAGACTCTATTAAGAGGGCAAAAATAGACCTCACCTTGGACTATTTCAGCCCATATTAAAAGAGTATGGAGACGATTTTGACACTTTTACTACCTCTGGAACTAAAATGACCCTATATAAGGAGTCGGGAGACTATTTTGACTCTTTACTCTTTATTTATTCATTGTTGTGGCATGTAGCACAACAATGTCAACCAGCAGAGGGATTATTGTAAAAATAAGTGAGCAAACATTCTCTCAAGGAGAACTACTGCTAGCAGCTAAATGTGTTTCTACTAATAGATAGAATAGGATTAATGAATTGGACTAGTTATGAAGTGGTGCCTCGTTGTTTGATACTGGAATTAACCAAAACCATAATGATGAAGAAAACATTATTACCGAAAAGAAAATTGGTGGTTATAACCGCACACACTTAAGAAAGAAAAGTACAACAAACAACACACACAGACGCCAATGAGGGTGGATGTTGGTGGACATTAGGGGTTTGGAAAGGTGGCGGCAAGGTGGAGGAGGGGCTGGACGGTCAGTAACCAGCAGCACAATAATGGTGGCTTGCTGCCCTGGGCGGCAGCACGCAGGAAAGAGCGGAAACAGCAAGAGGCAGCGCCTTGCTGTCTTGGTGTCAGCAGGAAGGTAAGAGGGTGGGCAGCAAGGAAAGGTGGGTCAAACACCAGCGGTTAGTTGTTTGGGGGTAGCAGCAGCAAGGTAGAGGGGATTTGGGGTGGCTGTGAGGGTTGACGGAAGATAGAAATGGCTGGGACAGAAAGGAAAAGGCAATAGCAAGTGGTAGGGACAGCTAGGGATACTGGACCGGTTAAGGACAGCAACTCCTCATTGTTTGGATGGCAGCAGCAGAGCGAAACACAGATGGCAGGAGAGGAAGATAAGAAAACTGCAAGGAAACAACAGTAGGTAGCTGTTCGTGGGTGGTTGCAGCAATGGAGGGAGGCCAGAAGCGAAGTGGGGAGGATGCGGAAGGGGATAAGGAATATCATCACCACCTCGAGTATGAAAAAAAGCCGTAGTACCACCCAAACCCCAGGATACAGCCCTCAAAGGGAGAACACGGACGCCGATGACTGTCCTAAACAAAACACAAGAAAAAATTGACTTCTAAACCTTATTACAACATATATATAAGAAACTACTAAAAAGGAATGAAGGATAATAAAAAATAAAGTATAAGAAAGAAAAACAGGATTATTTCAGCACATCTCCCGTGATAACTATTCTCGCAGCACTGTAGTGGATACAGTACCACGGTGATATGTTGAGGTAAGTTCCTGCGTCATTGTTGCAAAAAGATAATATAAGAATACACTCTTGTGCTAAAAAAGGTGCACCTCTTCATCACTAAATCCTTTGATCGATTCTCAACTTCCTTGTAGCAAATGCTAATATCTTTGACATAAAATCCACTTTCTTTGAACAAATTTGTCAAGAAATCTTCAGAAAAATAATATGCCCTCTGCACAGGAAGGAAAAAAAAAAACTATCAAACAAAAATATTCTTAACAGAATAAAAATAGGCTGAAGTGACTTACAGTGCCATCACCCCTGACATAAAAATTTTCGCTAATCTGTTGTTCCTTGCAAGTTAGCCTTTCCTAGTGATGGTAAATGATCGTCAAGAAACAAAAGTGCAAGGAAAAATTTTAAAATAATTAGACAAAAAATGTACATCTAACAAAACATGTCACTATATTAAAAAAAAATAAATAAAACATGCCACTATATAGTAAGATTATAATGCAAAATCTGAAATTATGCTGTCAAGAAAAAAATCAAACTTCCATATTACTAGTCATGTTAAAAATATTATTGTTTAGAAAGAAACATAATCAGAAAGGCCCAAACTTTAAGTGTTATGTTTTTCAAATAAAAAGAAAAAAAAAAGAAGAAAAAAAAACCGACATATTTAATGATAGCGCAAATACTTCAGGAGCGCAGGTGTGTCAGGTCATGAACTTAGAAATGGTGTCAACATGGCACTTGCTGCCTCACTTCTATTTCTCTTTGAGGTAAATTGAAACATAAAGTTGAATCAATATGTGGGATAAAATGAAACAAATGACTTTAATATCACATAATGATTAGTTTAGTAAGCTGGGTACTGGAATGAAAACAAAACCAAGTATAGCTCAAGTCAAGGGGAACTCATGATTGACTAGGTACTGCCAGCTAAGCTCTTGATTTAATTGATTCAATTCCGAGCCGAGGGATTGAGCTCCACTCGAACTATTTTTGATGAGCCTGCATGAGCTCATAAAACAGCCCAAGTGCATGAGGAGTGGATGTTGAGGTCTGCACCTAGTTCGAGTAAGTGAGGTGGCGGTGTATAAAACCACAGTGAAAATGAAGATCCAATATAGTGGAACCTAGATTTAAAATTGCACAATTGGGTATTAAGGCGTTTTTCATTTGTGAGGCGAGGAGCAAGCCTCAAATTAAAAAAAAAATGCGTAAACTAATAAAATATGCATAAACTATAAATGTGAAATAAGAAATAACATATTAATAGTCTAACTTATTAATAAATTAAAAAGTAGCATAAAAATATTTTAACCAAGTAAAAAATAATAAATTACATAAAATTAGTAGTAAAACATTAACATCCTAACATCAAATTATGAAATAAAATAAGTTGGATAAACATTAAATTATTAAATTAAGCTAAAATATTAAAATAAAATACTAAAACAACAAAATATAACAATTAAAATAAGTTCAACATAAGTCTCTCTACCACTCAAACTACCTCCCACTTAAACAAAAATATAACAATTTATTAACATTAAATTTTTAAATTTAAAAGACCATTATTCTCAGCACATAATTGATTTCTATTAGAATCTTTACATGAATTGTTTATCTCACATTTTATCCTTAGTTGTATGTATATTCTCTCATTTCAAATTATTTTTAATCTCAGTTATTTTCTACATTTTAATAAATAATCATCAATAAAAATATTAATTAAAATAATAACTATATTAATAGTTAGAACTAGTTAGAACTCCAACTACATCAATTTTTATGGATATCTTTTCTCTTTTATTTCTTGTTATTTAGAATATGAGATGTGAGGATTAATAGGAGAGGTATATTGATATTTTTTTTATTTTGTTAAGAAAATTGTTACTAGCATCAAAATTTTGAGGTGAGGTGAGGTGAGCCTCAAGGCGAGCCTCAACCTAGGTAATGAGATGTACGCCTCATCCTAGGACAATAAGGTGTAAGTCTTGATTTTTTTATTTTTTAAATCGCTGAGGTGGGACTAAGATTCACAATTTTAAATCAGTGGAACACTGCATCCAACAACAACAACCATCATTGATTCGACAGTTTCAATCGAACTTAATAGGAAAAAAAATCATTTGTTCAGTAGAAAGAGGACAGGAATATGATGACACATAGGAGAGTACGGGAACGGGAATGCGTGATCAAAAGAACATGAAGAGATAAAAAGGAATGTGATTGAGATTACATATTTTTTTAATGTGTTCATATAACAACATAAACTTTTTCAAATACGCATTAAATTGTTATTTGTTTTATGGTCAGAGTTGATCTGACAAGTCAAGCCTTAAACAACTTATATTCCTATAAGACATATGAGCTCATTAACAAGCTATGATGAAGCTAGCACAACCCACCTACACTTCACCTAGTACTAAAGGAGAAAAGAAAAACAAAATGGTAGGAAGAGAACGAAAGTATCAAGACTTCAATTGTGTTAGATGTATTACAAATGAAGATAGCAAGATCTTAATTAAAAGAAAGACATAATAAAAAGATGAAAATGTTATTTTGAGAAATTTATTAAATAAGGATTTTAAAAAATAAACTGTTCTAATAACAAATGACATCATATATGTTAGAAATTGACAAAAAAAAATGAAGTAGAGTTAGGTTTGAAGATACATATGACTAAAATTTTAGTTTATACAATATACTGTTTTTAAGATTTGGTAAGGCGTGCAAGCAATTATGGTCTGAGTGATTGCCAAATGATTGGGAATACTTCGGTACCAGTATTTCACAAAGAATAAAATGTGTATAAATATGATAATTACAAGAGAATCAACAAATGAATCATATAATCAAACTATGTTGATATCAAAGAATTAATTTGATTATAGGACTCTACTATGGTGACTTTCCTACTAAGATAATAATTGATATAAAAAAGAAATAAATTAAAGAAACTTTTACGTTTTTTTTTTTTTATTATCTTAAAAAGGCATATGATTGATTTCCTAAAGAATTGATTTGTTGTATATAAAGGAGAACAGTTGTGTGACAAGGACATGCTAAAGCTATTACGAATATTTCTAAAAAAGCAGTGATTGGCATTAAATGTAACTATTAACTAGCAAAAGAGTTTCCAGATTAAGTTAATATCATTTTTATCAGTTATGGAGATCAGTGAGGTATCTTAATGTATGGTAGGTAATAGCATAATTTTGATATAGATAAGTTATCTTATTAAGTAATGGACAAGCTGGAATATGGAGGAAACTTTTAGAAGTAAAGAGTTTAAGCCTGTGAGAAAAAAGAAGGTTGACTCTATAATATATAATTTATAAAATATGAAAGGGATAATTATCAGTCAATGTTTTTCACAGATCAAGCAATACCAAGATATGCAGGTTTTGATACCTAGATCGATAATACCAAAAAATGGATGTAAATGAGAATAATTTAGACGTAAAACTGAGTAGCTAAAATAAAGAAATGCCTCAACAGTGCTATGTAATGAGCTAATATCAAAAGTAAATTTAATAAGAACAAAATTAGAATATTTATGCCATATGTACCTATATGATATAAAACAAACAAGTTATTAAAAGCTAAATTCTATGTAGTGAAAAGGACTGAAAAAAATTTATATTATAGAGACAACGACCATTTCACTTTTGAAGATAAGAACATGTAGATAGGCCAAGATTATTTGGAAAAGTTCAAAAGAGGACAAAATTGTTCCAACAAAGAAGGATGGAAGCATTGTTCAAGGACTAAAAGGAAGAAAAAAGATAGACAAAAGGCAACACGTCTGGAAACTAGTTCAGATGTTTACACAAATTAGAATTAACACAACCTCAAGCACAAGGAATGATAGAAATAGAAGGAAAAACCCCAAAAAATTGCTAAAAAGGCCAATGGTGTTATGATTGCAACCTCTAGGTTCAAAGCATCTTTTTTTTTTACCATCACAAAAATTTGCAAGATAACCTAACTTGTGATGAAGGCAACCTAGTAGCAAGAATTTCAGTTCTATTCTAGCAAAGCAGTTCAACAAGCGAATTTTTTTTTTTTTTTTGACAAGGCTTGGCATATAGCACAAAAACAACAACAACAACAACAAAGCCTTAATCCCATTAAGTGGGGCGGCTACATGAATCCTTTTTCTCCATTGCGTCCTATTTAGTGTCATATTTTCATTTAAATCTAATAAATTAAGATCATTTTTTATACAACAAGCCCAAGACTTCCTAGGTCTACCTATGTCTTTCTTAACATAAGTTGAATCTAAAACATATATTCTCCTAATCGGATCATCAGATGGCTGACGTTTGATGTGACCAAACCATCTAAGACGACTCTCTCTAATTTTGTCCGTCACTGGAACTACACCAACCCTATCACGGATATATTCATTTCGCATTTTGTCTCTAAATGTAAAGCCACTCATCCATCTAAACATTCTCATCTCGGCAACACTTAACTTAATATTATGCTTCTCTTTTAAAGGCCAACATTCAGAGCCATAGAGCATTGCAGGTCTCTCCACCATCTTATAAAATTTTTCTTTCAGTCTAACCGATAATTTTCTATCACGCAATAAGCACGAAGTATTCCTCCACTTCAACCAACCAACTTGAATTCTACTATTAACATCCACATCATATCACCATCGCTTTGAACAATAGACCCGAGATACTTAAATCGATCACACTAATTAATAATTTGATCACCCAAAGTTAGATTTCAGTCACTAGAGCTGCTACTACTAAAGTTATATTCAATGTATTCAATTTTAGTTCACTCAAATGAAGGCCTTTAGACTCCAATGTAAACCTCCATAATTCAAGTTTTTCCAGAGTTTTTTCTCTCATTTTATCCACAAGAAGGATATCATCGGCAAAAAGCATACATCAAGTTACATTCTTCTGTAAATGTTCAGTAAGACCATCCATAACTAAAGCAAAAATATATGGGCTTAAAATCGATCCCTGGTGTGATATGACAGAAATAAGAAAATATTTGGTCAATCCTCCTTTAGTTCGAACACAAGTAACAGCTCTAGTGTACATATCTATAATGATCTATATATTAAAAAAAATATTGAACCGGCTATAAAGCAAGAATATTGAACCGGTTAGCGTCAATTAGTGTTGTCACGCAAGGATGACAAAGACATGTTTATAGGAGGAGGCAGAAGGAGAAGCGAAGATAAATAGAGCAAAGAAAGCAAGTGAGCGAGATAAAAAAAAAAAAAGCACGATAGGTTCAAGTGGGCAATGACAAGAAGGCTTGAGCGCTAAATCAATAGTGGACTCAAGCTAGGGCGACAACGAGTGAAGTGTCTGTATCGAGCTGCGATGTTGAGCCCGTGCAATGAGTGCGGGCTCCATGCGGAAATAAAAAAGCAAGCTTAAGCGAGAGGATGATCAACAGCAGTATGGACAATGAGCGTTGATTTGAGCATACAAGCTAGAGAAAGGGGATCGAACCAATAGCAAATGACCTCAAGCAGAAGGCAAACAGTGACACCAAGTATGTTGCGATGTTGCGTGCAAACCTAACGCAAGAGTAATGTGAGTCCATGCAAAAACAAGTGGGCCTCGATGGAAGTGAAATTGAGTAGAGGTTTAACTATGAAGACCATACTATGTTATCTATCGAGTGATTTGAGAAAGCAATCATAACTGATGAACAGAACAAAAAAATTGTGCTTTACTTGATCAAACAGTAAAACAAAATTTATATATTTGAGAAAGTTTTATCTAAAATTGTATGCTATCACTAAGACTATATTTATTAAAAAACAAGTGTTGGCAAATCTTAAATTATTTTTTACTCAGAAAAATATTAAAGCTCTAGATTGAACTATATAAGTTATAATATTATAAACTTAATAATTTTTTTAAATAATATTATTGAAATAATAAATGTATACTAAGAAATAAAAAAATTATTAAATTACAAGCTAAATATTTAATAAAATAGGCATTAAAATTTAAAATAATATATATAAAGAAAAGATATATAATTCTAGAAAAGTTTTAAAAAATTAATTAACGTAAATATTAAATATTTAAATTTAATATTTGAATTTAAATAAAAAATTAAAGTAAATGATATTTAAAGTCTACATAATAAGATTAATACTTATAGTAATAATAGTAAACATTAAGATAAAAATTAAGTCTAAAATATATACAAAAAGAATGATATTTAATATACTTAAAATAATATATTAAGTATTTAATTAACTAAAATTTATATCTTTACTAAAACAAAAATATAGTAATTATGAGAACAAAATAGAATAAAGAGAATTTTTATTAAGAAAGAGATGAAAAACATAAATATTGTGTAAATGTGTATGTTAAATTTAGGCATTCTATCAAGGATATGATACCTAAGAGTTTGAGGATAAAGCAAGTCATCTGATACAGATAAGTACTCATATTTTTTATTTACAGCAATATTGTTACTTCATCTAAGCCAAATGTATGATTCAATATTATTATTGCAATTGTTCATGATTTATCCATTCTCTAAGAAGTGTTGATTATAATTAAATGAATATTATAGATTTCTCAATATAATGAATGTTATTGTTTCATCAATTAAATATTATAAAAAAATAATGAACTGAAAGAAAATGAGAATGAACAGTCTCTACAAATTGTTTGTATGCATATGTTAGAAAAATAGAGTTCACTCCCTTATGGTACTAGTTGGGTACCCTAAGGTGCTCACGAGGGTTGATGTTTTTTTATTATTTCAGATACATGAAATTAAAACCACGCCCTACAATGTCGATGCGAATATATCGACCAAGAAAAATCGGTGCATTTCCATTTTAAATAACAGTAAACATGGTATGCCGACGAGATATGTATCAACCAAGTGTGAATTAGATTATGTTTAGTTGATGCTCCTATGAAGGATGTAGAGATATAAATAAGATAAAAGATGAAATAGATAATATAAGATATTATTTTGTATGATAGAATATTTTTTATCTTCTTGAATAGTCATATATGAATAATAAAATATCAAATATTTTTATATAGATTCATGATGTTTAACAAAGATAAATATTGTTTTCTTTTCCGTTATGCTACTACAATTTGAATATTTCGGTATTCAATATGTTGTTAAGAACTCACTATTACAAATTAATATTTTCAAGTTAAACTTTGGACTATAAAAAGGGTGACATAAAAGAAAATATTTATAGAAGGAAAACAAATATCGAAAAAATGTAAATTCATTTTTAATTATTTTATTTAAGTTAATTTAAATTATTTTCATTGGTGACTCTTTAGATTTATTTTTATTGTTAATGATAGAAATAAAAACAAAATTATTTTCACCATCCGAGCCAAGTCGTGACAAAAATAATATCAAAGCAAGATTTAGATTATGTAAGTTAATGTTTAACAAAAGCGTCAAGGAAGATGAAGATGAGAAGCCAATTCCATACTTATAAGTGGAGATGTAAAGAGAGGTAAAGGCGAATCGAGCAAAAGAGCGAAGGAGCAAGAGACAAAAATAGGGAGCACAATAGGTTTGAGTGGGCATTGTAACATAAAAGTCGGAGCATCGAATCAACCTCAGACTTGAGCAGAAGCAACGATGAGTGAAGTATCAAAATCGAGATGCAATGATGGATGGGCTAGTGTAGTGCATGTGCATAGTGCAGAAATCAAAGTGCAAGCTAGGGTGAGAGGACAACAAGCAACATCGTGGCAGTAAATGTTGATTTGAGCAACTAAGCTTAAGAGAGAAGATCAAATGAACAATAGACATCCTGAGTAGCAAGCAGATAAAGATGTCAAGGATGTCACGAGTGAACCTAATATGGGAGTCGAGCTTGAGTCCTGGCAGAGACGAACGAGCTTACACAAAGTGAGATCGGGAAAATTTTTATTATGTTATACCAGAATTGTGTCGCTTATCAAGAGGTTTGAGCGAGCAACAATAAGCAATAGAGAAAAAGGGGAAAATTAAGCCTTAATCAAAAAATAAAGCAATGCTATAATTTTTATATTTCATAAAATTTTACATAAGATTGTATGATGTTATTAAGACTAAATCTTTTTCTTTATTAAAAAAATTGCACAAACAATACTTGATAAAATTTTCATTTAGAAAAATATTAATGCTTTAAATTTAACTATAAATTTATAATATTATAAATTTAATAGAATTATAGATAGTATTAATCGAATTATAATTTTATAGTAACCTAAATATTCAATAAAATAGGTATTAAACGTTAAAATAATTTATAAAGAGGAGAAATAAAATTGGAGAAAAGTTTTAAAATTTTCGCTTTAGTAGCAGTGTTATATTAGAGGAACTGAAGGTATACAATTATTGCCACGAAAAAAATGGTATGGCATCAAACCTAGTCCACTTATTGCGGGTAACCGACCCAAACTGGATAAAATTCTTATCAACAACCACCAATTGTATCATACAAGGGGGGCCTTGTAGACTTGAGGAGAGAGGTTATCGAAGAGGCCAATTTTAAGCCATCTTAGATTGCATAGAAATTCATGCATTGTCTTATAGCTAAAAACTAACAGGCTTGGCCATTAGGGCTCATCCAAAGCTTAAGTCATAACAGTAATATAATGATGTCAATGCAATCAGACTAACCACTTAATCAGGGCAGCAATAATTGCATCAGATTTTTTATTGTGGTCAAATGAATATAATTACTATGACATTTGATTTTTTATGAGCTTTGGTGAAAGTAAAATCTATCATGTTTGACAAAATGATGTGCAAAAAGGAAGTAATTGCTATGAGCATGAATTCAATTATTCCTAAGTTTTTTTGACTAGTTATACTTTTTAAATTTATTTTTTGTAAGGGCTAGAACAAGGAAGACCTCCCACCAGTGATGATGTTACATTAAATATGTTGTCATTGAAAATAGAGAGGCAGAAATGTATTTATTTTGGATATCAAGGGGGCATTTTTATTATGAGAACCCTCCAAGAATATGATTGGTGATATTTTATTCATCTTAAGCAACTATCACTTGAGGTGTTTGCTTTATGATCAAGAGCTTAATTTTAAAAATAAACTTTTATTATAATATGCCAATAGCCAAAACCCATCATCAAAGTGAGCTTGGCATGGTTTGCATGGTTCACCATGATCATGGATTTCATTGGACCGTCTCCAATTATAACTCGAAATAATTAGTCGATTGCAGGGGAAAGGCTCAAAGTGTAAATTTCTTGGTGATAGGAAATTTGACTTGGTAATGAAACTATTCGATATAATTTTTAATAACCAAATACATCATTGATATCAGACTCCAAATGTTTAGCATTGCCATTGGAAGCTTGATTTGGACAATGAACCCCTCTAATGATAATATTTTGATAATCAAACCCCCCATCAAGGTTATAGCTCGATATAATTATCTTTATGATTGAGAGTTTTAATGATATTTGTAGAACTCAACTGTACCGCACACAATCACCTTTTTGGCTTGTTGGTGAGGAAGAAGCCAGAAACTAGGCCAATGAACTGGCCATACTTTCACTTTTTCAATTCAATTTACTGAAATTTTGCATGCTTCAGAATCTAGTTATCAAAATTCTTCATCATTTGTTGATTGAAGAGACTACCCCTCAAAGTTCTTCCATTTGAGCATTTAAGATTTGCGTAACTTTAACCCATATGGTTACAATCTCCATATTACCTGCCCATCATTGAGATAAAAGGTCTAAGCAACCTTGTCATCGATTATTAATGTGAGTCCACAACCACAGAATTTGATTTGTGCATGATTGATCCAGAAAATATAGACAAAAAGTGGCCTGCACTTGGTTTCATTGGCTTGTTTATTAGGGCTAAGCTTGTTGACATACTGATTGAGATGATATAAGTACGCACCAGCTGATGTGGATCTTTTCATGATTATCGTTGTTTATATTTTTTATAAGTTAATAGTTGACGACCATCAATAGTCTCCTCATTGCTTCAAGCCAGACTCTAAAGCATCGCTTGCATTGCCTCTTTAGATGAAATGTCAATTTTTTTTTATGGTTGCCAACCCTATGACCTATCAACAAAATATCAAGTTTTGTAAATTGTAGCGCTATAGGTCATGTTAACTCCACCTCTTAATTTCGAAGGGTTAAGCCTGCAATAATAGTAGGATTATAGGCCTTAAAGACCGTTTCCTTTCATGTAGAAGAACAATCATGGATAGTAATCAGGTTATGGGCTCTTCTACTTTATCGATATATCTACAAGATCAAGCACTGGTTTATTGTTGGATAATGTGATCCTTATTGAACTCTACAGTTGATATTATAAGGATTCAGCCTTACATATTAATTGAACTCTAAGTGTTGTTTGCTCGGCTGTTGTATATAAAAAACAAGGCCTTAAAGTTGGGTTTAAAACCAATAATGCAATGACCAAATGTTAGGACTTGAAAACATGTCTAATAAACAAAATGGTCAACATATTTTTCACCTTTGTTTATGAATTTTTGTCATAAAAAGCAAAGAAAACCTTAAGCAAATGAATCGCCAAGTATATTGATGACATCTACCATCAAATTACTACTACTTATGGGTCTTAGATTGAAAAGACCAGTTCATTAGGAACTAGAGATTTGCAAACTAATAACTATTTCCTTCGCATTGAAGGATTAGGCTTCACGGACCATATAACTTAATTCATTCGCTCATTTTCTTTCATTATTTTATGTGCAAGCAAACTTTTGTTTGGGACCGCACTTCAAAATTTTTGTTGTTATAACTTTTTTTTGGCTAAATTTTCGAGAGACTTATGCAATGCAACTACATCACTCTGCAAGGGTATTTAAGATTATGCCAAGAAAAGTGTATATGGGTAATATGCATGAAACTGCATCCAAAAATGTGTAGAGATTTTTGTGTGAGTGCAACATGAAGCACCTAAATAATTGTGTTGTACCAATCACTTGTAGAAAAGGTGTGAACATGTGTTTATGATGATTCCCTACACAAGAAATAAAACAAAATGACAAAATCAGCTCGTTATTGCATCAAAAAAGATGCATATAAAAAATTCGAGAGGAGATCAAAATTTCTCCTGTTTTTGCTCGTCTTCAGAGCGTTCATAAGCAAGCAAGTGAAATGGTAAACAAGGGACAACGAGACTAAGAAAGAAAAGGGAAGAAACGGTTTTTAAGTAAAATATTTGTTTTCTTTTTAATTCTAAGGGAGATTGAATGGCCTAAAACAACTAATAGCACCCTCACATTTTCTATATTATTATTATTATTATTATTATTATTATTATTATTATTATTATTATTATATTAGGGACCTAGGCCCTCTTTTCCCAAAAGTAGCTACTAGTAGCAATGTCTGAGTCAATAATCCATCAACCCCGCTATTTTTTTCTTAATTATGAGGAACCAGTTGACACCCTTTATTTCAAACTTATGCCACCTCATGTTGGTGGATGGGGCAATCTAATGAGGAGGAAAGTAACATTCCCCATAAAAATTGGAATTTCTTAAAAAAACAGAAAGATTATATGCATATTCCTCTTTTCTTTATATGTATGTGTGTGTGTGAGCGCGTGTTGTTGATATTCCTACTGTCATATTACATCAATTTTTACTTTTAATTTTTAAATTATGAGTGCAAACACGCCAGAAATTTCATTTCCTCAGGAATAACATTTTGTCCTCTCCCCCCATCTCAAGTAAAATGAAAGGTTCTTGTACATACATCGACAAGCAAATCAATAATTGCGGGTCTTTCAAAGCAACAGGTTGGGCCGATCAAATAGGATCGCTGCTAGTGTCTCTGCCAAATTTGGTGGTGGGCATATTAAGGCCAGCACTTATTTTCAATTAAAGTAATTAAACCAGCGAGCGGTGAAAATTAAAAGTTTTAGCTTTCCGTTAACTATTGCTTGAACACTCTAATATGCTTTAAAATAAGAATTTAACTAATAATAAATGGCCAAAGGCAAAACCAAATACAACAACTTCAGTTAAAATAAAAAAAATACATGATTACATAAACCAACCTGAGCAAGATCGCCCAATGCATAATCCCGGATTAGAATGTGGCCATTTGGCTGAAAAGGATTATTAAATCAGGATTTTTAAAAAAAAAAAAAAAAACTAGTGATGGTTTCATAAAGATGTAAGAGAATATTTACCTTTATAACCTTCCTGATATTTTGCAACACCAAAGGCATCTTTTCAGGAGCTACTGCAGATAGCACAAAAACCTACTTAAAGTGTCAGTTTTCAATCTGAAGGAAAACCCAACAACTAAAAATAGAAAAATCAAACAAAAGAAGAAAAAAAACAAAATTTCAGAGCAGTGTAAACATACATCAAACAAAAAAACTGATTTACTTACCATGGTCACAATGTCCACTGAAGAAGATGGTACCAAATCATTAAGGTCTTGCAATGTGAGATCACAAACAAATGCATTAATTTGATCATCTCTAAATCTATCATGTGCCTGCCATGATATGGCTTTTAGAAATAAGAAGCAAATAAACGAAGCATCTATACCACAAAACAAAAAAAGAAAATTTACATACATGCCGCACAATTCTAATGCATTTACATATCTAACACCTAAAGTTTGATATTTACATTTATAACAGCTTGGTATTAAAAACCTATGCATGAAAAAGTGTATTTCACTTTTAAAAAGTTAATGAGTGGTATATTTGATGTTATGAGTCTCTAGTGGATCCTACTGATAGGAAACATGCCTAACCTAAAGGAAAGGAAGCCGTTAGGGAACTTACTCTGCCTAAGGAAGGAAACAGATGTGATGCCAAATATTTGAGTGTTACGTATGTAAATATGAAACTTTGTGTTAGATTTGCAAAAATATAAGAATTGTATGGTATGAGTGCAAATGCCACTACAAAAAAAGGCAGTATCAAGAAGAAGAAGAAAAAAAAGCAAGGTGTGATTTTGGGCAAAAAACAAGGAGCACCAAGAATAACAGAATTTTGACAATTAATTTAAGACTAAGTTTCAAAATCACATAGCCAAAGATGCAGGAGCAGTGCATAATTAGTACGGAACCATCAGGAATAATACAATTATGACTGTACTTCCCATTCAGATAGTCTGAAATGCTGGGTGATACGTTCCACAATAGAAAAGGAGACCGTGAAGAAAGAATTCAAACCTTGACTATGTCAATAGCTCGTGGAGAAAAATCACATGCATGAATGTAAATATCTGGGTAGGTAGAAACAAGAGGAAATATGGTGTTCCCGACTCCACAGCCAGCCTGCAGTTAAACCATTAAAAC
This sequence comes from Phalaenopsis aphrodite, assembly GCA_003013225.1. Lineage (NCBI taxonomy): Eukaryota > Viridiplantae > Streptophyta > Magnoliopsida > Asparagales > Orchidaceae > Phalaenopsis > Phalaenopsis aphrodite. The sequence goes on from NEWO01000028.1 coordinate 2,214,126, forward strand.
AGCAATCCTTTAAAAAAAAAGGGCATTTACATGCATACATCTTATCATGCTAGGTAAATTGGCATGCATGTAAAAATTGAAGTTTAGGTGTTAGATATGTAAATACTTAGGAATTAAGAGGTGTGTATGTAAATCTTCCAAAGATAATATCAGGATTCAAATTGAGGAATATAAACATTAAAATACGAGCAATAAAACATTTAAAATGGAGAAAAAAACTCCAAAAATCAATGATAAATAACAAAAGAAGGAAAAAAAACCTCATATGCATGATAGCCCAGAAAGGTTACAATTTTAACTAAATCATCATAACCTAAACCTATCTCCAGTGTAACTGATAAAGGATAACAGACTAAAAGCAAAGATACAAGTTTAATTTGATGTTATATTATAATGCCATATAACATAATGTTGTTATGGTGAAGTCATCATATGCTGTCCTAAGGACTGATGTTATGTTTCATGCCATATTCTACTAAATTTATGTAAGACTTTCCGAGTCAGGTTATCAATTCTATAATTATAATAATATGGTAGGGTTATTTGTGTCATTTTAACATCCATAAAGGTACGTGTTAATTGTAATACTAGCCTTCTATTATATATAGGAAGTTAAGGCATCATTCGAAATGTTTGATAGAATGAATTTTATTTGCTTCCACTATTTTGTCCAGAGACCTCAATAGTCTCTCCCTCTTTGAGAATTGATGCTAAGTGAATGGATGTTAAGTGCGTGAAAACTCGGTATCTTCTTTCCCTCTTCCATATCTTCATGGTTTTCATTGGTGTTCTAACATATTTCTCTTCCTCTAGGCTTCGCTCTCCATCAAAAGTTGTGTAAACAATAGAACAAATTTCAGGAAAAATGCATGTAAGAATCATCATAACATCAAATAAAATGAAAATAAAAACCATTACTTATTAAGGCAGGAGTTGGTGGATAGGCCTAGAGTTTAAAGCAAGAACGTAAGTTGAAAAGTAAAGGAGTGCATTGCAAAACCAAATGTTTGTCAAAAGAGTTTCATCTTATTATTTTTAACATATAATCCAAGCACCAAACTAAAAAATGGATGGTTTAGCACACTCAAACCAGGGCTTTAAAAGATCATTGAGGCTACATCTTCAATACAAATATAATGCTTAAAATTGTGTAGTATAGTACAAAGAAGAAAAGATAGTTTACACAACATATCAGGTTTAGCTCAATCTCAACTTCCGTCAGACAAACAAGAACACATTTCAAGGACTGACAAAACAACACGAGATTAAAAAGGTAAACACAGCTAGGATGGACATACACAAGAATTCCCGAACCATGTACGGTTTTATGCTATTGATTTCAAAAGAAACAACGAAATTCTAACTTCCTTCAAGGCTTTCAAAGTTTCAGTATGGTGCTATTAATCCACGTAGTACCAGAGTTGTAGGTTGTACCATTGAAACCCAGTCACCATTATGACGTGCCCTTTTCCCATGATTTTTTTCAAAACTAAAGACTGAGAAATTAGAGTTGTAAATGAAAAAGTACACTTGATGAACAGCTCAATACTCATTCATAGAAGCACTTTTTATTTTTGCATAATTAAATAATTAAAATGACATAATCAAAAATTATAAAACTTTACAAATAAATTAACAACCACCATAATGCAGCACTGGCACCAGGGCATCATACCAATTACTTCAAAGTCGTACTCCAAAATTTTCATTGAGGATTCAGCACCAAGCCTCCAAAATCAGTTGCCAAGGCATTGCACTCGATAATCGGCTCCGTATTTTACAAAGCACAAAAATCTTTAGTCGAGAACCCGACTTTCATTGGTCGCCCTAGCTATTCAAAAGGTGATACTATGGCGGTGACTTGGCAACGCTACACCTAACTATGATTGAGAGAGAGAACAACAACTACAGCAAGGATCAAGAGCTCCAAAATCTAAGTTATTCTTTCTACAGCACTCTTCTTAGTTTTAATTTCTGAAATAATTTTTCTTCAAATTTTTCCTCTCATTTGCGAGAACTAAATTCCTATATTTATTTTTTGTTAACTTAGGGTTTGTTTAGAGCACCTGCAATTATTTGAAGCAACAGTTATGAACCTGCTTTTGGGGAAACTGCTACTAATGAAATAGTAAGTCTGTTTGGAATCTTCAAATGTTAAACTGCTTTGTTGCAACTGTTCTAGAGAAAAAAGATTTTAATGTCCTTATGTATATGTGCAAGCAATAAGTTAGTTGTTTCATCCCAAATTCAAACAGATCACAAAATACTCTCCCAGAAGTTTACACAAAGTCAAAAATCTAACAGCCTACTTAAAAAATACACATCACTTGATAATGAGTAAAACAAAAATTCAAATTATAATAACAAGTAAAATTATCATTATATTACTCTCGGCGTCCAAATGATCAAATCTCCTGGATAATTTTCTCTCTAAAGCTACTTTCCACATGTGATCACTATCTGAAGTAGACTCCTTATCAACCCATCTAAAAAAATTGCATCATCTCTTAATATAATCCTAGGACATCTATAAAATTTCCTCTTATAACTATCTTCCCAACATGACGTAAACACGCAACATTGCAAATCACTGTTGCACTCCACAACTCTAAAAACTATACAAGTCATTGAACTCATATTTTCTGAGAATAAAGACTTTAGTACAACTTTCTCGACTTAAATCACAAAATACGCATTGCAAATCACAGTGTAAATAAAAACAAATGACCACATTGTAAATTTAAACATAGACCGAACCACGAACACCCATTTTCAGCCAAAAACAAGTAGTATCAACCAAAGAAAACCAGTATCAACCATAATCAAGTGAAAGTTTTGCATAACAAAAGTAGAAAATTAGTAAAAGAGCATGTAGGCAAGCAAAAAAAAGTAAATACAAAAGATCATATATAGGAAATCAAAACCCGTTCAACTGACATTATCTAAAAAAGTATTAAGAGTGACAAATATGTAAAGTAAATATTATAAAAGAATGATAGCTAACAAAACAAGATAATAGTAGCGAATATTACATAATAATTTAATTACATTTTTTTTCAAAAAATTATAAATTATTCAAAATTATGTTGCACATTATGATAGTCATAGACACAGCGGAGACAATGAACTCTTCGCTCAAGAACCATAGCTATAAAAATCTCCCTCTTATTTACATCCCCGGACGCTTTATTAGAGTGCAAATAAAAAAAAATGTCTTTTAACACTTTTGTGATTTGGTTTAGCACAATAATAGACTCAAAAAGTGATGGTGGTGCATGAGGCGTGCTCAAAGCAGATGTCATTGTTGTGCATGCATTAACTAACTCTGCAATCTGACTTTTTAGAAATCCAGCATATGTTTTCCTTTTCTATTTGTGAACCTCTTGGACCCTCATAAGACGTATGTTTCGAATAATTGGATTCGGTTTAATCATCTACCCCATGCAATAATTCCTCAATGAGATTATTTGAGCTCTCTCTGGGGTCAAAATTGCAATGATTGTGTGTAGGTTCATGAAGCTTTTGGTTTTGAGTCCATGCATAAGCTCTAGTAGCAACAACACCAACAAAAATCCAATATAGCTTCTCTTCTAGTTTGGGATTTATGTCACGGTTTCTGATTTTTTTTTTTTTTGTATTTGGCACGACCTACAATTTATCAAACATGGATATAAATTGTAAGTGCACATGTATACTTGTAGAATAATATGATTGAAGTGTGTAAATAAATAGCTTGGATGTGGCTTCTCTCGCCATTACTCATATGATTCATTAATGGTCTTATTTATAGAATCACAACCCACCCCGGTTGATCCTTGTTTTAACTCCTCCCATAATTTTAAATACTTCTTCAATCGACCAAGATTATTTTTTCGTTGAATTTTATTGTACTTTCTATCAATTCTATCTTTGAAAGTTATCGTAATATTTTATCAGCTCTCCTTATGAAAGTAAGTTGTTGATCAGTTGCCTAATTTAAACTCTTTCAAACATAAATTGCAAAAAATTATCTTCACACCCCGTTGCCAAGTGATACTAGCTTCAAACTCTCTTGCATTTCCCATTAGAAATGACTTAAAAATAACATGAAAATAAAAATATTTTAAACTCATAAAAATTTTAGTAGTATTATAGTTCAAGAAGAAATGGTAAATGACATAGACCTTTGAGCATAATTTGTGGGATTTAATACAAAAGTAATTGAGCGGTGCTCATAAAATTAATTAAGGGCATTTACATATATATACCACATAATTCACATGGATTTGCATATCTAACACTTAAGAATTCATATCTACATTCATATTGCTCATAACTTTTACGTGGTACGTACATAAATGAGTAGAATGCAAAAATTCATGAAAAGAAAAGATTTACTGATAAAACAAAATAAAACCAACTAAAAGATGAAAATGAATCAAAATCAAGGGGTCAGATTAGAAGTTCAAAATTGATGCCCTCACAGGAATTTGTGAGGCATCTTTGATCTAGGCAAGAACATATCATATCATGAATAGTTTCATACATGTGTAGCAAGCATATTAACCAAATTTGAATTAATCTCATCAAAATAACCCTTAAGACGTAGCCAAGAGAGAAGAAGCATCCCTAGTTCATCTGTGTTACATCTACTGTGAGTTCATGCATCACAATCCTAACCCAAAAAACACAAAACCCTTCTTTTGCATGTTGCAGGATAGTATGTCGTCTATTATCAGATGAGAGTACAAATAGAGAATAGCTCCCATGATTAGTGTCAATAATGATTAAGCAAAAACAATTAATAGTTAATCATAACACCAAAGCAAGCTCAATGTATGCAAAAAATATTCAATCACTGCTGTAATGTTCATGCTTAACAAGAAGTTGAACTTTGCACTAGCTTTCCAAATGTCAAATAATATTATATTTTTGGGGCATTTACATAACTAGCTCAAGATTCTAATATATTTAAATATATCACACCTAAACATTCATATTTTTACACATAACGATAAAATCTTTAAATTTATGAAGTGTAACCATAAAACTTAAGGTATTAGATGTGTTGCAACATAAGATTGGTGTGGAATGTACATAAATTTCCAAAAAAATTTCAAACCAATAGCCCATGAACAAAATACTACCGCAAAAACATCAAGCATTCAAACTATCATATTATCGAAGCATTCCAAAAGAATATCAAAATTTAAATCAGTATATCACCGAAAATTGCACTGCATAAAGATGAAATAAAACCACTATACCACCAAAGTACTCCAACATATGAAATGGGTGTTGCAAATATAAAAACTAAAGTGCAGGTGTTATATATACAACTACATAAGAATTGGGTGCCTTATATAAAAATGATCTTCTAAACAATACTCAATAAAGACAATAGTAGGCAATTAATCCTACAATCAGGAAAAAAATTTAATTAAGGTGTTCTTTGAAATTGCTTAGATTCACATCAAATCATATTAACTTATGTGATATTCCATGACAGTGTAACTTATATTGGGGCAGCTGCAGCTCATCCAGATAAGTTGTTTATTCTGATAAGCTGCTAATAAGCAGCTGATCTGGATAAGTTGACTAGTTTCGTTTGTGTTTGGAAAACAGTTGATTTACATATGTTTCTGGACAAATGATCATTCTACCCCTGATCTATGTAAAAATCTCTGATTATAATATGTTCACCTGTCCAACAGCCAAGCTTCAATTTGCACCAAGAAAAATATCAGCAAACTTACATAATCTACAGATTTTGTATGTAAACATTAGCTTTAATGATATTTTGTAATAATGATATTCTTTTATACAGATATTAAAAATTTAAGAGTCATGTATGTAAACATAACTAGTGTTTAAATACATAAAATATGTGTGGTATACAGATAAATACCACACCTCTTCTTTACCTAATTGCTACGCTTTATCATTTAATCATTGGCCATTTGAAATAACATTTCATATCTTTAATAAGCACTTTTGGAATTTATTAAACATTTGAGTAAATATTGAAGTTTAGATGTAAGATATGTAAATACATGAGAATTGTGTGCTTTACTCATGAAAAACAATCAAAATTCTATCATAAATTTTCATATTTCATTAACTTAAATTAGAATCGATAAAACCTAACTTAAATGCATGCTTTAATTATTTTGTCTCTTTCTTTCTCCTTCTAACATTAGATACTATCAATTCCTCTTCATTTGTTCTTCTCTTACGCTTCCAGAATTCTCAACAAAAATTTACTTAGTATTTACAGAACAAACTGAGAATCTACTTAATTGGATTTGGAAATTTAAGTAAAACATTTACATCTAGTTAGGAAGAATACCTCTGATTAGGAAGAAAGCAGAAGAAAATAAACCCTAGCCTCCTCTGACTTGGAAGAAATACATCGCTCCCACTCGTTCAGTAAACGCAAGATGCAGCTCCTAAAGCAATTAAAAGCCAAGCTTAACGCTCACAAATCCTTCTTCTCCAACCAAGGAACCTCCCCTGAGACTAGATGGGCTCATCTTCCTCCTCCTCCTCCTCGCCCTCTCATCCCTCACGAATGTCGAACCCCCTCCTCCGGCCTAATGATGAACTTCTATAGGGACTTCTGCCCTCAAGCCGAAGAGAAGTTAGGGCAGAGAAGACGCGAAGAGGGAGCCGCGTGCCGTGTTTAGTTAATAAGAAAAACCAAACGCGACCGTGCCCAGGGAGCCGCGTGCCGTGTTTAGTTAATAAGAAAATGTCGTTTTGGAAAACGCTGTCAAAACGTGTTTTCCAAACAATGCAGCGGCATTTTGAAAATGCATCCTCAGTGAATAAGCTGCCCCAAACAAACCCTAAAGCAACTCAATTAAATACATAATTTCACATCAACTACCACTAACATATGCAATAATCAATGCAATAATGAATGAACCATGAAATTAGTGTTGCATTTCATGATCGATAAAAGAATAACTTATGCAAAAATCAGTATAAATATACTCATATAAATTATACTCAATGGAAGCAAAACATAGATTCACTAATTTGATGAGAAAAATTAGGATTACTCCACATCCGAACATAGCACCCGTGTCGTGGCATGCCCCAACAAAAATAGGGTTACTCCACATCTTAACACAATAACCTCCACAGCAAAACTAGGATTCTCATCCTTATTCGTTAAGAAGAAAAAATCAGAGCAATTAAGCCAAATGGAAAGACCAAACACAACTTCTCAACATCCAAACACAACTACCTCCACGACAATCATTAAATTTTAAAAAAAAGGCATTTATGTACAAGAACAACATGATAAAAACCTAAACGCCAGCAACTGAAACAACTCCTGCAACTCAAACAAATCCGGCAACTGAAACAACTCAGAACAATAAGGGACTAGAGTAAAGCCAAGCTCCGAAAATCCAAACAACTCTAGCAAACCCAAATAACTCAAAGCAATGAGGGACGAAAGTAAAGCCAAATAATAACTCAAACAAGTCCACCAACAACTCATAGCAACCTAAATAGCTCATAAAAATGTTTGAAATACCTTGCCCTAGCCGAGGGGCTCTAGAAGTGAGACTGCAGCGAAGACAAAAGGAGAAGACGAAGGAAAATAAGCTTGGAACCATAAAGGCCCGTAGGGAAAAAGGATTTTAGACGGTGGTCGAAGTCACAGGAAGCGCTAACATTATCAAACTCTAACATTATGAATATATAACAGTGCATTTTGATTCGTGTTTTCGAAAAATGCAAAAAATCGAGAGAGCTAATTGCTCATAACCGTGTGATTCACCCCAAAAGCTCATAACAGTACAATTTGAACTGCACTACAGCTTTGGAAGCTAGCATAACAAAGTAATCCTTTGACGTTGATGCTCCTTGATGAGTAATTTCAACGCAATTTCTTGGTTATCAATTACTATATTTGGAGACTTGCTCGAAATCAATATGCGACAACAAACTTGCCATGGTTGAAATACCTCAACTAATCATATGATAGATGTATATGCATTGCAACTGTGAAATCATTCACATTCCTAATTTTATTAAAACTCATGGCATTAAAATTTATCTCAGAGATGAAGATTGGTTGTTTTTTTTATAAACTAGTCTTTCTAGGTTTTTGAGAGAATTATAAAGAGCATATTTGAATTTAATTACAACGATTTTATTTATGTCGATTGAACAAAATTTTCATAGTAAATAATAAAAAAATATCACGGTAAATCCTAACCCCTAGATCTTGACCTATATTGCAAATAACCCCTTGTTTTAAGGTTCAGTTTTTAGGAATTATTAAACTCTAGATTTTTTTTATGCTTTGTAACAAATTACTTTTCAATCTTCAAAAACTTTTAATTAATTCAATTACCATAATCAGTAAACTCAATCTCTATTGGCTGATTCTCATCGCTTTATTGTTTATTCAATCACGTACACTTGAGTGCATGTTTTTTCATAGCAATAAGATAGGTTTAAATCTATTTGTCTTAAAGAATGTCAATATGGGCTCTTCATTTTCGTTTAAAATTGTCTAGCTTAAGCCTAACTTAGAAACCAACTAAACAGCCCTTGTATGAATTTAGTTTATTAGGGGCGTGTGGATCCTCTTCATAACGCTGCATGTATTTAAATGAGTAAAACTCTTATCTGATCTACCTGAAGACGTCCATTTTTTCCAATTTTGCAGGAAAAGTGAGATGCAGAAAAAAAGAAAAGTTTAACTGATAAATAATCCAAAAAGCCGAGCATGAATTACCTCCAAAACCACAGATTTCTCTCTCGCCTGCAAACAAACATGATTAACAAGACAAACATGATTAACAAGGAAAACATGGAATAAAAAATTTGCATGAAAACTACCTTAAATCAAAGTATAAAAGATTTAAAAGAAAGACAGACCTCGAAATATCGTCCCCATTCCTTGTCCAAATAATGTCGGTCCTTGAAAAACTAATCACATCAAAAATTAACACGGGTTCATTTACATTAATTTGCACAGACCGAAGCTTCATATCTGAATTGATAACTAATCACAAACCTTATTCTTGTGGCGCTTATAGAATAAATCCCAGTACCTTTTGGACTCCCTCTCGTACTTCTCTGCAAAAAAATAATGATTGAACCAATGACATATGGAATGAACCCTAAACTCGTTTCTTTAAGGCTTACTGATTATTGGTACAAACCCTTCCAGAAAGGCGTGACTTGCCTTCCCGATGATAAAGAAGAGGGCGGGTAGATCAGCATCTTCTTCGCCTCCACTGGCGTCGAATCCGTAGTGTCTTTGGCCGCCATGGTCTCTCTGCAATTTCTCTATATTACAGCTTGAGAGCCGTCCCCGGCATGACACGCAATTTACGCATATGTTTTCGCAAACTTTTTACCCAGCGAAAAGTAAAAAATACTCACGAAAAGTAAAAAATACTCACTCAGGCAATTAAAAGCGCGGACTTCAATGAAATCAAGTCGGATAAATATTTTTGATAATATAGATAACACAAGAAAATATTTTTTTTATGTGTTATTATATGTTATTCATGTGTTATTATATTCTTTGAATATTCTTTGTGTTATAATAACATAATAACACATCAATAATGTTTGAATAACACACAATAATACATGAATAACACGTGAGCAATATTCCTTTGTATTGTCGGGCCGATTTTTTTCTCACATTCACGTGTATAATATGATTTCATTGGATTCCGCACATAACTCTACATACGAAGTCCTCATGTAATATTTACTACATTGAAGAAGATTGAATAAAAACTTGAATTTCATTTGTACAACTGAAATAAAGTCAAAATAATACATAAATAATACAATCAAAATAATACCATAATAATATCTAAATAATACTATAATAGTTCTAATTATAATACTTGATTTTCTTTAATAATAACACCTAACCCGCTTTCTAATACTATAATGATTCTAATTATAATACTTAATTTTCTTTAATAATAACACCTAACCCACTTTCATTAAACACCTTAACAAAAATTAAAAAACACTGAAACATCAACTTAAAAATGACTATATGACCCTAATATTTTTTGTATTGTTTTGTTTTATGCAGGTTTGTGAATCCAATGTCCATGAGCTGTAGATGTCGGTCGTTCGTAGTGAAAGATGTGCTCGATAAAGTCAGGTCTCTCATATATGAAAACATCAGGAATGACCTAAAAATAATGAATGTTGATCAGTTTTTTGTTTTTCCTCCTTATCCCCAAGACAATGTCCTGACACTGCAGATATTGCAAGATTTAGGGCAGACATTGCCCATGAAATATGTTTGTGAATATTTTTTCTTAGTAAATAGATTGAATTGCACCGTTCATTGTTATTAGAATTTATTTGTCTTATTATTATAATGGTTTCCCTATGCACTTGTTTAGTTATGATTGTTTTTAATAATATAACTGTTATTTTCCCTCTGCAAGAATATTATGGTAATATTATAGAAATATTATGATAGTATTCTGATTCTGATTGTTTTTTATAACATGGTTGTTATTTTACCTCTATTGTCGTCGTATTATTGTAATATTGTGGTAATATTATGATATTATCAAGATTATATAGTTGGTTTTTCCATTTTGGTTATTTTTTATAACATAATTGTTTTTTATCTTGTTATCGTTGTATTTTTGTAATATTCTGGTAATACTATGATATTATTAGATAATATAAGTGATTTTTTTTTCATTTTGGTTGTCTTTGATAACATAGTTGTTATTTTATTTTTTTTATCGTTGTATTCTTGTAATATTGTGATAATATTATTATATTATTAAGATAATATAGGTGGTTTTTTTCATTCTGGTTGTTTTTTATAACATAGTTTTTATTTTCCCTATGTTATCGTAGTATTATTGTAATATTGTGATAATACCATGGTATCATTAAGTTAATATAGGTGATTATTTCATTACGATTGTTTTTTTTATAAAATAGTTGTTATTTTCCCTCTGATATGATAGTATTATTGTAATATTGTGGTGATACTATTGTATTATTAAAATAATATAAGTTAAAACAACTGGCATGAATATTATAATATTAATGTTACAATCGTATTTAGTCAATATTATGGTAATATTAAGGTTTTATTGTTTGTTATATCACAAATTTTNCTCTACATGCGTAGTACTGATGTAATATTTTTTCCTATATTACAGCTTGAGAGTCCGTCCCCGGCATGGCTCGCAATTTACGGGTCATGTTTTCGCAAATTTTTTACCCAGCAGAAAAGTAAAAAGTACTCGCTCGGCACTTAGAAGAGAAATATTTCCCTTAATATAGATAACAGAGGGAACTTTATTTATTTATGTATTATTATGTTCTGAAAATATTTTTTGTATTATAAAAACACAATAATATTTAAATAACACATAATAATACATGAATAACATAGGAGTAATATTTCTCTGTGTTTTCGGGCCGATTTTTTTCTCACATTCACATGTGTGGCGTGATTTCATTGGACTCCGCACGTAACTCTACATGTGGAGTCCTGATGTAATATTTACTACATTGAAGAAGATTGAATAAAAACCTGAATTTCATTTGCACAACTGAAATAATACCAGAATAATACATAAATAATACAATTGAAATAATACCTAAATAATATTATAATAATTCTAATTATAATACTTGATTTTCTTTAATAATAACACCTAACCCGCTTTCATTAAACACCTTAACAAAAAGTAATTAACACTGAAACATCAACTTAAGAATGACTATATGACCCTAATATTTTTTGCATTGTTTTGTTTTATGCAGGTTTGTGAACCCAATGTACATGAGCTATAGATGTCGGTTGTTCGTAGTGAAAGATGTGCTCGATAAAGTCAGGTCTTTCATATCTGAAGACATCAGGAATGACCTAAAAATAATGAATGTTGATCAGTTTTTAACTCTTCCACCTTAACCCCAAGACAATATCCTTACACTGCAAATATTGCAAGATTTTTGGCAGACCTTGCCCATGAACTATGTTTGTGGATATTGTCTCTTAGTAAATTGATTTAATTTCATTATTCGTTGTTATTAGAATTTATTTATCTTATTATTAGGATGTTTTCTCTATGCACTTGTTTAGTTATGGTTGTTTTTAATAATAGAGCTGTTATTTTCCATCTACAAGAATATTATGGTAATATTATAGTAATATTATGATAGTATTCTCATTCTGGTTGTTTTTTATAACATGGTTGTTATTTTAACTCTGTTATCTTCGCATTATTGTAATATTGTGATAATATTATGGTATTATTAAGGTTATATAGGTGGTTTTTTCATTCTGATTATTTTTTATAACAAAGCTGTTATTTTACTTTTGTTATCGTTGTAT
>NEWO01000028.1:2246618-2304435 GCA_003013225.1 Phalaenopsis aphrodite
TGCACGATTTAATTGTTATAAATATAAATCTTAATAATTACGTGCCGTACAAATAAAAATCCCTTATATTTAAAATATATATTTTATTTGTAAAAAAATTGTAATAGAAAAAAATTTTTATGACACATCTTTTATGTAAATATTAAACTTTAGATATTATTTAATATTTAAATATATAATATTTATGCACCTTTTGACTCATGTGCTATATATATTCGCCACTATATACTTATTTTTTAAATTCTAATTCACGGTCTGCATATTATTTAATAGTGTTTTTATCTTAACATATAATTAGTACATTATCCACAGCCATAAATGGGATACTTAAGAAATTAATACTTTATCCACAACCTCAGACGCAGAACGCTTCAGCTTACAGTTGAATACAAATACCTTCAAACGTACGCCAGAGCTGTCAAAGTCAGTGGCATGTCAACGTAACTTCTCTTAAATACAGTGTCAAAAGAACCAACCGCTCCGGCTATCACTAGAACCAGTAGGATTCCCTCACCAACTCTCCGCCCCTCCCTCGGCTCACTTTTCTCCATCTCGATCTCTTACTTGATTAGTGTTTGAATACGAGAAGCCATCAGATCCAGATCCAAAACCCTAACCTAGAGTTCACTTTTGCCTCCTTCTAGAGATGGAGGAGGCGCTGGAGATGGCGCGTGCTAAGGATACGAAGGAGCGATTGGCTGCCGTTGAGCGGCTTCACCAGTCCTTAGAGTCGTCTCGCCGGACTCTTTCCGCAGGCGAGGTATCTGCACTAGTCGACTGCTGCATGGATCTCCTACGGGACAGTAACTTCCGGGTGGCACAGGGCGCATTGCAGGCGCTGTCTTCCGCCGCCGTTCTTGCTGGAGAACACCTTAAGCTGCATTTTAATGGCCTCGTTCCTGCGATCGTAGAGCGACTTGGAGATGGAAAACAGCCTGTCCGTGATGCGGCGCGCCAGCTTCTTGTCACTCTCATGGAGGTTAGGTTAACGCAGCCAAATTATGGTTAATTCGTATCTTTAGCTGGCTTGTTTCTGCGTTTGGATTCCATCAGGGCCAGGGGAAGCTATGTTTGTTTGATATTGATGAATGTGCTTGTTGAAAGCCCGATAACTTTTCCTTTTTTTTTAAATAGCTGCTATCAATGAGACCTTGAAAGCTTTTACATAGTTAACAAGGTTTCTAGCGGATTAGTTAAAATTAGGAAATGTTTGGTTTATTTAATATGGCAAAACCGAGATTACTGAAAGCTTGGTAGGCATTGTGATTCTGGGTTAGCCTGGTATTTAGCATCTTCTTCGAATAGTTAGGATATTTGATACGTGGGCAAGCGTCTACCGTTTTCTTTGGATGCCCCATGAAGTTACATTTTCCTGGCAATTGATATTGTTACCAGTGTACACTCTCAGTCAGTGGATGCCGAGGTAAACTGCGCTTTGAATATAATTAATGGATATATATGGCTTATAATTTCTTCTTGCCTTTCATACATTAGCATCCTGGGTGATTTGTACCTCAAATATGGCACTTGGAAGGTGGCAGCTTCATACGACTTTTGGAATATTTTATTCTCCTTTTGCCTTGGCTTATTCTGAATAGAAGTAATTTTTTCTCTTACTAGCGTGCAACTGCTGGAAAATTTGGATTGCAATACTATAATTAAGTGATTCCGAAAGAACTAGAAATCTGTAGAAAATAGATTTTGTTTTTACCGTTATTACAGAATCGTACCGCTCAATTTATAAGGTCAGATGAAGCAATAGGTTGCAAAATCCAAGAGCAAGTATTATCATGATGGCATTATGCTATTTGAAGATAAAATAGCAGGCTTATGTACTTGCTGAACTCCTAATGGTTTAATATTGCTAATGTTTAAAATGTTTGTTGATAGGTATCTTCACCAACAATTATTGTTGAAAGGGCTGGGGCTTATGCCTGGACTCACAAAAGCTGGCGAGTTCGAGAAGAGTTTGCTCGCACGGTTACCACTGCAGTTAGCCTATTTGCTTCCACAGAACTTACCTTGCAACGAGTTCTACTTTCTCCAGTAAGTATATGTTTTACTTGAGCCGTGAACTTACAAATTCTTATTTTCATGGGTATATAGGATGGTTTGCTTAACTCATTTATGATTCACAAATTTTATGTACTTTATTACATTATTGATGAAAAATCTATGTAGTTGACCTCGAGTATTTGGGATTTGGATGCGATGCTAATTGCGTTGATTCATGAAACTAAGGTGCTGCATTGTAATTTAGTACTTTGTTCTTGTTTTGCAGGTTCTGCAATTGCTTAATGATCCAAACCATGGTGTTCGCGAAGCTGCTAGTTCATCAATTGAGGTGAGCTGAAATATACTTTCAGGGGTAGTTTAGATTCCAATATGACAGACTTGTCCTTAAAAAGTTGTGAATGTTAATGCTCTGGTGGTCTAGCTTCAGCTTCATACCTTATGTTGCTGTTACTCTTTCTATAAACCACCTGCGGCTTTCACATATAAATGCAGTTGTTTTTTCTCACTTTTAAGTTGTTGTTTGAAACTATAAATAGTCTGACATAATCGATGGCGAGAGTGATTTCAGTGGCAGTTGCAATCACGAGCTGTTTTCATATTTCAAGAGAAATGCAGCTGTAAGCAGGAAGAAGGGATCATTTCAGTGGCTGTTGAGGCTGCCTTTGGGAGGATTAAGCGAAGGCTTCTGAAATGGCTGATGGTAGGGAGTTTACATGGGCTTTAAAGATGAAGCGAGGGTCTGATTTAGCCGTCCACAAAGAATGGGTTTCATGTTACGGCAGAACATTAAGTTTGTTCAAGAGTCAATGGAGAACTGGAGATTGGTGGAGAGCAGTAGCCTAACCTTAAGACATGGTACAAAAATATAAAGGGTCTGAGATATAGGAAACTTTGAAATAAAAGTTGAGTGTAGAGATAATTGGATGGTAATTGATCGAGAGAGATTTTGATCTATGGTGGATGTTGGAAAGGAACTTCAAAAGAGAGGGAATAGTAAGGGTTACATTGAAGAAAATGAGAAACCTGGGAGTGAACCGCATGTGGGAGGATTATGAAAAATATATCCATATGTTTAGCAAAGAAGAAATAATAGAGAATGATGTTGACATCATTTTTGAGGTCTTTCTTCCCCTCTCCTTAGAGCCTAAGTTTTAGCCTTAGGATTTTTTATTTGGCTCTCTTAGAGGGCTAATACTGAAACCCACACTATTTAGGTTCGAGCTATTTCTTGATTCATTGTAGTCTCATATGTGTGGTTTTAAATAATCGAAATTCAACTGCGTTGATTAAAACCAACGTATTGAAACTCAAGTTGAGTGCCTATAGGAATTGAAATAGCCATGGGGAAACCCCACGACATACGACAAGAGACTTACTGTCGCGAGCAGTTTGCTTGACTTTGGTAGTCAGTTAGGTGAAGATCGGTCGACACTTTGCACGTTAAACGAGTCTTGGCGGAGTCTTCGCTTGCCGCGCCACACACAAGTCAAACTCAAATTGGCTCGAGCGTCGGTGAGCTCGTCCAGATGACCATGGATGATGAAACGAACCTCACGAGTGTGTCCGAAATATTGATTATACCTGGGAAGGATACCCACGTAGTACAATTCCGTGCACAGACAAATCGTACGCGAATTGAATTTTTAAAATAAAGTCCACAATCTTTTCAATCCAGTTGATACAAAGCTACCATTGACGACTAGCTCATTTAGTATCACAAAGAGGTCACGACTAATGAAAGTCTTCCCAAAGATCTCATCATCGATTACTTGCCTAATTACCACAAGACACTGTTGTTATGTTCTATTGATACTCTTGATACCGAACTTCCGCAAACCATCATTGATGAATGACAAGAACTGGGTCTTATCTCGAATCAGACCATTCTCGTTGCACAAACATGTTGACAGATCTTGCACGACGATTTTCAACCACGTATTATTTGCTCCTTTTATTTCTTCTCGATCGGTATCGTTTCTTGTTCAATAGGGATAATTTATTCCTGCTCATGCTTGGTTTAATT
This sequence comes from Phalaenopsis aphrodite, assembly GCA_003013225.1. Taxonomy (NCBI): domain Eukaryota; kingdom Viridiplantae; phylum Streptophyta; class Magnoliopsida; order Asparagales; family Orchidaceae; genus Phalaenopsis; species Phalaenopsis aphrodite. The sequence continues at coordinate 2,250,658 of NEWO01000028.1, forward strand.
GACATAAAATAAGAAGGAATAATAAGTCGCCATTGATGAGATGCTCAGGATATAGTTCTAACTGGTGCTATTACTGTAGCTGATATATCTAATGAGCAGTATGTGAAACAACAAGACTCAACATGCACTCCTCCATTGTGGGAAAATACAAAGACTTCCAAACTATGTGAGAAGCACCCAGGAAACACCGGTGAAAACTACTATTTGCAATGCAAGAGTAAGATTTGATCGATCTTTCAAGCACCCTCAAGCATTTGAATGAGATTGAGAAGGAACTGCCTGAAGGCCATGTAGGAAAAATCAACTTTGAGTCGAAATTTTCAACGAACATAGTGACGGGGTAGAGATGTGAGTGATATAAAGATGTGCATAGATTTTTTTATGTTGCAAGTCCACCTTTGGAATGTATACTGAGTTCCACCTTTGGGATGTATACTGAGTTACTTCGATGGTATGACTAAAGACTTCCTTAATCACGTTCCTCAGAGCATCTTAGGGAAGTTAACTCATCAAAAGTTTATGGATTTTAGTTCAATAACTGCAATGAAATCTTACGATCGTTATTGCTTCTATATGAGTGATGACAAAGCCAAATAAAATCATCTAATGGGCCCTCAATCTCAGCAGTTACCTATGGATTTCTTTGCTTAAGTGTTTATTCCTGACATCAAAGCTTTTGAACCCATCATGTATCATTGTGAATTATACTATCGAGTTAATGGTCACCTGGTACATTACAATAGTAACAATACTGATCTAGAAGGAATGAGAGGAGAAAGTTATGTGGTTGGAAATCGTCACGCAAGGTCTGTTAACACGTTTTTGCCACGAGAATGGTCTGAGTCGAGACAAGTTCCTATTCTTATTGTTCATCGATGCAGTTTGTGGAAGTTTGGTATCAAGAGTATTTATAGGATAAAACAACAATGTCTTGTAGCAACTAGGCAAGTAATCGATGTTGTGATCTTTGTGTTGAAAGTCTTAAGCTCAGTTGGGATAGGACGTTCATTAGTTGTGACCTCTTTGTGATACTGAATGAGCTGGTCGTCGATCGTTGATTGTGGGTCCGTATCAAGCGGATTGAAAAGTTTCTGTATAATGGCGGATATGGACTTGAAGGAAGTAATGTCAACACCAAATTACGAACAGTTGCATTTTGGTAAGATGTGAGACGCCCATGGTGTGGGAACACCACTTGATTTATGTCACTATATGTACATATTCAATACTTTAATGGATCATCACAAGATTAGTCTACAACTTCAGAAAAAACCGGAAAGTTAACAATTTAGACTATAGGCTATTTTGCATCACACCCGTGTGATTAGGAGGAGCTGGAATCAGGTCAGAATTGCAACTAACATGCAATGAGGTAGCCAATGCTACTAAAGAAGGTGTAGGCAACCTTCTATGTTTCGGTCATAATACAAAGATTTTGATGGCATGTGTAGGATCCATCATTAGCCAGGAGTATGAGCCATTCAGTCCGGTAGGCTTCATGCGAAAGCCAGGACAAATGCATGTATAAGGGTCGAGACTTCGAACAAGTACCTGTATTCACAGAACATTGTTCCATATATTTCTTTTTCGCTCGCTTTCACACTATTTTCTCTGCATGCCTAGCTACATGTCTAATTATTACTGATGATGATTGGATGTGTCATCTACTGAACAAAAGAATGCAACTCATTCATTTATCTCCAGCTGTCACACTTATGGAAATCTTATCGACAATCCTGTCTGCCATCTTTGACGACTATAGCCTCTAGAATGATGGAGCACCTTTTATTGGAATTGGACCAACACACAATTTGGGATCACGGATTAGAAGCTCCAATAACCCAATTAGCGAATGTCATACTGTGTTGCCTAGCACCAATAATACTAGTTATGCTTCACGAATTGATCCTCTACTTCTCAAGCTATGTAACAGTTATACGATCTATAATGGTAATCAATGTGTTATGCGGTTGGTTGAGGGCATTTTAACTCGTCGTTGGGGCATGCATTTTAACGACACTCGTGCGATTAAGCATGCACATCGTCACAATGCTAAGGTGTGCGCGATGCTTGCTCCAGGCGCGTATGGAAAAAGCCAATGTGTTGATGGAAATGTTAGAAGAATCACACACAGAGCTAATTGGGGTTACTTCTGAACTGTAGTAGTTACGTTTGACATGCTAGCGCGTGGAACAAGGTTTGGTAACTATGACAAGAAATGATGTGACTGGCGTACACAGATTCAAAAAGCTATGGGCTTCAAACTTGATACCGCAGTGCAAACAATGTCATATCAGATTATCTCAATTTAGCTTTAGTTCTCTATTTAGTTGGATGGATTGCAGAGTCAATAAGATTAGGCTTATTTCTATTTATTTTTTTAATGACTTAAAAAAATTCTTGATATTTAAAGAGGAGAATAAAGATATGGAGAGCCACTAAATCTTGCTGTTCCAATAGCTTCTTAATGATGATCAATGCACTTAATCAGTCACAGGAAATATATTTCTGAGGTTAATCATTTAAAAGTCATATCAACAAGTATTTTCAGAAAATTACTCAAACATTTTCTTGTGACTCCTTGTACTTGAACCTCTAAGAAGTTTTTTTTTTAATTTTTTTATCTAATTTTTTTTTTGTGAACATTTTGACGATTCAAAATGTCTTAAATGATTCATCCCTCTTTTTAGAAAATTGCATTAGTAGCTCCTTTATGTTCGAAAATCGAGCGGCGCCTATCCGACTTTTCTGTTTAAAGGAAAGAACCCACACCCATGTCCCCTTCTTGGAGTCAAAGAAAGCAATGGACGCAACAATACCTCTCCCGAAGGTTGAATCTCATATGTACCTCTCATAGTCTTAAATAACATAAACCCATAGGACTTCGAGGTAGTTCGTTTGACACGACGTAAATCCTCACATCATCTTTTAGGCATTCGTACGATCGAATGTCATACAATATAAGTCCTAAACTCCTTTTAGGTGTTCCGAGGCCGTCGTCCGGTACCGCGTGAGTCTTCCTATCTCATTGGGCCGTTTGCATAATCGTTTATTGTGCAGATATAAGTCCTAAAATTCTAATAAATTGCAGGAGTAAACATCAGATAACTTTACTTCGAAGACATAAAGCCAAACATTAGAATATTTTGAGAAGTCATTGAGTTCCTTCTCATATCCGTGACATCACTTATTGCTCATTTGAATTCCCAAAATAACTGTTCTTATTCCTACAAACAATTGTGAATGCTAAACATTGAATTTATGAAGACGAAACCTCTGACCTTAAACAATAGTTATCTTGAGTGCCTTTGGTCATTTATGATATAGGAGAATTAGTAACCCATATAATATAAACTTTATCTAATTCTTATATTAGATAGGATAATTGTTGGTCATGATTCTTGCAGACCAAAATAGAGTGGTAAATTTCTTTATTTAATAGTTAAGCTTACTGACAAGTAGTACGCTTATCTTTTGAGATGTTATATCACTTGTGGTATCGTGATCAACTATATAAATTATTAGATATATGAGATCTTTTCGATCTCATTTATTTAAAAAACCAGAATAATATTTTTAAAATCAAAATTATATGCATATTAAATTAAATTATTTTCAAAGCAATTCACATATTCCAGTTTGACGACCGACAAATGGTTGGAAGGAGAGAGCAATTTGAAAAAAATGCCAATGAGAATTTTTCTCATGTTAAAACAAAATGAATTTTCATTGATCAGTAATTAGCCTCGTGGCTCCTTTTATAAGAAAACGATCTTTTCAAACAATTACATAAATCAACTAAGTAGATAAACTCAAAACAAATAAAATAAATTCAATAAAGAAAACAACTAAATCTACATAGCTAAAATGACCTTTATTTGCATCCACTAATAACTAATGAAAACAACAAATGGTCTTCAATCTTGTTGTGTGGGTTACATACGTGTCTTGATTGGACAATTGCCATCAATTCCTCCTGGGTTTTGAAGGACTATTTTAGAGGTTTATGTTGAAGATATTCATCAAATAGAATTGGGGAACGGGTTTCAATCTCATAATGTGTTAGTTAAGAATCTTCTAATGACGGACAATAGTGGAAATGAATGATGTAATGATGCTTACTTTAAGGGCCCAATGAAACCTCATCAAAGAAAATATACCCAACATTTGATTTATTTGGAGTGGTTGAGAAACTAGGATCGATATTGTTAGTAGGATGTAGAAACTGCACTTGCAGAGCTACATGTAGGAAACTTTGAAGGTTCAAAAGTGCCTATATATGGCAATAAATCTTTAATTATTGAAAGATGGATTGATGTTCAGGTTAGTAGACAAATCAATAATATATTTATTTACCTCAAACTTTAACTATTTTATATCATTCCATAGGCTTGGGTATGTAACTTTTTTGTATGTAAAATATATAAGGCATTTAAGAATAATACACAGTAACACAATTGCCTTATAATATTCCCAATAATATCACTTTGAAGTTATCATGAGAAGGGACAATGAGGGATTTTATGACTAAATTAAATTCTCTTTTTTGTTTTTTGCATAAAAAAATGAAAAGCTTTATATAAGTAGGTGGATAAGCAACTATTCTGTAAAGAAACAAATATGAAAGCCAATCTCTAATTCAGGAAAATAGAATTAGCTGCACAATTACAATTGAATTTTGCTGTTCACGAATTACTGAATTATTTTAGACGGAAAATTATTTTCTGAAGTTTGTTAGATTGTTGTAGATGGAAAGCAACTATTAACAGACTGTTGACCTGCTTTTGCTGAAAAGATGCTAACCATGACTTCAAAATTATTTGAACCCTTTATTTCAGGCAAGGTTGTATATGTTGATCATGCCTGGCTTATTAATTAGATCATTAAAATTCATTTTGGGCAAAGCTTTGGTGAGTATATATGCAATTAATGAGTTTCTTGGAACATAATTTAGTTGGGATAATTTATTTTAAACTTTTTAAAATGCAATTTTAGTCCATCGCAATGTATTCAATTCTATCATTTTGGATTATTTTTTTGTAATATTTAGGGTAGCTTGATTGCTGCAAAACTTTTTTAAAATTTTTTTCATCTGATAGCTCAGTCATTCTAATAATATTTTCAACTACAAACCAAGCTCTACTTTCATATATTTTGCTTGAACGCTACTTCTCAAACTGCATTTGTTTAGTCATTCTCCATATAACTATGTTTTTCCATTTTTAATTAAAGTAATTAGAGATGGTTCTTCGTTATGATTTGTCACTAATCTGATTGCATATGTGAAATTTTAATTTTCTTATTGACGACTTTTTATGCTACATGTCTTTTCTTTGTGTTATTTTGAGGTATTTTAGAATGTGAGTAATAGCTTTCAATTCTGTCTTTAGTAGGGTTGTGCATTTATTGTCTAACAATATTAATGGGGAACCCAATATTAGAATGGTCGGAGAGAGGTAGATGTGTTTGCTCTATGACTTTGTTTCCTATGTTTTTTAATGGTCACATTTTTAATTGGGATCCTATTTCTCTTTATTGGATTCATTAAAGTTTCTACATGCTTACATCCTAGCATTCTTATTTTTAAATTAGTTCAATAATATGTTTCGTTTCCTAGTATCTTATCGATCATGCCACTTCCCTATCCGGAAAATATATTTTATTTGTTGCCTCAAAACTTATAGTGAGAAACTTTTTAATTTGATTAGCTTTTCTTAGGTCATATTTTTGAACAACATATACATAAACAAACATAATTATCCGTTTCCTTTATGTGAGTACTTGAAAAGAGAGTCTGATTAGCTTGATACTGAGTGTACCCATACTGTTCAACTTGTTCAAAGAATTTGCCAAATTAAATGTGAGAAGATTGTTTGAAGGCCATATAGAGCCTTTATGAGTATGCCGATGTTTCTCAAACTTTTTAGTCTAAGTGCGATCTTCATGCATACTCCTTGTCTCAACGTCAACATCAAGAAAAAAACATTCTTAATGCCAAGTTGATGCCATAACTATTTCAAATTTTCTTTAGGCGTGTGAAGCCTGAATTAGGTTGAGTTTAATAATGAGAGAGAAAATTTACTAATAGTCAATACCATGTGCTTGGTTTTACGCTTTTTCGATAAGCTAACCTTTAAATTTATTCAAGCCTGTATTTGTTTTATATTTGATTATAAAGATACATTTACATCCAACCATTTTTTTCATCGTGGAAGCTCCGAAGCTTCCCACACATCATTATTTTTTAAGGCTAGCTCTCCTTACGGTAGTACTTTCTTCCATTTGAGGATTTTGAGAGCTACGTGAATATTATTTGAAATCTAAATTTTATCAAGAGAAGTGGCAAGAGCACAACATCCAGTGAAAGCCTTTGATAATTCCTGAAATTATAGATTTGGTATTTGTTGCATGACCTCCTCGCCTTCTTTAAGGTAATAGGATAGTGGAGATCAGTTTCTCATCTTTTTATTTTTTCTTATATTGTTGTGCTTCATTAGTCCTTGGTCAGCTTTGAATTCTTAAATAGGCTGGAGATTTATTGATTGCTAGCCTTCTTGGTTTTTTTCCCTGTTAGTACAAGTCTGATGCTTAATCTACATGTTATTGTGTTTGTTTACATGGTGATGAGGGAGTTTGCAGTTTTAGTAAGGCTTCAATTGGTTGTATCTACTAATGTGGATGGATATTGAATTTTTTAATCTTTTGCAATTTTTTGGGTTTGACAACGGTTTAAATTATGACAAATTATAGTGATGCTTTTAATGTTTTTGATCTTTCTGTTTTTTTTCCCCGTTTATTTATTTATATGATTGGGGAAAAGATTAAGCATGGGGGAATAGTTTATGTTCTTATTTGATAACACTAGCATAATGTATATGACCTGATTTACTAGATGCACTGTATCCCAAAATACTTTAGTCATATCAAATTATTTAAAATTGAATTAATTCATGCATGTTTGATATTCTAAGTTGGACATGTATTGTGGCAACTTGGTTATGAAGGGCTTCTCTTCTCTTTTCATGATGTGCTTGTTTCAATGTTTTACTGGAAAATATTTTTAAGGCTTTAAAGCTTTCCATTGCATCCTTTCATGCAGGAGATGTACGCTCAGGCTGGACCTCAGTTTCTTGAAGAACTGAATCGTCAACAACTTCCGTCATCCATGGTAATGATTAATAAGTTTTTCATTTCAAATCTTTTTGTTTTTTGCAACCTTTTGGATAATTGTTAGCATGCGTCCATTATTAGCTTTCAATATATATATGTGCGAGCGCGCGCGCGCGTGTTGTATTTATGTCTTAATGTCTAAATGTCTGTATTTGCGCATCTGTGTATGTTTTTCTTATGAAGGAGTGGCATTAACTATATTCTTTTATCAACTTTGTGCTGCAGATGAAAGATATTAGCGCTAGACTAGCAAGAATAGAACCAAAAGTTCACCGATCAGATGGAGCTGGAACTCATTTTATTTCCACCGAAATCAAATCGTCTAATAGCCACAAAAAGGGCAGTCCGAGGACTAAGATTACTCCGAGGGAAACCTCTCTTTTTGGAGGTTGGTGCTACTTTTTGCCTTGCAGTTGCGATCCTTTTATGTTATGGTTTTATAATTTACTAGAAAAATTTGGTGATAAAACGTTGCTATGTCGCCAATTCTGGCTTAGGTGTACAATTTTTTAAGTTCTTATGATTTGCTTATTATGGCTATGAAGTTTTGTTATCATTGCATGCAGATTAAATGACCACATGGTAAATGAGCTGGATGAGTATGTTTGATTTCTCTGTAGGTGTACTTTTTATTTTCTTGGATACTTAAAATTGAGAAAAAAATGGGTTTAGGGTTTGATTTCTACCCGAGCCACCTCATCCTCTTATCTCATGCTGCAGTCTACCTACACTCCACATCCTCCTCCCAGCCTCTACACCTAGGCCAATTTCACTTCTTCATACAAAGAAATTGCAACTCCATCTTCTTTTATATGCATCTGCTACTCCCAACCCAATCACCGGCAAACTGCAGTATAGCTGAGCTCTTATGTATTTGTGCACGTTGTTCTAAAGCGGCACAGAAAATTGCTTAAACTAAGTATTTGTGCACGATGTTCTGATATGGCGCTAATATCTTGTATTTTTTTATGCAAGTATCTTGTGCACAATGTTCTAATACTGTGCATTAACTTGGACCGGTTCGGTCCAGGGATTTGGAGGGGCGGCTGTCCCTCTATGTAGGGGAGTGTCGCCTGTTTTTAAGAGGGGGCCCACTCCTAGTTATTTAGAGATATAAATTTACTTTTGTTGGTGTTTAGGGTTCAGTTTTTGTTGTGAATTGCTTTGGGCAGCCGTCGAATTCTTCTTTTCCCTCTACGGGCTGTATCCTAGAGTTCCAAGTGGTGTCTCAGCTGTATCTTGGTTTCTAAGTGATGTTTATCCTTCCCATACCTTTCCCCCATCCCTTCCCACATCACTCCCACATTCTCTCTCCTTTCTCCTGTCTGCCTCCAACCAAAACAACCCTCCCACAGCTGGTCGTATCGCTTGCTTGCTGTCTGGACTCATGGAGACTACTATCCTGCTGTTTCTAGATTGCCAGCCGCCTCCATTGTCACCACTCCGGAGGTCCAAACCCCAAGTGACATCACGTACACCCTAGATTCAACCCTATTTTCAGTGTTGTAATGTTATTTTATTGCAATTTCAGATTTTCGTATTGATTGTAATTTCAGACTTTGAATTTAGTAATAATATGTTTCTTTTGGGTGTTTGTAAAATTTATGTATCATTTTATATTATAGCTAGCCTAACCCTAGCTCCATCCAAGTGTTATCAAAATCTACCAATACCTAACTCAAATCACACCCAAAACCTTTCCTCCTTGTTGGTTTTCGTAATTAGCAACCCTATCTTTTTCTGCATCCTAAATCAGCCTCATGTACCTTCTTTCATCTCCCAAACCTAAGCCTTAGCCACTTATGAACTTGTCATGGAAGAGATGCAGTGGAAAATTCACCAGCTTTGGCAAAGGTTCGCTGAAACTGAGGAAGGGACCCACGAAGAGATCATTGCTGATTGAAGAGGAGAGTAAGTGAAATCTGAACCCCTTCCTTAGGGATGATTCTAATGAAGAGGAGGATAGACCATGACGTTTTATGATTCAATATCAAAGGAGGTCGAGAGAAGGATCGACTTTTGGAGGGCATAGAGTCATGCGGGTGAATGTAGATTTATCGGATTTTGAGGGTTGAATGAATATGGATGACTTCATTGAGTGATTGTAGGCCGCTGAGAGGATTTTTGAATATAAGGAGGTATCAACTGATAAGAGAGTAAAGCTCGCTATCATGAAGCTGAAGAAGAGTGTCTCTTTGTGGCGAGAGAACCTAAAGAGAGTGAGATAGAGAATGTGGGAACAAAAGCTTCAGTTGTTGTAATCTCCCATTATTGAAAGCTCTCTGACTGCGATTCGAAAAATACCTGAATCCCTCTAGCTACTGCTCCGTCCCCTATGGCACCCGATGATCTTTCTTCAATTGAGAGCAAACATCCATCTTGGTCCAATGTTCTGGGAGCTCAATACTGATCTGATATGGGCCTGCGTGTCACACATATACTGCTGAATCCTTCCAAGGTAACCCACGGTTTGCTCAAACTAATTTGAAGTGAAGGTAATCTGAACCTCCTCGAATGGTGGGGGCCATGGCGGTAAGGAATCGATTGTGATGTCCTAAAATGTTCTTTGTCTTGCTGTTCTATGTCTGAAATTGTGTCTCATTCCTATCATTCGTCGTTGCCAAAACTAATCCCATCGATCGTGCTATACTGACCAGGGAATTTGTAATCTCGGGCTCCGTAGAAAGGAAAAAGACGATATGCTTCCCATCCTCGATGAATGAGTAGGTGTTTCTAAATCTGTCGTGCCAATTCATATTATCAAATTGCCACCATCTCCCTAACAACAAGTGGCTGACATCCGTGGGTATCACATCACACTACACCTGATCTTGCAACTTATTTCTATTTAAAAACTCCATCATACACCTCTGGTTAATGCTAACATTGTTCTCCTTCAACGACGACAAAGAATGTGGCTGGGAATGCCTCGAAGTCATGAGACCCAATTTCTTCACCATCTGCATAGACACCACGTTCTTCCTGTTGCCTTTATTGATGATAAGACTGTATCCCTTTCCGTTCATAGTGCAATAAGTGTAGAATATGTTGTGGTGAAACAACTGCAGATTCCCCGTATTCTCAGTCTATAGGACTCGTCAAACCACGAGCATCTTGCTCTCATTCGGTTAAAGGTGATACACCCGACCTTGTTCTTCGGCTGCTTTTTTTCGCTAACTTCACTCATTGCGCCCTGCTCAATAAAAGACACAAGTCGATTCGTCGGTTAGCTGAAGACAATGTGCCCAAATCCATGACATCTAAAACATTTTTTGGCTTGGACTTTAGTATTTGTTTTTTCTCTGGCTTCTTCTCACTTAGGGTGACTGTCCATATCCGATTCAGTTTCTCAACTCCGTAAGACGTGCTCTTGCTGATGTCTCGAAGTGGGGGTAGCTACCTGTTCTGTTTATGTTGTCTCTCTACCTTCAAGGCGAATGTCTGAACATCTCCCAGTGATAAATAGGGCTGCAATTGCACAACTTTGCTGATAGCGAGCTTCAATCCCCCCAGATATCAGATTATGGAATAGTCCTCTGGCTCAATCAACTCACACTTTATCTGTAACTGGTTAAACTGGGTCGTGAACTCCTCCACTGATAGCTTTATTTGCTATAAGTGGTCGAGTTTTATAAACATGTCCTGACGGTAATGACGAGGTAGATTTTTTTATGCATCTTTTTCCTTATCTTCTCCCACTTATCAATCTTATCACTCTCCCCAATTGTTCTCTGCCTCTGCATGCTTTCACGTCACAAGGAAACGTTCTTATTCAACTTGATGGATGCTAGTTACATCTATTGATCCTCTGATTCTTTATACTTGAAGATTCACTCAATTGGTTGCAATATTAATTAAGTCGTTTGGATCTGTTTTTCATCTGTAGCCTTCTCTCTTGGTCTTATCTGATATTAAATTCCAAAATGTGGGTGCATGTCTTACTCTTCGCTGAAGTCATCCATATGGGAGGGATTTCTTATCCTCGTTTCTTTCTCCTTTTCGATTCTCCATATCACGATCGAGGGTAATCTTCCTCTGGGCTTCATCGCCAATCTCTGTAAGCCTCCGCTGAGATGATGGGGTTCTCGCTATATTTTTTTCGGGTAGGCTCGGGTTTGTTTCTCCTTGGTGATATGATTAAAGTTTGATATTTGTGTGAGTGGAAAGGGTATCTTGTAGCAGGAAATAAAATTTTGTGATGGTTTGAGTATGAAGGATGCTAGGAATCTCTGGGATAAGATTAGAGTAAAACTAACTTTGATACCACTGGATATTAGAGTTAACCCAAATTATAATACAAATGCAATTTTTATTGTTGAAATTTAGAAGGATTACGACAAAGGTTCTTAAAACATGTATAAAACAACTCACATCACAAATGACCCTCTAGGGCAAGGAAAAAAGGGGGTGAATGCCGACTGACTGATAGGTGGGTGGTGATCTGGGATGTTGCGACAATAGAGTGGGTGTTGGAAGGGGTTGACGACAGAAGGTGGAGGTGCAGGAGGGGCTTGCGGTAGGAGGTGGCGATGCATCAGGTGGGTGTTCAAGGAGGGCTAGTGGCGGTAGGTTGGGGTTCAAGGAGGCTGCAACAGTCATGACAATGATGAAAACAGAGGCAAGATTGTGGAGGATGTGGGGAAGTTGAGGATAATCACCATTTCAGAGCAAGATACAGTTGGAGCATCACTTGTCCTCGGATACATTTTTAAGAGAAAAAAACTTGGGACGCCAACGACTGTTCTGACTATAGCCCATCAACGTGGACCGACAAACCTACTCCCCTCTTGGCTGAATCGGTTCAACTCCATAGGGAGCTTCGTGTCATAGACCTACAAGGATAATACAATATTAATTTTAATGTTTTTATTCTGTTACCTTACTATAAGGGCTTAGATGTCTCTAGAGGTGGCCGAATTTTTCCCTCAGGTTCCCGTACGGTGCGCTACGTCCGCTATCCAAGTAAAAGACGCCATCTGGAATTGCGGGACCCATATTTACACGTAATCAAAAAGGAAAAATGTACGCGTTTAAGCACTCTGCCCGACGTGCTTTAGGATTACGTATTATCCCGCATTTTTGGCGTATTTTCTTCAATTTTTTGCGTATTATTTCCTCAGAAACTTCTATTCTACATTATTCAGTAGAAAAAAAGTTTTTAAAAAGGGTTTTTTTGGCTTAGCTAGGGTTTGGTCGCTGCATTTATGATGTAGATATATTTTTCTCTTAATGAAGAGTTTGAGCACATGGATGACGAAATGAATGTCAACGTCTTCGAAACAGAAATAAGATTTCTTATTTTAATCCGTTTTCCGTTTTCCCGTGAGTAACCTAACAATAACCAAAGAATAACTCGAGAAAGTAATCCACCAGATCTCTTAAAAAAAGTGAAACTTTCTGTGAATCTTCGATTGTTAGGTTATTTCATCATTATTCTGTGGTTATAGCTATTTATTTTCAAGTTAATTGAAGAAAGACTCAATAATCCGAGAATAACCCAACTATAACCTAAGAATAACCCGAGAAAGTAACCCACCAGATCTCTAAAAAAAGTGAAATTTTCTGTGAATCTTCGATTGTCATTAGGTTATTTCTTCATTATTCTGTGGTTAGAGTTATTTATTTTCGGGTTGATTGAAGAAATACTCAATAATCGGAGAATAACCATAGAAAATTAACCCACCAGATCTTGTAAAAAAGTGAAATTTTCTGTGAATCTTCGATTGTCGTTAGGTTATTTCATCATTAATTTGTGGTTAGGGTTATTTATTTTCGGGTTGATTGAAGAAATACTTAATAACCTGAGAATAACCTAAGAATAATCCGAGAAAATTAACCAGATCTCTCAAAAAAGTGAAATTTTCTGTGAATTTTCGATTGTCGTTTGTTTATTTCATCATTATTCCGTGGTTATGGTTATTTATTTTCAGGTTGATTGAAGAAATACTCGAGAATAACCTGAGAATAACCTAAGAATAACCCGAGAAAATTAACCCACCAGATCTCTTAAAAAAGTGAAATTTTCTGTGAATCTTCGATTGTCGTTAGTTTATTTCATCATTATTATTTGGTTAGGATTATTTATCTGACTATCTCTATTGTATAATTTAAATTTGTAGATATCTAGGCTAGAAACAGTTTGCAATGATCCAATTGCTTGTAACTTTCTTAATACAGTTGTCCGTAATGAGGAAGATGCTTACAAACATTATTATGCTTATGCACATTATGTTGGTTTCACCGTTCGCAAAGACTACACAACTTACTGGGCTAAATCCAAGCAAATTAAGTCGAAAGATTATATTTGTGGAAAATCAGGTCTTAAAAGAGAATCTCAGCTAGCCACTACTATGAAGTACATAAAAGCGGATACACAGCTGGCTGCCAAGCAATTGTTCGCTATGCTATGAATCTTGATGACAACTGAACCATAAAGAAATTTGTTGAAAGTCATAACCACCCCTTCGCGGAATCCGGTGACAAACATCTTTTACGTTCCAGTCGGAAGATTAGCGAGTTGAATGCAAATTTACTAAAATCAATGACAGGTTCTGGGATTAGAGCAGCTGATACATTCAATTTCCTTGCTACAGGGTGGTGTTGAAAACTTGGAGTGCACAAACATGATGCATACAACTTCATTCAAATGAATAAACGAAACATAATTGAACAGGGTGATGCTAACTCTCTTACAATTATTCATGGAGCGCCAAAATAAAGATAGCATGTTTGCATGAGATTTCTAAAGTGATGAGGAGGGCAGACTTGCAAGCTTTTTCTGGAGTGATGGGTCTTGCAGACTAGATTATGATTGTTTTGGAGATATCATCATTTTTTATTCTAGTTACTGTTTGAATAAGTATAATTTATGCTGTGCTCCTTTCGTTGGAATTAACCACCATCGACAAAACGTTCTATTCGGAGTTGGTTTTTTATCTGACAAGACGATAGAATCCTTCAAGTGGTTATTCAAAACCTTCATTTGTATAATGAATGATAAACATTCAATTACAATGTTTACAGATAAGGATCAAGCGATGACAAGAGCTATTGCAGATTGTCTTCCATTCACAAGACATAGATTATGCCAATGACATATCTATAAGAAATTCTCGTCGAAAGCTCATTGCAGTGTGACGTACAAGAGCGTTAACAATATATTTTATAAATGTATGAGCAAGTGTAATTCAGAAGACGAGTTTGAAGTTACTTGGGCTCTAATGATCGAGCAAGGAAACCTGCACACTAACATGTGGCTAGATGCATTGTACCATATAAGACATAACTGTCAACTGCATTCAATAAAGAAATTTTTGGAATGAGAATCTTGTCTACCCAAAGAAGTGAGTTCACAAATAATGTCTGTCATGGTGCATCTAAGCCCACTAGTTCTCTAACATATTACTTTTTGGGTATAGAAAATATTATGAAGTCATGGAGAAGGAACGAAAAAGATGAAGACTTCAAAAGTTTTCAAAATGTTATTACACCGACAGTTAAAACAAGCCCAGTGTTGGGGCAAACTGCAACGTATTATACCCGGAAGCTATACTGTTTGAGGAAGAGTTACTTCACGGGCTATGTGGATTGACAGTCGATTCCTCAGTTGAGAGTCTATCCGAATTCTATGTTAGAAGTTTGGATAATCAGGATACAAGTAGAATTCGACTTGTTACATTTGATAGGCTTAATTGCGACATCACCTGCAGTTGCAAGCAATTCGAAATGACGAGTCTGATTTGCTCTCACTGTCTACGCGTTCTTAATGCTAGTAGTATAATAAAGATTTCCGTGAAATATTTGCTATTCATATGGTCTGCTAAGGCAAAGAAAAATATCTATAATAGTTTTGGATACAAACATATGAAAAACTCTCGGGCTCAAATGTCTGGCACAACTTCCAGAGGAATCCTATTTCGGTCACATGCTCAAAAGTTTGCCTATCAATTAATTAATAAAGCTCAGAGAAATGAACGCGTTGAGAAATATATAATTGAATTATTGAAAACAGGGTCCGAAGGTATTGATGATATATTAGATGGGAATGATCCTCAACCAAATAGGCCAAAAAAGAAGAGGAAATCCCATAACAGTAATTGCAATGTGATTGATCTCGCAAAAATGAGACCGAAATGTATTTCTAATGTGAGGTTGAAAGGATATTGGGAAAAAAATAAGAGAGCTAAAGGTACATATCTCTACATGACATATATTTACCATTCTACATTCCATATACTAACGATTATATTCAAAATTAATTGTCTTATACTTTTACCACTGTTTGTAGGAAAAAATCAAGAAACATATATGACACAATGATCGCACATGAATTACGACGCAAATACGATTGCGGCGTCAAACTCTCTGAGTCAAGAAATTGTCACACCGAATCCAACATGATCTGTGCCCAATATAATTCACATGTTTTAACGTGCTATACCCACTTTAACTCATCTGTATTGATGTACAAGTTCATATAACATTATTCCAAATGAAAGTTGTAGATATATGGTTTGTAATTCACCTATCTGTTGAGTACATAATTTTGTTATCTGCTTGTTGAATAACCCAACCGTAACCTTACAATACCCTGACCGTAACCTTACAATACCCCGATAATAACCTTAGAATACCCCAAGGATAATCTAAGAATACCCCGAGAATAACCTTAGAATGCCCCAAGGATAATCTAACAATACCCCGAGAGTAACTTAAGAATACCCCAACAATAACGTAAGAATATCCCGAGAGTAATCTAAGAATACCCCAACAATAACCTTAGAATATACCGAGAATAACCTAAGAATACCCCGAGAATAACCTTACAATAACCCGAGAGTATCCCAACAATAACCTGATAATACCCCGACAACAACCTAAGAATACCCCGAGATTAACCTAACAACACCCCGAGAATAACCTTACAACACCCCGAGAATAACCTTACAACACCCCGAGAATAACTTGAGAATACCCCGAGAATAACCTCAGAATAATATCCCGAGAATAACCTTAAGAATACCTCGAGAATATCCTGAGAATACCCCGAAAATAACCTGAGAATACCCCAATATTTACCTAACAATGCTCCGAGAATAACCTAACAATACCTCGACAATAACCTAAGAATACCCCAACAATAATCTTATAATACCCCGAGAATAATCTGAGAATACCCCAAGAATAACCTAACAAAACCCGAGAATACCCCAACAATAACCTTACAATACCCCGAGAATAACTCAACCGTAACGTTGCAATACTCCAAGAATAACCTGAGAATGCCCCTAGAATAACCCAACAAAATAACAATACATCAACAATAACATGCAGTAAGATATCAAACAAATAATATATCAGACTAAATAAGCTTGCAACAATAGACAAACATATAAACCATAATAGACAATCATATAAATCAAATTCTCGGAGTAAATAAACCTGCCAAAATTCATAATCATTCAGGCTATATAATATAAAGACAATCAAAGTGCCGAGATACATTTATCCTCCAAATAATCTATATCTGTAGATTTCATATAGTAGCTCTGCCCTAAACCGAGACATCTCAGTCTGCCAGTCTTGATGGTCTTTCCAGTTAATCTTGTCTTTCTATACAATTGTTTCCATATATTTACAAACAAATATCTAGCAGTCGACAGTTTGTGTAGGAATTCCTCTAGTCGTGATAACATCCCAATTACTCGGGTCACTGCGGAAAACTTTCTCGACGTCCTTACGAAGATGCCTTATCTGGTAATACAAATAGTTGTTTAAAACAGTGAAAGAATAAATAGTTTATGTCAGTTGTTAGTTAGATAAGACTTAGAATTTTACCACGTTGCGTGTGACTCCCAAATACATTTTATTAGGCAAAGAGTCGTAGAATCTCCACTTGCGGTCCTTCTGGTTCCCAACAAGTAGAGTCCAATGCCTATTATTAATTATTGGAACTAAAATTGCCTCTGCCTGAGACACAGCTTCCACTGTGACGTTGAGAACAATATCTCGAAGAGGAGGGTATCTAAACCCCTGCATATACAAACTAAATGAGTTTAAAAAGAGCATGAACTTATTGCATATACAAAATTAAAGAGAATTTTATTACTTACCCAATATGCCGAAGAGACGTACAAATATGGTCTAAAAGAATCAGGGGACTGACGCCGACAGTTATCCAATCCAATGACAAAGAAATCTACATGTTCTACCCCTACTTCTTTATTTTCCCAAAGTGCTTCAAAGTCATTTTGTCTTATATGAATGTGACCCTGAGCAATTATTATGTCATCGCTGCAAATTGATTGAGCAATATTTATTAGATTTAATAAACAATTGACAGTAAAAATGTTATGTTTTGTACATACATTTCTACATTCTTAAACAAATATCTATCACATGTTCCATGTGTGATGATAGTAGTTCTCTGCCGGGGAACTCTACGACTGAACAAGGGAGGACACCTTCATATGGAACAATTGCGCCCGACTGTACCTCCTCCCAAGCTTCGTCAGCCTCCTCTTCCCTAGCTTCATCTAGATGTGGAGATGGTATGGTAATCGACGTAGAAAACTCATAAATTTGCTGTACTAGATCATTTATATTCGAGGTCAGAACTGCTTCCATCTTCTTTCTCTTTACAACAACAAATGGAGAACTAACCATCATCTTTTTCCTCGGTCATCTGGACTTCTTCCTTCGGACTAAGCTACCAATTAGGTTTTTAGGGGTGCCTTCTCCGGGTTCCCCGACACCTTTATTAGTTTCACTATCAGGTGCGGCTTCATCGAAGACAGCCATTCTACCTATCGACTGTATTGCTTCAAGAATATCGGGTCCCCACTCTTGTTCCGACGCTTGCTCAATATGAGCAGGCTGTTCTTCCTCCTTTTCCGGGCTTTCTTTCTTCCCAGTAAATTCAGAACCAACAGGAGATCCCATGAGAGCTTTATTTATTTTTCTCTTTATTTCGTTGATGTCGGTCTTCACCTCCATCAGTGTATACACCAAAAAAAAATTTAGGTTATTTACTGAATCCCTCAATTGAACTAAAATTTGTTGTTGCTCCCTCAGAGTTTGCCATATCTCTTCTAAACCCAAATGTGAATGTGTAGGTGGCGGGATGCTGCGAGTATGTACAAAAGGAATAACACCATGAAACTCTGGTGTTATTCGATGAGTGTGAATATCGGGTTCTCCAATTGGTATTGTAGGAGACGAGATCGGGCCAACTAGAGGGATAAGTAAATTATGCTCCGCATCTATTAAATCAACAAAAGAATCAAGAGCCTATAAAAACATTTATCATAAGAATTAAATAAGGTGGTCAAATACTAATCATAATCCTGAATTTAAAACAGACATTAATATCATTCATCTGTACATGACTTAGCTGCTTAAAGATTAAATGGATCTTCGGAGGGTTCCACCATGTATTTATTGACCACCTCAACATACGAGGTCTGGCATCAGGATGAGCCGGTGCTATCACAAGTGTGCGCTCATAAAACCATAACTACATAAACACAATTAATAAATCAGAAATTCATATAACCCAAATGAGATGAAATTTTTTTTTTGATTGAGGTTGAGCAATATAATAACCGTTAGAAGATAAAAACAAACTCATTCATGTATCCCAATGGCTGACCCATCCTTATTTTCATGACGCAAACATTGACCTACTCAATTAGGTGGTCACATACTGTTGCGGCCCAATTAAATGAAGAAAAACTATCTATATTCTCTGCAAATGAATAGAGCCATGTGGGTACGCTAAAATTGCTGGAAGGAAATAAAAAATTAGACAACAAAAATTTAATAATAAGTTCATGAAGACTAGCAGATTAACTCTCCAATAGTTCACTCTTTGCCCGCCTTGCATCTACGTCATTGACGGGTTTTTTAGCCCAAGTTGCTGTAGGACCTCTGTTGGGCATGTCAATCAACAAAACAACTTGGTTTGCATCAAAACTCAGCTCTTCTCCCCCAATCTAAAAGCCAATCATATCCCAACAATTCAATATGTGCATAGTTAGGATGTGATTTTGAGGATATGGGGCAGATAAAAAAACTGATTAAGTTTTATTCTTTTTAGAGTTAACCACGTCTCTCGATCAATAATTGGCCGAACCTTATCCAACATCTCTCTAACTGCTGATGGTCGATATCTATAATTCATTGACTGTTTATTCATTAACCTTTTGGAATAAGATGCATGTTATTAATACTGAAATTACCAAAGAATGTTTATTAACCAATATACAGGAATAAGATGCATGTTATTAATACTGGAATACCCTAAAACTACATCAACAATAACCTACGAATAAACTATGCAGAACATAAAAATTAACAAAACAATACCTTAAAATTAACTCAGGAATAACCTACGAATAACCTATGCATAACCTAAAAATAACTCAGGAATAAGCTACGAATAACCTATGCATAACCTAAAAATAATTCAGGAATAACCTATGAATAACTTATGCATAACTTAAAAATAACCTACAAATAACTCAATAATAAATCACACATTACTTCAAAATTAAGAAAACAATACCCTAAAAATAACCCGAGAATAACCTACACATTACTTCAAAATTAACAAAGCAATACCCTGAAAATAACCCAGGAATAACCTACGAATAACCTGCGTATAACTTATAAATCATCTACAAATAACCCAGAAATAACCTAGGAATAACCTAAAAATAAATTAAAAATATCCTCAAAATCACTCAGCAATAACCTAATAATAACCTACTCATAACTTAAAAATTAACAAAATAATACCTTAAAAATAACCTAGGAATAACCAAAGAATAACCAACTCATAACTTAAAAATAATCTACAAATAACACAGGAATAACCTGCGCATTACTTCAAAATTAACAAAACAATACACTAAAAATAACATACGAATAAACTGTCATAACATAAAAATACCCTAGCAATAACCTATGAATAACCTGCGCATAAACCTGTAAATAACTTAAAAATAACCCAGGAATAACCTACGAATAACCTACGCATAAATTAAAATTAACTGCAAGTACCTTAAAAATACCCACGAATAACCTGAAAATAAACTAAAAATAACCCCCGAGTTAACTTTAAAATAACCCATGAATAACCTACGAATAACTTGAAAAATAAACTAAAAATAACCTAAAAATAACCCAGGTTTAACTAGAAAATAAAATACGCCTAATTTACAAATAACCTACGGATAATTTAAAAATAACACATGAATAACATAGAATAGCTGCCAATAAGTAATACGCTTCGGAGTAACTCAAGAATAACCTACGCATAAATTAAAAATTACCTGCAAGTACCTTAAAAATACCTAGGAATAACCTTAAAATAAACTAAAAATAACCCACGAGTTAACTTAAAAATAACTCATGAATAACCTAAGAATAAATTGAAAAATAACCTAAAAATAACATAAAAATAACCTAGGTTTAACCAATAAATAAGATACGCCTAACTTACAAACAACTTACGAATAATTTAAAAATAACACATGAATAACATGAAATAACTGCCAATAAGTAATACGCTTCGAAGTAACTCAAGAATAACCCAATAATAATCAAACTAATAACCTAAAAATAATCTGAGAACAAAACGATGCAATTACCAGGACAAGTTTTCTCCTTCAATGCCCTTCATCCTCTTCGCCTCCTTCTTTCTCTGCTTCTTTGACTTCATTGGCTGCTCAACCTCTGTCTTCTCAGTCTCTTCTAATACTGTTCTTGAGCTCTCTTCGGCCTGCGCATACTCCGGTTCATCAAACGCCATCGTCTCACGACTTCGAAGCTATCGAACGAGGGAAATGTGAAACCCTAGCAGCGCGAGCGGTGAAAACGTAGGAGAAAAACCACCTGAGAGTATTTTCGAAACATCTTCCTCAACATTCTAAAATGCGTGATACTCGAAGAGACGCGGGCCGGGCCGACCTTCAGCGATTTTTTTTAAATTGTGTGGACAAGCGGGTCCCACATTTTCCACGCGGCAAAGTTTAATTGGTCAGCGTACCATGCGGACCGTCAAGTCTCCTTACCGAAAAAGCCCATCAATGTGGACCGGCCAACCTACTCCCCTCTTGGTTGAATCGGTTTAGCTCCATAGGGAGCTCCGTGTCATAGACTTACAAGGATAATACAATATTACTTTTAATGTTGTTATTCTGTTACTTTACTATGAGGGCTTAGATGTCTCTAGAGGTGAGGGTGAAGCTTCTTCTACACTAGGATAAAGGCGCGAGAGCATCATTATTGAAGCCTTTCCTACACTAGGAAAAAGGTTCGTGATGCCACAACACTAGGGATTATGTTAGTCTCACGATCACGGGGGATGGGTTCGAGAGATCCCGTTTATCCTCTTTCCTTTTTTTGTTATTTTTTTTCCTTATTTTCTACAACTTTTCTTTTTTCCTTCATTTATAGTTATTTCTTTTTTTTTCTTATTTTTCAATTAGATTTTGTTTTTCTATTAGGAGACTTTTTATGGTTTGTAGGAGGTTTTTAGGATTTCAACTTTTTTAGTTTCTGAATATTGTGAGATTTCTCTCTGAATTTCACTCTCTGGAGTGTTGCAGCCTCTCCCCTTCTCAAGTGGTGTGTTTTTGGCTTGCTTGAGAATCTCTGGTGGATCCCTCTCACCATCCTCACCCACCGTTTCTTGCAGGAGAATTATTCTTGGTCACCTGCTATTGTCCGCCGGAATCTACACGTTTCTGCTCCTGATTTGTCGTCCCAACCACAGTTTGCGCTAATTATTAACATCCTCCCGTCCTCCTACGCTTAGTTTCGATCTACACCATCTTCGACAGTTTTATGCTTTATCACATCGCTAGGAGCCCATGTTAACATGACTGAGCTCCTAATGAGAACTTCCTTAAAAAAATGGTTGAATTTGACATGACCATGTCTTGGCAACATTTGAATAATGAATCTCAATTAAATTACAAATTTGAATGATCTTATTCACCCCTAAGATAGCCTTGCTTACTCCATGTTTTAACTAGAGAGGTTTACTTCTAAAATTAAAAGTTTTTTGATGACGATATCTAATTTGGAGGAGTTCATTTTAAAATAAATTCAAATTATAAAGGTATAAAAAGCGTTTAAATGAAATTATATCATCCAATGCTTAGAACAAATCTTTATTGAGTTTGGGAACTTTGATATTAACCTTGCTCACAAGGAATGAATGCCATATCAAATTTGTTACTATATTCATACTCAAAATAATCTTTAAGAAAGAATTGTTCAAAACCTACTTTGTACGTTCATAACACAGGCTTAAGCGGGGTATTACAATTGTTTACAAATAAACAGCCAGGCTTCGTTAATTTTCCCTTTTCACTTGGACCCTAAATTAGGTCCAATTCTCAACACTCCCCCTCGAGTTTGGCAAAACGTATCTACTAGGCCCATATTGTCACATAACCTAGACAAATTTAATTAACTAAGGGTGCATTTGTTTCAGCGTTTATAACCATGGTTACAGACACAACACTGTTTTAACTTGTTTGATTCGCACGTGTAATGGATCGCGACACCAACTGCGGCAGCAAAATAAATAGTGTCGCGACCATTGGCTGGGCGTTGTGCCCTGTGTTTGTGACATAAAATATTTTTGGCTTATCCTTGGAGCTTCGCGTGCCCTAGCATCTTCTCATTACGCGCGACGCAGCCGTTCCCTTTGTCGAAAGCTTGGCTTACCTTTGTCGATCGCTGACGTCTCCTTTGTTTTATCAAATGTATTTTGTTTCCTTCTCATCCTTCTCATAGGGCCATCCTCGCTAAGAGCAATTATTATTATTATTTTTGTTTTGTTTTGTTCTTCTCCTTCTCACCTCTCCTTTTCCCTCATTAGGGTTTAGGGAACGATGATGTTTAATGTTATTGTTCTGGTTGATTAGGTTTAGAGGCTAGCATGTTTAGCAGCTATGGTGTTATCCTTATTTACATTTTATATCTTTTCTTAGACGACGTCATGATTTGAGGTGTTGAGGCTAGTGCTTTCTTGAAGTTATGGAAGGAGGATGATATATTATTCTACATAGATCTCTTTTGGCTCGACCCAGAGTCAGTAGATGTTTACAGTTGATGTCAAACTCTTTTACCAGTATAATTTATCTTGTTATTCACTTGAGTGAGCTAAGTCAAAGTAGAATTAGATTCAAGTTAAACTCTTTTTGCTGTTGTGATCCTTTTGTAGCTCTTGAACACAGAGTCAACTCTTTAGAGAAATTGTGGTTGAATTGATGATCTCTACCTACTAAGAGAAGATGGAAATTATGCCGAGCACCTTTGTTTGTGATTGTGGCTCAAAGAAAAGTTACTTCCATATAATTAGTGGTTACTTTCCAAGGATTGCACTTAAAGTTTATTTTATTTTGTTGGCAGTGGCACATATAGCTCCTTTTGGAAGAGTGGTTTACATTTTTTTGTATAAAAAAAAGAGAGTGGTTCTTTAAAAAACTAAACAGAAAAAATACCTTGCTTGAATTCCTATTGATTCTTGGCTTTGGTGTCACGAAGCTATATATAAAAAAGATGGACTTTACTTTTAAAAAGTTACTAACAGCGATATTAAAATTAGAGTTTTGTTATCTCATTTCACTTTTATGTTTCTCTTTTGCGATATTTGTTGTTTGTTTTTGGAATCTTTGACTATTTATGATAAGAGAGCAATTGTTACCACATAAAAGTGAAATTTAGAGAGCAAGTTTGCCAATTTCCTTTGTAAACATTAAAATTTAGGTGTTGAATATGTAACTATATGGCAATCGTGAGGCATATATGCAAATGTTACTTCTATTTTAATTATCTTTGAATTCCACTGCACGAAGTTCATCTCCAGGTCATGAGCTTTGTTAGGTCATGAGCTTCTGAAACCAGTTTTTCTTAAGTTACAACCGAAAAAACACACCCTAAGCCCTTTAGTTAGGTAGTCAACAACTTGCTCTTTAGTGGCTATATGACTTAGCTCCAACTCCACATGTTTGGTTTTATCATGCTGCATCGGGTCATTAGCAATGTTGATTGCTGACTTGTTGTCGCGCCGCAACATCATTTGAGTTCCTTGGTCAGCCTTGAGCTCAATCAACTTGGTTTTCAGCCACATCATATCAACAACTCCTAAAGCCATGACCTTGTACTATGCCTCTTTTGTTGACCTCGCTATTACAAACTGTTTCTTGTTCTTCCAAGAGATTAGTTGCCCCCTACGAACGTGTACTATCCTGAGGTGGATCTTTGTAATCTACGCACAGTCAGCGTCACAAAAACACTCAATTTCTACATGCTTATTATTCCTCAAGATCAATTCCTTCCTTGGTGCACTCTTCAAGTACTTCAGAATTTGATACGTTGCATTCATATAACCCTTCGTTGGATCATGCATGTAGTAGCTCACCACACTTACTACAAAAGCGATGTTGGGTCGAGTGTGATGCAGATAGATTAGATGACCCACCAATCTCTGGTATATCTGAAGATCAACTAGTTCTCTTGCCTTAGCACTCAGTTTGACCTTCTGGTCAATTGAAGAGACTGGTGGTTTGCTTCCTAGCATGACTGTTTCCGTGAGATCTAGTACATTATATGGGAGAAAACCATCCTCTTTGATCAACAAGCCACTTCAATCTAAAAAAAGTATCTAAGCCGTCTAATATTTTTCACCTGAAATTCATTACCATGTTTTATCTTTAGTTAGACAATCTTTGCCTCATCATCACTGAAAACAATGATGTCATCAACATACACGATAAGTATAATGGTGTGACTTTCCTGTTGTCGAAAGAACCCATATGGTTTGTATTGATCTCTTGATATCTCATGCCCATAATAGCATTTCTAAATTTGTCAAGCTAGGCTCGAGGAGACAGCTTCATGCCATACAGTGACTTCCTGAGCTTAAACACATTGCCCGCTGTCTGGACCATGCCGAATCCTGGCGGTATCTACATATATGCCTTTTCTAGTTACTCGTCATGAAGAAATGCATTCTTCTCATCGAGCTGGTGTAACCGCTACTCATCATTCAGTTTAAGAGAAACCAATTTCCTTAGCGTGCTTGTCTTTACTACTGGTGCAAAGTTTTCATTATAGTTAATATCTTATGTTTGGCCGCTCTACTTTCCCTTTTATAGTTTGCTACACTGTAAAGACTCACTTGCACCAAACTACCTTTTTCTCTTTCAGTAGAGGCGCTATCTCCCATGTTTGATTTTTATCGAGAGCTATAAGCTTTTCATGCATAATTACTTCCCACTTGATATCCTCCTTAGGAACTTGCTTACATTTGAGTATAAAGACAGTGTTCAAAGATGCAATGAATGCTACATGTAATGTTGATCTATTAGAATATGAAACAAAGTTAGAAATTTCATGCTCCCACCAAAAATGATCGGGAGAATATCTTGCATTGCTGCGAGAGGTCTTTCTTAAAGTCGAGGGGTGGATGCTGTAGGAGGAAGAGTATTCATATCTCCTGGGAGTTCTGAGTCGGAGGTGGATGCTGTAGGTGTCTCAATAGTTGAGGAAGACCAAGACAATAGACTAGCTGACACAAGTGGCACTGCAGGCATCGTTTCATAAATTTGCTTCCTTCTCCGTTTATACACTCTTAGCTCACCTTCACCTTAAATCCCACCACCTCTGTGTTAACTTTCCTCTTTTTTTGGTTATTTAACTGTTTCTTCCCACATAGCAGGACAATGTATTGCCTCTACATGTATCACTCACTCACCATTGCTTCTCACCCCTCTTGCCTCATATCTCTAGTATTTGTGGAGTTGCTAAAGCGTGAGACCGCCTTCTGGGTGTAGTATGTTTCAAATTATCTGAATGACACATCCATGCTGACAAACAATCCCTTTTTTATTGGGCTCCAGCAGACCTCTTATGGGTAGGAAAATAACCTACTAAAACACATTTCAGAGCTCTGGGATCCAACTTCCCTACTTATGTTTTTTATCCTTTACAAAATATACACATCCAAAAACCTTTAATGGGAGGATCGCATTATTATCTCATTTAACGTTTGATAAGGAGACTTTTAATCAAACGCCCTCGAGTGTATCTTGTTGAACAATTGAGTAGCTGTCAAAACTGCTTGTTCCGATAAGTGCTTTGGGACATTGGTTGTGATTATCACGCTTCAGTTTACTTCTAGAAATGTGTTTATTCTTCCTCTCTGCCACTCCATTTTGTGCCGGTGTGTATGGACCAACTGTTTGATGCTTTATCCTTTGGGCCAACAATTAAATTATTCCTTAAATGCTTTGTTGGTTTACTTTGTCTCATTATCAGATTTAAATACATTCACTTTTGCACCATATTAAGTTTGAATTATCTTGTGAAAGTCTTTAAAGCAAACAAACACATTATTCTTTTTTTTTTTAAATATAACCAAGTAACTCGAGAAAAAAAATAATCAATAAATGTCACAAAACATCGATCATCATTCATAGACTTTGTAGAACAAAGTCCTAAAATATCAAAATTTACCAAGTTAAAATAATAAAACTCTTATTTACAAAACTGATGTAAAAATTTCTAATAAGCTTCCCAAACTCACAAGAAACAAACAAGCCTTTGTTTATTTGTTTTATTATACAATGAATGATACAACCGACTCGATAAACTTAAACAAGAGTGTCCCATGCATCTCTGATATAACAACCATATATTCTCCACACTCCTCTCGGATTCTCCTACTCCAACACTCTCTACCATGGATGTCAAAGTTGAGTTCATCTCCTCCCAGCTCAAGTATCAGAGTCCACTATACCACGTTTCACTCCCAAGTGTCTCACCCGTCTCTTTTTCTTGGAAAATCACCTTAGAAATATTAATAGAAAAAATATATTTTAACTGGAGAATAATGTCACTAATGGATAAAAGTTTCACTGGAAAAAGAGTATGCAATATATTGGACAAAGTCATATAATTGAAACCCCTTATTATTCCATTACCAAATACAGGCTGTGATGTACCATCAATAGTTTGGATGTTCTCTACTACTGCTAGGGGAGTATAGGAAGAAAACTCTATAGGGGTATCTATCACATGTCAAGATTTACCATAATATACTATCAATTCTGATGATCCTTTGGTGAATATAGAGGCAATATCATGTGTATTACAAGTACTTTTGTCGGAGTGAACATAAGTGTCAATGTTACCCCTTGACGACGACAGTTTGGAAGCATCCTCTGCCCCATCTCTTGTTGCTTTCTGCCTCTTCTTCAACAACTCAAAACACTCATGATCTTCATTAGTAAAAACCACTTCTGTCTCTCCTTCCTTTGCTATGATTTGCTCGATAGCCCCTTTTTCCACAGTCTTGACCATCATGGCCTCGACCACGGTTTCCACCTTGTCCACGTCCAGCTGTCTCTCTCCCCTTAGCCTAGGACAGGTCTTGCTCAGATTCTCAACTTTATTGCAACTGTAGCACTTGCTAGTCTCCTCCTGTACATCTATCATACTTGAGTTTGAAGCAGCCAAAGGTTGATTGTGCACCTGAAAGTTCACTCGACTCAGCTAGGAGGTCTGGATAGTTGCTTGAGTTAGGAGGACAAAAAACTTCTCTGATCGAAGACTATGTTCAGATGAGCCATAAACTATATAGTCTTCATCTATGCAAAGATCTCCCTCTTTTTGCACTTTAAATCACCACAGCTTAACATAAGTAATAAGTGATCAAAATCTGCACACAACCACTCCAGCTTGATGTAGTACTTTTAAATCAATTTATCATGTTGAACCACCGCCTCTATCTCATGCTGAATTTGGAAAACTCTCATGTGATTCTCAGCTCAAGTGTAGATCTTTTTCAGCTTGGCCCAAATGTCGCTCACATTTCAAATGCCATTTACCAATTAGATGATCAATTTTACCATTATGTTGAGTAGGTAGTTGTAAAGCAATGCATGTATGGTCCTCTACTTATCTCTCTTAGCGCTGTCTCTCTTTGGCTCAACTCCTGCAGATAGAGAAGCCTTGATTTGCTGTGATCAACTCAGATATGTGGCTGGTTCATTAAGTTTCAGATTTACAGGAGAGATCTAGCTTCACCTTTGTCGGAGCACGTGCTGAAGCAGTGGCTCCTGTCGAGGCATTAGCTCCTTTTTTGAGGCGGACCAAGTACTTCAAAATTTTTAGTACCTATCTTTCCTAGAAGCTCCAAAATTTTATCTTCTGCACTATCTTTGTCTTCTAACATTCTCAATTTAACTATTCTCCAACTTTCGTTGTCCTCTCACGTACATAGAACCAAAGTTCTCTCATCCACTGCTCCGAGTTTAAGCATGCTTCACCTTCACTTTCTCCTTCTCAGCCTCGACATGTCCATGCACAAGCACAACACATCCTCCCTCACATCCCATGCATGCTAGAGCCCGCCAGTGCTTTTAGATGATGACTGGAATGATCTGTCAAAGCATCCCCTACTACGATCGAGCTCGTCTAGTCGCGGTGAGTAGTTCAACACCAAGGGCTTTGGCTTTGCTTCCAAGATCCAGAAGCCTTAGATTGTCCCCTTTCTAGGTGCGATTGTATCGCGAGGGATTATGCGATCCCCTCGTTGTCGTCCCAGTTAGCTCTAATCACGACTGCAATGCCGCGATCCCCTCGTTGACATCCCAGTTACCTGTCATCGTGGCTAGGTCGCTAGGATGAAACAAAAGGAAGAGGAATTTCAGAGTTCCGGGTCTCTGCTTGCAGATCTCGACGAACGAACAACACCAACGACGGCTGTTTAGGGTTAAGGCTTTGATAGCGCGCAGAAAGAATTTTTTAAAACCTATTTTGTGCATTCATAGCATGGGCTTAAATTGGGTATTACAATGTCTTACGCATAAATCCTTAGACTTCTCTAATATTCTCATTTTACAAATTAGACCCTAAACAAGGTCCAATTCTCAACAAATCTACATAGCTCGAGTCTTCCATCCTTGTAGTTTGGCCATTTGACTCTACAAATATAACGATAACCACTAGAGACCTTCAAGTGGGTGATTTGGTCAGATAAATGCTACTATATTATGTTCACACTATTTGCCTCTATGTTCTTCTATTTTTCCGCTTCATTTGTTAGGACTGGTTTCTTGTCCTGCTTATTTTGATAATTGGTGAATGGTCTATTACCGTTGTTGCAATTTGGGGAAAAAAAGAAGGGGAAAAAGAGAAGAAATAAAAAAGAAAAACAAAATGCTGGTAAGTATGAAAAACCTATATTTTATTGCAGTAGATTGTTTCGTTGTGATTTTTTTGCTTTTGTTCATTTACTTTAAATTTGTGACTTAAAAACAACCGTGGGACTGCATTTGAGTCAACGCACATACTGTTGAGTGGTTACTGACTTTGCAACCTGGATGTTGGATTTCTTTTAACTTTCCCAAAGAAATTATTGATTAATAATTTTCTATTCGTGATGAAAGACACAAAAATAATGTTCTTTTTGCTCTAAACACTTTGCTGATTGAGAACAAGTTTTTTGCTCATCAATAAAAAAAATAAATACATGGTAAATTGTTACTTTGTTTCAGTTGGTAGATCAGATGAGGTACCCATTTAATGAATTTCTTTCCTGCGGTTTTGTTTCAGGTGAAGCTGATGGTACTGAAAAGCTGGTGGAACCTATTAAGGTTTATTCTGAGAAGGAACTCGTTAGGGAGTTTGAGAAGATTGCATCTACCTTAGTGCCGGAAAAGGATTGGTCACTCCGAATCTCAGCCATGCAGAGGATTGAAGGCCTAGTTAATGGAGGTTATAACACCTTGATTTTGTGCTATATGTGATTTGTTGGTTTTGTTGCTCTCTGCACCTCCTATGCATGAATTCCTTCTGCTTGGTTTGTGTCAATGACGCATTGGTATTTTTGATCTTCATTGCAACTTGGAAATGTGCGTTTTATTAAATAATATTTGTACTTGAAATATGTAGAAAATCTTGAAACCATTCTGAATTTGGAATCAACTAAAATGTGCTTGGTTTATTGATAATATTCGTACTGTTAGCATGCTCAATGAACCAAAGCTATACACATAGTGATAACAGTTCAATGAACCAAAGCTATTCCAAATAACCTTTTCAGGCATCTACCTTAGCGCCCAAAAAGGATTGGTCACTCCGAATCTCAGCCATGCAGAGGATTGAAGGCTTAGCTAATGGAGGTCATAACACCTTGATTTTGTGATATATGTGATTTGTTGGTTCTGTTGCTCTCCACACCTATGCATGGATACCTTCT
Source organism: Phalaenopsis aphrodite (assembly GCA_003013225.1). Lineage (NCBI taxonomy): Eukaryota > Viridiplantae > Streptophyta > Magnoliopsida > Asparagales > Orchidaceae > Phalaenopsis > Phalaenopsis aphrodite. The sequence continues at coordinate 2,281,112 of NEWO01000028.1, forward strand.
GCTTGGTTTGTGTCAATGATGCATTGTTATTTTTTATCTTCATTGCAACTTGGAACTGTGCGTTTTATTAAATAATATTTATACTTGAATTGTGTAGAAAATCTTGAAACCATTTTGAATTTGGGATCAACTAAAATGCAGTAGGTCTATTGATATATTAGGTGCTGTTAGCATACTCAACAAACCAAAGCTATACACAGTCATAACAGTTCAATGAACCAAAGCTATACCAAATAACCTTTTCGGGCATCTGCCTTAGTATCCGGAAAAGATTGGTCACTCCGAATCTCAGCCATGCAGAGCATTAAAGGCCTAGTTAGTGGAGATTATACACCTTGATTTTGTGCTATATGTGATTTGTTGGTTATGTGCTCTCCACACCTCCTATAAATGGATACCTTCTGTTTGGTTTGTGTCAATGATGCATTGATATTTTTTTATCTTCATTGCAACTTGGAAATGTGCGTTTTATTAAATAATCTTTGTATATGAATTATGTAGAAAATCTTTAAACCATTCTGATTTCGGGATAAACTAAAATGCAGTATGTTTATTGATAATATTAGGTACTGTTAGCATACTCAATGAACCAAAGCTATACACATACTCATAACAGTTTAATATAATTGTAGTTTTTCACTAGCAATAAGCCTAGAAATAATTTGCTTCATATATTAAAAATTGAGTATCTCATTGCAATTATCTTATCCTTACCGGGATAAATTTTTATTTTTTTCTCCTTGAAGTCTCGCTCTTTCATAAACAGTCTATTAACAATACTTTCTTCAATTCTCAAGTTTTAAATTAACAACTTAAAACAAAATTAAATTTTCTCAGGTTAATTTTATTCTCATTTAAGTCTGTAAGTCCATCAACTCAAAATCATGCCCAATTCATTGAAAGAAAGGATAAAACCTTAAATTTATTTTTCCCAATTTCCAAATTTTCTTTACTCTTTATCCTGACCTGGGCAACTCCCGCACGCGCAATTTCCTGTGACTTGCAGAACTGATGTTGGCCTCTCCCGCACAAGTGATTTCTTGCGACCCACAAACTCCCGTTTGCTTGCCTGGACATAACCGGTCCGGGCCTTCCTCTGTTTTGGGAGTGCCGGCTGGTTCCTTGGTTCCCTCTTAGTTATTTTATTATTATAAATTCACTTTCATTGGAGTCTAGGGGAAGTTTTTGTGTGATTTTGTTTAGGACAGCTGTCGGTGTCTGTTTCTCTCTTTTAGAGTTGTATCCGAGTTGAGTGGTAATGATTTATCTTTCCCCAACTCCTCCACATTCCTTCCGCTTGGCTGCCGCACATTTCTTTTCGCTGCAGCCACCCGGACGACAGCCTTTTGCTGTTCTTCCTGGAGTTTTCCCACTTTACCTCGCTGCCACCGTGCCGGGCAGCCACCCTTTCGCTGTCCTGCTGTCCACCGCATCTCCTGTTTTTGCAGCTGCCCTTCCTCTTTGCTACCTCCACCGTTTCAGCTCTCCATCCTTGCTGCCATCACCCCAGCCAGCCCTCACACATTATTCCGAACTGTTGCTTGCTGTCCGGCACTGGGGAAACAACTGTCTTATTGTTTTCTCCTGCCAACCACCTTTTCCACCCCTGCACCACCTTCGAGCCCCTCTCCGACCACCACTGCCACGAAGATCTACTCCCTATCTTGAGTTCATATTGTGTCTGTTTGCTCTTTCTATTTGCAGTTGGATTTCCCTATTTTAAATTCAACAATAAAATTATGTTTTCCTATTGTTATTTGGGTTAATTCTATTATTATTTCTTTACTGTTTCGACTTTCCGCAGCTGGTTAAAGGATTGGTAATGGAAGAAATTGGTTATTTAGTTCTTAGGTAAATTATTATAAATGTAAATATTTATATACATTACTATTTAAGCTAATATTCCGTCATGACGCCCTTTTTAATCATCATCTCAAGTTGCATGTTCTGCTTAGTGGAGGATAAGTACATTGGCCTAGTAACATTAGATAAATGAACAATCGTTGAATTAAAACTTTAGTCATTAATTTAATTGGGAATTAATTTTATTAAGTTTAAATTCTAATATATTTATACATATTTATATCAAAATAAATGAATTAAAATTTAGAGTTTTCTAAAAATATCTTTTATTTTTTTTGGAATGTGTGAAAAATAGATTATACCTTAAATTTTGATTTTTTTTGGGTAATATAGTTATCTCTATTTGATGAGTAATATATATTAATTTCTTGTACCCTTTATTGCTATACTCTTTCCTTTGTTAATATTTGAGTGTTTTCTATTGAATAAAAGATAACAAAATATTGTGCCTCATTAATATGGTATCAGAGATGATTTATGCTTTCCTAGCTGCCAGCCCCAACCCTTTCTCCTCCTCCTGTCTCATAGCCTCTCTCTCCGCCAAGCTTATGACCACTAGCTAGTCCTCCTCGTCTGCCTTTCTTTCTTGCTCAATAACCGCTCTATGCTCCTATGGCTGAGCGATGACTAAATTGAGCCCTCATGTCTGCATACTCCTATTGCTTTGTAGAAAAGTAAACAACATTGTATTTGCCACCCACCACACTCTTTTTTGCCCTTTGTTCATGCTTTCTTTTTTAGTTTGTTTTGCCTTTGTCAACTGTCTCTATAACTATGACTTAGTAAGGGATTCTGCTTGATCCTAACTAGAAGCATGCAGTTAAATCGATGGTTTTATTGATTATCACACATGGATATGGTCTCACTATCTTATGGGTTAAAGCCATTTTATGTCGTTGGGTATTCGTCATTAAGTTTATTGATATTGATCTATTCAATGTTAAAAATCTTCATTGGTGGGGAAATGATGTAGAGAGCTTGATGGCATCGAATTTTTGAGACGTCCTTAATTGCTTAGTTTATTAATTTTTGAAACGTAGTACTTAATTGCTTTGTTTAGTTTTGTACTACTCTCTGTTTTAATTAATTAAGGGCGGACTATGTTCCAAATTGATGCTAACAATGCTTTTTTATTTTTTTATAATGGATGCCACCAAAGTTATTTATTGGACCAATCTTCATTCCATATCACTCTGAGGAGAACGAACTATGCAAACTTAAGAAAATTATATCTTGGTTGATGTGAAGTCCGCGTCCTTTGTTCAAAACATTTCGTAAGGTTTTTGTTGGTTTGGAACTTCGAAGTACAACTAGTCATTCTTTCTATTTTATGGTCGCTTTTATTGGCACAATGGTTTTTGCTATGCATGATGATGACATTTGTCTTGATTGAATGATGCTTTTGAAATTAAGAAAATCAAGTAGTATCTTTAGAACATATTTGTTACTGAAGATCTAAGGTGCAAAAATTTTTTTCTTGACATGGAGTTTGCATATAGTTAAGAAGGTATCTCTTTCTCTTATATAAAATATGTTATGCGCCACTCGATTCTTCAGGGACAACACTACCAAACTAAAACCCAAATAAACTGGAATCACATATATAAGCCTAGATAACTTAAATTGGATCTCCCAATAGAAAGGAGACGCCAATCCCTCATGGGAGAGCAAATTGACTTCCGTGGTTTGAACCGGTTTGGTCCAGACAAGGGACATCTTGGGAGAAGCTCACGGCTCCCTCTATGCCGCTTCCGCGACGTTATTGGTGCACCAGCAGCATTATTGACACTCCCGCACCCGCATCACTCGTAATTTCCTCTTCTCTACCACTACATTGATGATTATTCAATTTATTTTAACATAACTCTGAATCTTTTGCCTCCCCACTTTATTCCACTCTCTTCTTTTTTAAGCTGTTTCATTTTCCTGTTTATAAACCCAACATTAATATGCCAATAACTTTAATGATCTTGATATTCTTTGGTTTTAGAAAACTTGTTCTCATCAGCATCTTCATAAGCCTTATCCTTCCTTTTGCAGTAGGTTTATTGCATTTTTATTTTTCTGTTTATTCATATTGGCTTTTGTTCGAGATTTGCAACTTATTTTCCCATCATTTTTTTTTCTCCGCAAAATCTTGTCAAGTTACCTTTGATTTGTATTACTTTTCATCAGTTTTTTTTTCACATTAATTTATCTTTTCTTCTTATCTTTACATCTTCCTGTTATACAATCCAGAATCTCAAGTTTATGTTTTACCATCTTATCTTGAACGCATGAAAATTTCTCCCCCATCTTATTTGATTGTTTATCAATCTATAATTTGCAATTTTTTTACACATCTATCATAATATTTTCATTTTCGCCACATTCAACTTGACTCCCAATGATTTCGTAATTGTTCAACAATGGATTCATATCGTGTACTGTCTTTCTTCCGTATATGAGATCCATATTAATAAATCTCGCTCAAATTTATTATTCTTGCAATGCTGAGAACCATAGTGTTATTTGAAACAAAGCATCATGAAGTAGTGTCACAAGTTGCGTTAGGCCACTTAGGGCCATTAGTCTTGGTTAGCCATCACTGTTAACTTTAATTTTACTTCTCGTATGCTTTTCTTTTAAACTCTGTTTAAATTGCATATCATCCATTACCTTCATTTATCGTGAAAAATTTCTTTTATTGAAATGGTGGTATGAGATTTTACATGTCTTTTTTATGCATAGACTACTCGGGCTCTTTTATTGGTTTTTCTGTACTAAGTATTTCATTTCTCTTGGAAAATAATTTAGACAATAATACTAGTTTTGTATTTTTGTTATAATTGTTAGAGTAGTTATATTGACATAGGAACTTTTGGCTTTCGCAAGATTCCGTGGAGTCGCTGAATCAATTGGATCCCGCGATTCCGTAAGTATTCTAATGGGAGACCCTGGACGCCGCGATCGTGGGATTATTTTCACCCGACTTCTTTGCTTTCTATATTTTTTCCTATTTTTCTATTTCTAATTATGTTTTTTTTTTATGAGAGAACTATTTATATCTTATTATTTCTTATTTTAGAAGACTTTTGCTTGCTTTATGTTTGTTGAATACTGTAACAGTACTATATCCTCTTCCTTATGTAAGTGGTGTGTCTATAGCTTGTGCATGAACAATTGGTGAATCTCTCCGCCATCCGTATATGTCGTTTTGGTGCTCTCTTTGATGTTTTCAGCCGGGGCAGTTTTCGAATGATACTTATCCCCATCCAAATGCCTCCAAACTCATATATTATCTTTTCTTTATTCTCCTACCACCTTCAGTCAAAATCCACTTACTAAAAACTTTCTAGGAGCCATAGAGCGGTGTCATTTGATATCAAAACCTGACAAATTATAGATTTTTTAGGGTTTTGTCCTCATTGCCCCAAATCAAATTCAATCTAATATAAATCTTCAACCAACTCAATTCCATAATCGTTTCTAGTGCAATCCCTAGACCTAGACCCAAAATTTTCAAAAACTAACCTTCATACATCTGCCAAAAATTCACCTTGATGCCTACGACCTAAAAACCAAGCCTAAATTATTCTTTTCTTTTAGTCGACATTTGGTTAGAAGAACGAGACACCATATCGCTGGGAGAAACCCTCAACGTGCTGTTCAAGAAACTATCATGAAGAGTATGCAACTAGAAATCCTTCGGCAACAAAGATTTTCTACCTTTGAGAGGAGACGACCTTATAAGGTCACCAATAGCCACACCGGTGACTCGCTAGATTGAGGGAAGGGAGTGAATCCTTTCAATTCAGAAGTTCCTAGTCACGAATAACCAATACCCTAGTGATTTTACATGAAATATACAAAGGAAATGCCTAGATTTTAAAGTAACGGTGGATTTATTGGATTTCCACGGTCCCATGGGTCTGAATGAGTTCATCGAGTGTCTCCAGACAATGAACCAGGTTTTTGAGTATAAGAACATTCCACCCGACAACATGGTCAAATTAGTCGTAAGTTAACGAAGAATACTTCTTTATGGTTGGAAAAGTTGAAGCGCATACGTCAGGGTGAAGGGAAAAATAAAATCACTACTTGGTCTAAAGGTGAAATGAGAGACATAGTGTAAGAAACAACCAACACAATACAAACAGGATATGTTATTAAGATTTCACCACTTACACTAGGAAGATATCCTAGTAGAAGAGTACACAATTGAGTTTCAGCTTATGTTAAAGTGTGGGCTAGTGAAGCCCAAGGAGAAAACCATAGCTTGATATTGGGATGATTATGAGCGTTCATTGATAACATGGCCTAATGATAGCCATATTAGACATTAAAGTTGTTCAAGACCTAGCTCTGAAGGCAGAGAGAAAGCACAACAGTATTAGGACTACACCACCCTTCAAACACGGTTCAACCACAGGGCCAACCAGTAAGAGCACACAAAGTGGAGTAACCTAGCCTACCTCACTATAGAAAATGTCAAATCAAAATGGAGATAATGCGGAGATCTCCAACACTCCCAAATCCTTCCCAACTAGGAAGTGTTTCATGTGTCACATCCTTGAAAACATTATGTATGATTTCTCAAATAGAAGGGTGATATCTTTTGCTTATCACGGTGCAGTGGAGGAGGCGGGGGGTGAAAACATAAAGGAAAATTTAGAGGAAAATCAACTGCCTGCATACGAGGGAGAGATGCTAATAATCTGACAGATCCAAGCACATAATAGAGCAACACTAGTTCTACCACAATAATTTTTGTACTTATTGTAACGTGCAGGGAAATGCGTGCGACCTCATTATAAATCGAGGCATATGTGAAAATGTGGATATACACAACTAGTACATAAATTAAAGCTCACAAATCAGAAAGATTTTTGACTATATTCTTTGTTATGGTTGAGAAAAGAAAATAAGATCACAATTGATAGTTGTCTATTGGAGTTTTTTATGGGACATAAGCTGCATGATCATGTTAGGTTTGGTATCATGCCTATGGATGCGTGTCACATACTTTTGGGCGGACCATGATATTATGATAGGGGTACACTTCATGATAACGCCAATAATACCTCATTTATCAAGGAACGGAAGCGTATTGCATCTTTGCCGTTGAAGAAGTCAGTTATGATGGATATTCTGACATAGACATGAATTTTAGTGGCCCGTGCCACATTTCTACATACTATGAGAGAAACACCTGTGAAATCGGCCTTGGTGATGCTAGAAGACACTTCCATGGAAGAGTTGATATCTTAGGCTGTGTTGACACTCATTAGCGGAGTTTCAAGTTTCTTTGACATTCAGTTTACCTTCTAGGTTGTCACTATTGAGAGTAGTTCAATTTGTCACCACTTTAGATGGAAATGAGAAGGTTTTCACAAATCTCAAAAGGCCCAATGGTGTAAGCTTAGTGTTAGTTCAGCAAGTTACCCGCTGATAGATGGTCAGATAGAAGGGGTGAACCAAAACATTAAAAATCTCCTTAGGTGTTTTGTGGGAAAAAAATAATCTACAGTGGGATCCAGACCCTTCTAGAGAAAAAAGAAGCCTCTCCTAGCCGGGGAACTCGAGAATTTTCCGCTTCTTCTAGATTCCGCGTAATCATGGAATCAATGGGATCCTGTGGTTCCACATGTTCTCAAATTGGAAACCCTGGATACCTTAATCGTGGGAAGGTTGCATGTTTTCTTCCTATTTTCAACCAATTCTGTCGTTCCTAATTTTTTTCCTATTTTTTATTTGTGATTTGAATTTTTTTCTACGAGTGAACTATTTATATGTTATTTTTTATTTTTGATTTTGTGTTTGTTGGAGATTGTAGTCTCTGCTTTTTACCTTAAGGAGTATTGTATCTATTTCTTTATGCAAGTGATGTTTATGTAGCTTGTGCAAGAACATGTGGTGAATCTCCTTGTCGTCCATATATGTTGTTTCGAAGTTGTCTTTGTCTTTTTTCGTTGGGACAGCCCTTGAACGATGCTTATCCCCATTAAAATGTCGTCAAACTCATATATTATCATTTCTTTGTTATTCCCCAACCGCCTCTACTCAAAAATCTGCTATCTAAACACTTTCTAGGGGCCCTGGAACAGAGTCATGTGTAGGGTGGTATACTTGATTGAAGTATAGGACTTTCATTTGGTTAATTTCCATAAAGAAGAAACATTCTAGGGAAAGTATTTTCTTTTGTGCCTAATTCAATCAGCCTTAAGTACCACTCACGTTGCTGCAATTTTCTAGTGTTTTTTCTTCTAATCTTTGTATTTATTCTGTTGGTTGAGGGACTTTTTATTTTGAAAAGCTTCTTCATAGATTTCTATTTTTTTTTTCTAGCATTCTTAATGTCTATTTGTGAAGACTTGACCCGAAAGAATATATGAAGACATGAACAGATTATCAAATGGCAGAGATATACTTCTCAAAATTTAAAATAATTGAAAATTATAGTTCAAATAATTAAGAGCCACTAAATATTGACATTGTAGTTTACATCCAATTCACATATTTAGATCAAGTTTTACACAACAATTAATAGAGAATTTTAGAACAAGCTACAACTATTTCCTTAGTTAAACCATAACATTTTAAAAATTATGTTTTTAATAGGGAATTTTTTTTTGAACATTTATTTAATTTTTCTACATTTGATGCATTTTATTAAAGTGATTTTTTATTTCGAAGTTTTTAAAAATCCTGATTAAACAAACAAAGAAATAATTATTTTCAATTTAATTTGTACCACAATTCTGTCTTATTCTTTTCCTCTATCTCTGAATATTAGTTATTATCACAGTCTTGCTCAATTTAGGTTTAAAGGAGGAAAAACTCTCATGTTCATACCTAATTTGAGCAATATTCAATTTCCTCATCATTGATCTAGAAAGCAACTGCATGTAAGGTGTTTGTGCGCTGCTTTGCATGAAGCTTCTTCTACGCTCTTATCTACTTGACATGCATACCTACACCTCTTACACACACAATCGTCCTCTCTAACTTGATTGCCTGCCCCCTCTCTGTCTCTCTCTCCGATTTTCTGTCAATATCTTGCTATCTCTTCTGTCTTATAGCAGAATCCACTAAATATAAATATAAATATATATATATATATATATTATGGAAGCCCTAGGGCTGATTATATTGAAATAAAAAAGAATACAAAAGTTTGTATGAGAGGGCCCAGTAGATGATGTCTTACTCATACGTTACATGATACAAAGATATCCCAACAAAAAGATACAAGAGACTCGAAAAAAGAAATCATGTAAAAACAAGTGTCTATGGACGAGGCAGTTTAGACTTGCCTCTTCCACTGGTTCTTAGAGCGGATCCAGATAGCAAACTCTGAAGTGTTGTTCCATTGCTAGGAGTGACTAAGATATCTTTCATTAAGTTTCCAAGCTGAACAATGTCCTCAGCTTTCTTCCTCCGTCGAGAAGTGTAAACTTGTCATTCTTGTTCTGAAGACTGTTCAGTTTGATCCGTAGAAGGAAAGACAGTTGTAGCGATGAATTCCTGAGTTTGTGTAGGACAGCCTTCCAAAACTTGAGAAACACCTGCCCTCTCAACAGGTAGTTCTACCAACTGATTAATAGCAGTAAGATGTTTGTGTTTGGCTCTAAATCCACTATATATATATATATATATATATATATATATATATATATATATATATATATATATATATATATATATATATATATATATATATATATANATATATATATATATATATATATATATATATATATATATATATATATATATATATATATATATATATATATATATATATATATATATTTATAATGTTTTAAAACTGCCGGTCACGCTTCATTTTTTTGCAATATTCTTCCTTTTACCTAAGGAGATTTGTACTGCTTAAAAACTAACAGTGTTGACGAAGAAAGGTATTTGTTTAAAGTTATGTCGCTATCCTGTTTGTGCTATCTTAGCAAATCTAATGTACTTTTTAATTGCTTAGTTGTTTTTGGGATAAAGTTTAGGGAAGTTTACAAATGTTGCACACAATTCTTATATATTTACATATTTCACTCCTAAACTTTCATATTTATACACAACACTTTGGTGTTTTAAACCTATGCATGAAAATGTGCACTTTACTTTTAAAAATGGTTATAGTGCTATTTTTGATGTGATATTAAAGATTTGTGGGCTTTGTGTAAATATGCAAGTTTAGATGCAAGATATGTAATTACGTAAGAATTGTGTGCTATGTATGTAAATGTCCCCTTTTTTTCATCGGCAATGGTTGCCTTCTCTTTGCATTTGCGTCATAAAAGCAGTTCGCTTATGCTTGCTTTGACGTTCTCATTCCTTTTTATCTAATATACTTTTATGAAAATTTTCAATGGGTTATCAGGTGCTGCTGATTACCCATCGTTTCACGTGCTCTTAAAACAGCTTGTTTCTCCACTAAGCACTCAGCTATCAGATAGGCGATCAAGTATAGTGAAACAGGTGTGCTTTTAATTTTGGGTGGTGAATATCTGGTGTGGTAGCATGGCTTGTTGAATTCAGTATGGTCTTCATTAATGAGTTTAGTGAGCTTTCTTTATCTAGCTTGGTTTTCTTTATTTAAATGCAAGCTGTGTGCCTTGTTGAACTAAAGCACTTGTAAGCTGGTCTATCTTTTCTTTTTTTTTCTTTTTTTTTTTTCTGATTTATATTTTTTTCTCTAGGGCTGCCATTTGCTATGCTTTTTGTCCAAGGAGCTTTTGGGTGACTTCGAGACTTATGCTGAGATGTTTATTCCGGTGATTTTATTGTCTGTGAATTTATTGTTTTTTTTCCTAAATGTTTAATTTAATGTCTTAAGCTTTTGTAAATGTTTGGTTTACTTTAGGTACTTTTTAAGCTTGTAGTGATAACTGTACTTGTGATAGCAGAATCTGCAGACAACTGTATAAAAACGGTATGTAATTTTGTACTTAATGATTAAACGCACATATGTTTCTTTAATTACCGTGCATTTTCTTCCCAGATGTTTCGAAATTGTAAGGCTGCCCGTGTTCTTCCACGCATAGTGGAATTTGCAAAAAATGATAGAAATGCCATTCTCCGTGCCAGGTAGAATGGCCGTTGTCTAATGATGTGTTTTGTGCGCATTTGTTTGTCATTCAGTTATTATTTCTATGCTTTATCAGGTGTTGTGAATATGCACTTTTAATTCTGGAGTACTGGGCAGATGCTCCAGAAATTCAAAGATCGGCAGAGCTTTATGAAGATCTGATAAAGTGCTGTGTTGCAGATGCAATGAGTGAGGTATTATCTAACAGAGTGTGGGTATTTTTTATTCCTGCAATAAATACTTAGCATTGTGCTAAAGGGCAATAGAATAATGATTTCCATTTTATTATAATTATTTTAGTGAAGATGTATGCTTTATCTTGAATACTTAGTAAAAGTATGCAGTCTGCATTCTGTTGTTGCATATTTATGTACATTGATATTCAACATTATCTAGTGGATTTGGAGTTCCGAACATATTTTATCAATTTGTTCATTTCAATTGAAAGTTTACTCATTTTTATCAAGCTAGTTCCAGTTTCTATTGTCTGCTGTGGACTTGTTAGAATTACATGAAACTTATTAGGTTCGTTCAACTGTACAAACTTGTTATAAGTTGTTCTAAAAAGCTTGGCCAAAACTGGCCATGATCCCACATAATTTATGTATATTCAACTAATTATCTAGTGGCTTTCAAGTTCCGGACATATTTATAAATTTTATTGTTTATTTATCTATTTGTTCATTCCAATTGGAATTTTACTCATTTCATCAAGCTAGTTCCAGTTTCTATTGTCTGCAGTGTACTTATTAAAATTATGTGAAACTTATTAGGTCCGTTCAACTGCACGGACTTGCTACAAATTGTTCTCAAAAACTTGGCCAGAACGGTCTCGGCGTCTGTTTTCATCCTTTGATCCTGCTATCCAAAGGGTAACTAGTACTATTTTTCTGGAGATATCTCTTTCTACCAAATCTTACTAATTATGTAGGATCATGTCTAGTTAATAAATGATGAAGATGGTGGCATGCATAAAAGATATTCATCCCCATTGCTTCGTGATAGAGGATCACAACCTTCACATGCGCCATCTCATGCTGCTGCAGTGAATGTTCCCGGATTTGGTACTTCTGCCATTGTTGCAATGGATAGAAGTTCCAGCCTTACTTCTGGGATGTCGCTTTCTACAGGATCCCATGCTTTATCACAAACGAAGCAACTTGAAAAACATTCTGAAAGAAGTCTTGAAAACATGCTTCAGGCAAGCAAACAAAAACTCTCGGCCATTGAGAGCTTACTGAGAGGTGTAAGTTTATCTGAGAAGCAAAGAAATTCTAGCACGCAATCAACTAGCTTGGATCTTGGTATGATTTATGATGCTTTATATTAACCTTTTATTAGTTTGAATGCTTACTTGTCTTTTGACAGATAACCATCTCCACCTTTTACTATTCTCTTGTGGCTCGTTTTTCTCTTCCCTCTCAACACTGTTTTCAATATGTCAGATTTAGCTAAAGCTTTTCCTACTTTTCTTTCGCTCCTAGTGCAGGGGTTGATTCCCCAGCTTCTCGTGATCCACCAGTTCTGGCTGCTATACCTGGTTCAAATCATCTTTCTCTAAAAGAATCAATATTGATGGATCCAACTGCTAACATTGCTAATAGTGCTAGGAATGGTGGTTCAAATTTTACTGATGTTATGAATTCACATAGCCAATATGTGGGAGGCCACTCTAAATATGATAATCTTGCTTCTGATTCATTGTCTTCGTTTTCATCATCTTACTCGGTCAAAAGGCATTCTGAAAGGCCACTAGATGGGAGTACTGCTGAACGAAATATTGATCTCAGTTTGAAGAAACTTCCAAACATACAAATAGATAGACAGTATCCGGATGCACCTTATAAGGATGCTGGCTTCAGGGATCTAAACAGTAATCATGTTCCAAATTTTCAGAGGCCACTTCTTAGAAACCAAGCAAATGGAAGGGTTTCAGCTAGTCGCAGACGCAGTTTTGATGATAACCAGCTTCATTTGGGTGAATTATCTAGCTATGTGGATGGCCCAGGATCCCTCGGTGATGCACTTAATGAGGGTTTGTGCTCTAGTTCAGATTGGGTTGCCAGGGTGTCAGCCTTCAACTATTTGCGGAACTTGTTGCTGCAAGGGCCTAAAGGTATTCAAGAAGTTACACAGAACTTTGAGAAGGTCATGAAACTATTCTTTCGACATTTAGATGATCCACACCATAAAGTTGCGCAGGCAGCTCTTTCAACACTTGCTGAAGTTATCCCTCCATGCAGGAAGCCTTTTGAAAGCTACCTTGAGAGAATCTTGCCATATGTATTTTCAAGATTGATTGACCCCAAGGAGTTGGTGAGGCAACCCTGTATGATAAACTTGGAAATTGTTAGTAGGACATATGGTATTGATTCGTTGTTACCCGCCCTTCTTCGTTCATTAGATGAGCAGAGGTCTCCTAAAGCAAAGCTGGCTGTTGTTGAGTTTGCAAATAATTCCTTTGACAAGCATTCACCAAACCCTGATGGTTTTAGTAATGGTGGCATTCTAAAATTGTGGCTAGCTAAACTGGCCCCTTTGGTAACCGATAAAAATACTAAACTGAAAGATGCTTCTATAACTGGGATAATATCTGTTTATGCACATGATTCATCTGCCGTCTTGAATTTTATCCTTAGCTTATCTGTGGAGGAACAAAACTTGCTGAGACGGGCATTGAAACAGTTCACTCCCCGCATTGAGGTTGATCTAGTTAATCTTTTGCAGAGTAAGAAAGAAAGGCAACGCTCTAAAGCAGCTTATGACCAGGCAGATGTCATTGGCACTTCTTCGGATGAAGGATACAATGGATTATCAAAGAAGACCCAGCATCTTGGTAGGTATTCAGGAGGATCAACTGATATTGAGGGTCCCAAGAAATGGGATTCTATGCAAGAATCAATTTTAGTTGATACCTCGATTGCAAAGACAACTTCCGATGAAACTCAACAGACATACCATAACCCTGAACCAGGTTCTGATAATGAGGTTCTTGGTCCACATAACAAAGATTTGAGGCATAAAGCAGATACTTCTTCTGAATATACTGGTTCTGGGACAGATCACAGTGGAATACCTGTTCCTCTTATGGATTGTGACAGATCAATAAGAAATCAACAACTTGATAACACCCGAATGATTGGCTTTGATGGTCCTAAGGACATAGGGTCAACTTTTGATGGGGAAAGATTACATGATATGGGGCTCTTTCGTGACAATACTAATCCATTAATCAATGTGGGAGCTGAAAATGTACTAAGCATCCCACAAATTCTCCACCATGTAGGTGCTAGGATCTTTGTTCTATTTGGTTCATTTCTGATCACAACGATGCATGCATAGTGATCATCTCGACATTATTTTTGGCATATCAGTTTTTTGAATTAATTCCATTTTTGTGTGCTTATGTAGATATGCAGCATCAATGGCGACAAATCTAGTCTAAGTAAACATGAAGCTCTGCAGAAATTGGTTGGGGCTTCAATTGCCAATGATAAATTAGTATGGACCAAGGTTAGCATTGTGTATATTTTTGTTTCTTTTAGCTCATTACATTCCCTTTGGAATCAAACTATTTTAATAGGATAAAAGTTGTTATTGCAATTAGTCTGATTGAATGGAAATTTTATGCAGCTTTTTTCCTTAAATTCGTGATGGAATTTTAAAATCTGTCATGTTGAGATAATTTTATTATTTGTTCAACATTTTGTTAAATAAATTTGATAACATTGGCGCCGTTTAAAGTGGCCACAATATGCTAATTTGGCATAACGTGTTCATTATAAGCAGTGGCAATGTACCTTTTTTTGTTCAAATTTTCCCTCAGTGTCTGTCTTGCCATTGGGCGAAGCATTGCTAGTCGGCAGGAGCGAATTTCACCTCCCATTTAGCCTGTATGAAACCCCCAAAATTCATGCAATGCTTACCCATTTTCTCTTCACTTTCAATGCTTTTTAACAGGCCAATTTTGGTCATAAGTTTTAGTTGTGCGATTAGTTCATTTTATTTTATTTTCATCATGATCGATTGAAACTTCAACATAGTGAGATACTTTCTTATTGGCTTTTACTTTTGGTTATTTTTGTTGAATTGTAAATCTTGTTATATTAGTATAATTATATATTTATTTTTTTCATTTTAATATTTTATGTAACTATTTTTATGTTCATTTTGTATATCATATGAAGCTATGATTTTGGTGTTTATATTAATTGTCACGATCTATCCCTTAGGCTTTGATTTTTTAAAGTTGGAGTAGACTGTCGAACGGTGAAACTAAGTTTATTTTATACCACTTACAAATTATAATCCAAATAAATCAAAAGAGTCACCAATGAATACAATTTTGATTAACTTTTAAATAAAACAATAACGAGCTTACCTTTCTCTATATTGGCCCTTAATACACATTTTCTATTATATTGCTCATTTTTTTTATCACAAATCTTAAATCTGAACAATGTTAGTTTATGTTTTTGTGTGTTATCACTAACTCAATGAGTACTCATAATTTTAAACTATGGTAACATAACGAAAAAGAAAACAATATGATTTGTATTCAAATTTAATAAATCAATATAAATAATTGTCAATTTATTATTCAATTATGACTATTCAAAAAAAGGTTTAAAACATTTTACTTTGCCATAAAGCCTATATCTACATAAATCTGTCCTGGTTTTTTCCTTTTCAGCATGCTAGTTGTTTCAGAGTCTGGAATAGGCAAACTCTAGAACTTTAAAGGAAACTAAATCTCTTTTATCAAAGACCCCTAATGTGTAGGGCATCATAAGGTACGCTAGTTCCTTGCAGCTGCATTTGGGCTAATTGAATGCCGTGTGAAGATATTCATGTAGGTGCTTTTGAAAACAGAACACCTGAGAGGAGGCTAGTTTAACTGATTTGATTGGTTCATCAAGCTGATTTAGTGGATGAAACTAGTTGACAATAATAATTGCAAATTTTCAACTCGTTGCTTGAAAGCGGACTCTCATGGAGAAGTTTGGGACGGGTTCATATTCTATTAATTTTAATATTTAACTTTGTTTGCTTAGAAACACTGTTCAAACTTTATATGATTACCAGCGACATGGAACTTTAACTACTGTGTACAATTGAAGAATTTTTTTTTTCTTCTCGTAGACATTTTGTGCAATCAGTTTGTCAGAATATTTGTATCCACGTGAACTGCTTAATTTTTAGAACGGTCTGGTGTGAATACCATGCTTTGCTAATGTAAAGTTTTGTCTACTCTATTTAAAGTATTGAACTATAGCTGTTGTAGGTTGAGTGTAGTTGTGTTGTACAATGTGTTTTTTTGCCGGGGTGCTTATGCCCGCACGGGCACAGTGAGTGATGCACGCTGACTGGTTCAGTCTATTTGGGAGAAGGATCGAGTGGTCCTTCCTTGCACACAATTTCCTCCTATTTGGAGCGGGACCCATCCATATTTACCTTGGATATATATATATATATATATATATGTGTGTGTGTGTGTGTGTGTGTGTGTGTGTGTGTGTGTGTGTGTGTGTGTTGCCCCTTTCTTCACCATCTTTGCTTGCTGAGGCCACCTACTGCAGCAATTCTAGCTTGTTGTCTCCCTTCCAAAGCCCCTCACCGCTGCTCAGTCGGTTGTTTGACTGTTGGATAGCTCTCCAAATATTATTCCCGCAGCCACCGCCACCTTCCCACCTCACCCTAGCAAGATATTTGTGTTTGTGTCGCGTTTCTCATAGTTCATGGTTATTGATTGTAATTTCGTTTTGCTTGCGTTATAAAATTTACATCCTCTATTGGATTTTGGGTTAACTCTGATATCATTTGGTATAAGAGATAGTCTAACTCTAGTTCTATTTTAGGTTTTTTAGCTTTCCTACACATCTCCACACCAAAAATTTTCTTTCCTACTCTCAATTATCATCTTCCACTTGCACAAATTCAAACTCTAACCATGTCACCAAGGAGACACATGCTAAAATCTACTCGGGAAGAGATACAATGAGAGATATATCAACTTCAACAGAGGCTTGCGGATTTTGATAACGTGATCCAGGGAGAAATTACCCTCAGTCATGGTATTGAGAGTCGAAGATGAGAAAAAGGGTGGGACCCCTTTTTTAGGGAGGACTCCAATGATGAGGAAGACCGACCATGATGCTTCAGATTCATTATTATAGAAGGCCGAGAGAAGAGGTGACGTATGGAGGACTTAGAAATTTCAGAGTTAAAGTGAATCTGCCAAAGTTTGACGGAGGGATAGATCTAGATGATTTTATCGAATTATTGCAGTCGGTTGAGATAATCTTTAAGTGCAAAGATGTGCTAGAAGGCAAGAGTGTGAAGCTTGCTTCCATCAAATTGAAAAAGAGCACTTCCTTGTGGTGGAAAAATTTACAGAGGGAAAGGAGGGAACGAAGTGACATGATTATCAGATGGGAGAAGATGAGAAAGGAGATGTAGAGGGAATACTTACTTTCTCATTATCATCAGAATATGTTTTTGAAACTCCATCGCCTATAATAGAAAGACCTATTAGGGGAGGAATTTACAACACAATTTGACAGCTTCAGATGAAATGTGACTTTGTCGAGCCAGGGGAACATACTATAGCCTGGTATCTGGGAGGCCTGATGTCAACTCTCAGTAACATTGTGCAACTACAGCCTTATTGGTCACTGGGCGATGTCCAAACCTTAACCTTGAAGGTGGAGAGATAAAAAACAAAGCAAACAGCCACCCTCATTCAAACAACCACCTACAGCTGTAACTATCAACAAGGGTACATCTGGAGAAGTTGGGAAGGCTGGACAAGGAAGTGACAAGTCAAATTTGATTGGGAAGAAAGCCAAAAAGAGTAGTTCACCCTCTACAATGCAAGCTAGGAGATGTTTTAGGTATCGCGGGCACAAACACATAGCCTCCAACTGCCCCACGTGCCGAGTTAATTCATTCACTAAGCAAAGTGTCGTCGATGAAGTAAATGAGGAGGAAGCGGGGAGGTTCAAGGGGAGGAACTTCAACTCCAGGGAGATGAGGGAGAAATGCTAGTCGTAAGGAGGATCCTATAAATTGCGCCAGAGAAGGGCCATTTGTGGCCAAGGAATAGTTTTTTTTGCACTTAAGTGTACTGTGAAAGGAAAGGTCTGGTTCCTGATTATTATTGATTGTGGGAACTGTGAGAATGTAGTATCCATTCTAATAGTGAAGAAACTGGAGTTGGTCGCACAGAAACATCCTCGAACCTACTACCTTACCTGGTTGAAAAGCAGAAATGATATTCACGTGGATTAATAGTGATTGTTTGAGTTTTCTATTGGAGATCAACCATAGAGCAGGTGCGGTGCGACTTGGCACCTAGGAATGCTTGTCATATTTTGTTGGGCATGTCATGACAGTTTGTCTGCAAGGCGTACCGGGATGAGAGAGTAGACATCACAGAAGAGATAGTAGTTCCACAATCCATCTTTATGCGGTCGATGTGAGAGGCTCCAGTGGTAACTACTTTAGTCATGTTAGAGGGAGGAGGTTGAGATATATGAGTTTATACAGCCATTGCTGTTTGATTTTTCAGGACGAGATGACTAACAACATTCTAGAGGGATTACCACCAATGTAGGACATTCAACATGCTATAGATCTCATCTCAGGATCAGTGTTGTCGAACAAGTTGTCCTATAGATTGAGACATGTAGAGTACAAGGAACTACAATGACAAATACATAATCTCATTTTGGGAGGTTTGGTAGAGAGAGTATCATCCCGCGTGTTATCCCCGTCTTGATGGTGCCTAAGAAAGGCGAGTACCCATTATGTGCAGTGCCTAACTAAATTTCTTCAATGTCAGGTAAAGTGATATCTCTCTCCGCAATGATCCAGGCAACATAAAGCCTAATGAGATTAAACGTGGGTATGCCTAATTTTATTGGTCTCCCAAGCATGGCCCTAATGGAATAAAAGACCTGATGATTGAAAATAATCAACTTAAGACCAGGTAACTTAAATCATATTGGTACTGTAGGTTGTTCTTGGTTTGGACCAAATTCAGGAGATCACTTGAGCAACTTCAAGTTTTTCCTTCAATGGTGAGGTATTTCCTGTAGAAATTCCTAGCATAGTCTTCAAACGTAGTCAAATGTATCATCACATGTCTCCCATCAAAGAGACTATATATATATATATATATATATATATTATTTGTTGTGTTTTAGTGATTATCCCCGCCTATTTCTGACACTATTCTCCTTGGCTTCTTGTTGCTGCTTCCCTGCCCCCTTTTACTTGCTGTTGTGGCCCCTCCCAACCACTTCCTTGCTACTGCCACTCCTTTCTTCAACATCTTTGCTTGCTGCGGCCACCTCC
Organism: Phalaenopsis aphrodite; assembly: GCA_003013225.1. NCBI lineage: Eukaryota > Viridiplantae > Streptophyta > Magnoliopsida > Asparagales > Orchidaceae > Phalaenopsis > Phalaenopsis aphrodite. Next base: position 2,300,415 of record NEWO01000028.1, read on the forward strand.
TGCAGCGTGTCTAGCCTGATTCCACTAATCCCAATCCCCTTGCCTTTGCTCAGCCGGCTGTTTGATTGCTGGATAGCCCTCCAACCACTATTCCCCTAGCCACTGCTACTTTCCCACTTCACCCTAGCGGGGTATTTTTGTTTATGCCGTGTTTTTCCTAGTTCAAGGTTGTTGATTGTAATCTTGTTTTGCTTTTTCATGATAAAATTTACTTTCACTATTGGGTTTTGGGTTAACTTCGGTATGGATGTTGTTTGTGTCTAGTATTATATGCTATGTAATGCCAGTTCGTTGTTATGGAATGTTTATGTCTGTTTATGTCAAGACAGATGATTTTTAATAAACTTATGGTTCTCAATATTTTCAGTCAGCATCAAGCACCGAACACTTTTTTTATCCTTAAATTAGTATTGTCATCGTTAAACAACGAAAACTTGAATAAGAGGTTCATATTTATGGTTGTGGTTCATTATTCATGTTTGTTGTAGCTGCTGTACCTTTTTTTTTTCGTGACACATTTTTAGGTCTTTACATTGTGTACAGATTTGCATCACCAACTCATTCATTTCAATTTGTACATGAGACATAATTATGCACCAAGGCATTATTTTTAGTGTTTTGCTATATTAAGTTTTACCATATTCGGATTCCTTAATATTAGTGGTTTGGATTCGGTGAACCTTTAATGTTTTACTAATTTGAGGTTGCCTTAGTTGACAGCTGATTTTATGTCTGCAGTACTTCAATCAAATCTTATCTGCTGTATTTGATGTTTTGAACGATTACGATTCTTCTATAAGGGAGGTTGCTCTTTCTTTGTTACTTCAAATGCTCACCCACCAGGTAACATTTAGCCCTTCACAAATGAAATTTTGTTTGTATTTTTTATTTATTTCATGGTTGCTGTTTGTTCTATTTAACAACTTTTGGTAGAAAGAGGCGATGGAAGATTCAGTTGAAGTTGTCATTGAAAAGTTACTTCATGCGGCTAATGATTCCGTTGCAAAGGTGTCATCTTCTTTGGCTTCTTCGGATTCTTTTGTTGTGTGTTTGCTTCTTAGCTATTTATCCAATACAGGTTTCAAGTGAAGCACAGCAATGCTTGTCAATTGTGCTGGCCCAGTATGACACCTGTAGATGTCTTTCTGTATGTGCCCATTTACCACTTTTTCTATTCATTAACTTTTTTATTTCTTTTCTATTCCGGTGTAAATATTTTTTTCATCATTCAACGTTCTCTGTCATAATTCCGATGGGTTTTTAAGTAATTTTTGTTTTCCTACTTGCAGGTTATTGTGCCTTTGCTGGTCAGTGATGATGAGAACATGCTTGTTACTTGCATCAACTGTTTGACCAAGGTCTGCTCTCCGTCTCTATATATGTGTGTGTCTAAAGAAAATTATTATAACCAAATAGTGAAAATGAGTGCACAAGCAATAAATATAGTGAATTGCTATATTACAATGTGAAACAAAAAAAAATCATATAATGATGCCGTGCCAAAGTATAAAATATTCATTTAATAGGTGAAGAGCTGCATCATAAACTCATTTATACAGCCTTGCCTGAATTTTAATGAATATTGGAGAGACAGTACTTTTTTTTATCCTTTCCGATCTCCTAGAAAATATGATTTGAAATGTCCTTTCATACTTCGGTTGCACTTTTCATAAGAGATTCCTCTCAATCAGAAAGCGTCTCAGATTCAAGTGGTATGAACATCCTTGACGATTGTAATGATCAATGCTAAATTATTTGTCGGATCTCCAGTAAGAGTGACTTTAGGAAAAACTTGATTTATTGATGTCCACTTTAAAATCTAAAGAGTTTTGTTTGAGTAGATCTAAAACTGAATACATGGAATGTAATGTTAGTAGTAGTTGATCTAGGGGCGGGGTTGTTATAATTGGTGATCAAGTTGTTAAAAGAAATGAAGATTTTAGATATCTCGAGTCTATGGTTCAAAGTAATGGTGTGATATAGATGGGGATTAGTAGAATTCAAGTTACGATGCTTGAAGTGAAGGAATGCTTCGGGCCTATTGTATGATAGAAAATTACAACTTAGACTTAAAAGAGGAAAATTTATAAGATGATGGTGACTAGCAATGCTTTGTGGTGCAAAATGTTGGCCTGTATAAGAGAAATTAAAAATTAAGTGTTACAGAGATGAGAATGCTCGGGTGAATGAGTGGCTTTACACTTAGAGACAAAGTGTGAAACAAATATATTCGTGAAAGGATTGGAGTAGCTCCAATGACGAACAAGATTAGAGAGAGTCGTCTTAGATGGTTTGGTCACATTAAACGTTGACCATCTATTGATCTTGTTATGAGAGTACGTGTTTTGAATATTAATTTTGTGTAGAAAAATAGAGATAGACTTAGAAAGGCTTGGGCATGTTGTATAAAATATGATCTAAATTTATTAGAATTAAATGAAAATATGACGCTCAATAGGACACAATAAAGATAAATGATTCATGTACTTGATTCCACTTAGTGGTACAAAGGTTTTTTTGTTGATGTTGTTTACAATCTTCTTACATAAATCAATCTACTTCTAGTGATGCTCAAATTTTTTATTGTAACTCTATTCTTTGTGAGTGTTCTAATTTTGAAAAGTTATATCTGATCTGATACCGTAGTTAACCCGAACTACGGTCAAACGACATATTTTATTGTTGAATTCAAAACTGCAACGAAAAATCCTCAACATAAAACAACACAAACATGTTAACAACAAATGCAGACGACGTCACTGCAAAACAAGAAAAAAATAGCACAAAACACAAAAAAAGGCTCTCTTGTGGAGAGTGACAGGCCTGAAAGGGAGGGATAGAAGTTACAGTTGTGCTGGAAGGTGGTTGACAACCCGGAGCTGCGGCGCCGGATTACGAATGAGTGAGGGCGGCTTGTTAGGAGTAGGCTGGAAGCAGGTGGCGGTGGTGGCATAGAAAGGAATAGGAGAGGTGGTAGTTGACTGGACAACTGCAAGGGTTAGTGTTGGAGGCTGGACAACAATAAGAATCGGTTCTAGGGGCTGGCCAACAACAAGAAAAGGACTGGAAGGCCGGTGCGGTTGTTGGAAGGCGGCTGGAAGCAATGACAGTAGTATGAAAAGGGACCGAAAGGCTTGTACGGTGGTTGGGAGGCAGCTGGATTGCTAGACTACAACAAGAAGAGGGCCCGGAAGGATTGTACAGTGGCCAGGAGGCAGCCGGGACGCTGGACGATAGTAGGAAGTGGGGCCAGATGGCCTATGTGGTGGTTGGACAGTAGCATGAAGAGGAGAAAAAACAGAGATACTCACTACCTCAGACGAGTTACAGTTGGAGCTTCTTGCCGTTAGAAAAAGGAGATAAGCAAAAGGGAAACATGCCGAAGATAGAAGTCTGAAACTAGAGATAAGCAAAAACTCTCTGTAACCTAAGCAAACATCACATATATATATAAGGGGGATTAGTGGATAGAATAGGCAAGAAGTAAAATAGGTAAGAAATAAACAAGTGAGATAGAATAGGTAGGAATCAAAAAGGGAATTGGGGCGGTAGGAGCGAGAGCGGTTGATCCCGCTCAAAGTCACCAGAGGAGGCGCGGGAGAAGACCCGCGATAGTAGATGGGAGCGGGCGCGTGTGAAGCCCCCCATCATAATTTCATTTTAATCATAATAAATTTTAAATATTTTAATTTCAAACTCTCTTCTAGTTCTCCATATTCTTTTTTGATATTAAAAGTGAAATATATTCTGCTGTGGGAATATAATTTACAATTTTTGTTAAAAAAGTCTCAATGCATCATGTTTATTTGCTAGATAAATTACGTAATTGTTCATATGCAATCACAAATTCATATAATTTTCCTTTCTAGCTAATATTACTAATAGTTTAAATAAACCCTTGGAAATAATTATAGTTTTGTAGCAGTGATCAACATATATATATATATATATATATATATATATATATATATATATATATATATATATATATATATATATATATATATATATATATATATAT